>LNAC01000189.1:5096116-5127581 GCA_002007465.1 Ailurus styani
TGGGGGCAAAGAGCCCGGCTGGCGGCGGGGGGCCGAGCTTGCCGAAACCCTGCGCAGCCATGACCCGGGCGGCGGCTAAGGCCCCAAGGACGGCCACCGCCTCCAGCACTCGTGAGCAGACACCAGGCAGTGGGAACCGAGGACCGGAGGGCATGTGGCAAACAGGACAGATCTTATCAGAAGAGAGAGGCTACCCGACCACACGTCTGCCCTGTGGAGCTCGCAGGGCCTGTGCCAGCGAAACTCTGGGACACGGGTTAAGTTCCTGAGACCAGGCGGCGAACGGGACGGGGCGGGACAGGCACCGCTCCCCAGGCGACGCGAGGCCTCTGCGGGGACACTGTGAGTGCTACATCTCCTGGGCTGCTGAAAAGGAGGCCGCAAACAGGCTTTATTGCACATTTCGCTCTTGGGAACCTGGGAATTGCCCTGTAGAGATTCTCCTGATCGGCCGAAATCCCCGCACACCGATGCTAACGCGCAGGGGGATCACGGGTGACCTGTGACTCTCGAGGAAGAGAAACGTCCGGTGGTGGGTCTTTCCAGGGCCGTGCTCACACCTGGGATCCTCGGGCCGAGTGGACCTCACGTGGCTTAGTCACTGTGGCAGACAGATGCTCGGGTCGATGTCGCTCGCCCGGGAGAGCTGGGGGGACCCGCGTGGCCTCCGACTGGGGCCAGCCCCTGACGACACTGCCGGGAGGAAGCTGGGGCCAACTTTCCGAATGGGGAAACTGTCTTGGCAACGTGCAGGTTCCAGAAAGAGGCTAGAACCATGATTCTCAGTTCCAACGTGTCTGACTCCCTCTCTCCTGCCCTGGAAGCAAACCACCCAGAGGAGCAGAGAGGAAAACCCTGGCCTGGGAGGGCCCCGGCCCTGGCTCCACAGCAGTGAACTGGAGGTACCGAAAGGGCCTAAAAGGGGGTTGGAAACGAAGAGCAGTTTACTTATCAGATGTTGATTTTGAAACAGTCTTTTTGAGCGCAGGATGCGGAGGCAGAGAACCCATGACGGCTGTGTGAAGAACCCAGCCAGGCCGGCTGTCCGTCCGTCCGCCTCTCCTGAGCAGCTCTCCACACTTCATATATAAATGGGGTGGTATCGTTTGTGGTTGATCTTTTTCCTGCAAGTTGGGCAAGTGTTAGCATTCTTGAGGGAGTCACGGAGGCACTGGCTACAAAAGACGTGGCCACATTCTGTAGAAACAATGAGACGTCCGTTCTGTACAATCTAGAAAAGAGAAGAAGGAACAGCCTTCATGTTTACCCTGGTCCCAGCGCAGCAGGAGTCCCCCGAGAACCTCGCTCTGCTGAGATGAGGGGAGGAAGGGCCGGGCAGGTCTGGAGAAGTCTGTAGTGTCAGGCAAGTACCAGCGGGGTCTCTGAAGCCGTGAGCAGAGGCAGGAGCCACTCTCGGCCAGCAGCGGCCCACCAGAGTTGGAGGGAGCCCAGACACCCGAGCCACAGGCCTACGGAGGTCCGGGGCTGCTGTGGGAGCACCCAGGGTGCAGTGCCGGACGGTCTGGGGGCCACAGGAAGCACGAGTGGCTTCTGCGGAGGCTGGGATGGGGAACACACAGGATGGAAACCCTTCATGTGGAAGCTCAAGGAACACAGGGGCCAGAGGTGAAGGCTGCAGAGCCCAAGAAGCAGCTGGCACAGAGATGTGTGACGGGCACGGGCCAGCCAGGCCTGACTGTGGGAGAGGTGTCGAATCCCACCGAAAGAGAAGACCCTCTCCCTGAAGCCGTGCGGAAACCAGAAGCAAGGAAGACACAGCTAAGTTTGCTTACCTCAGAGTACCCGTCCATGCAGATCGGACAACTGACAGTACCAGAAGGCCTAAAATCACAGTGCTTCGTGTCAGTTCCTCGGCAAACTCAAACATTCAGTTACTCTAAGTGGCCTCACAGAAGCAGCCCGTATCCCTTAGCACAGGCACCGGGAGACTGACAGAAAGGCCCAGTTGACCCCAGCAGTGCAGCGGGGAGGTGAGAGGGGAACCAAAGAGCAAACAACGGGGGGGCCCTGTCCTCCCGAACCCCCAGCGAGTGCTCCCCGCCTCCCGGTCTGCGGCAAGACTAGCACCTCCTGCTGCCGACCACAGGGAGCCACGGGGTCTGCTCGGCACGGCAGGTGGTGGTGTGCGCCACCAGCCCAGGGCGAGCCCCGCCCGACCCGCCAGTGCCACGCTCGGTCTCGTCCCGCTGGGGACGGCCGAACTGGCTCCGAACCCAGGCCGGCCTGCACCCAGCCGCGGGCCAGCTGCTCTGACAAGACCTTCTCGAGCCACACGCTCCCAGGACTTGCGAGAGGTCCAGTATTTCCAGTACCCTACCCCTGAGAAGTGGAAGTGAGGGGTCGGGGAGGGGGAAGCAGAGGATCCCCACTCCGGGGGATAAGGGGTCCCATGTGGCCAGAAGGTGAGGCAGCAGGGCGGCGGGCGCGCTGGTACCTGAGTCCCGTGGCTCCGTCCTCCCTGGCGCTCCGGGGAGTATGGGTGGTCACGTACACATCTCTGTCCCTGGACAGCTCCTCGTCGTCACTGCTCACCACACAGCTATCGGCGTGGTCCTGGCGCGGCCGCCTCGCGTTCCTCCTTGGCCGCCTCCTTTCTAAGGTGTGAGTCCATGCTCAGGGCCTGGTTCCCAGTGGGGACCGCGCCTATCACCGCACCACCCCTTCCTGCCTGGGAAAGGCCAGTTCCAGGCCGGAGCCACAGCCACCGCCCCCAGCCCCCCCCAGCAGGTCCTGTCTTCCCAGGAGCCCCATCCCTGCCCCGAGCAGGTGTCCAAGCTGGGAGGCCGTCTGAAGTCTAAGGCGGTGAGCTTTCTGTGAAACCCGGGGGCACTGCAGCTCTGCCGCGGGCGTGCCGTCTCCTCAGCAAGCACGGAGCACCGACGGCGGGCGTCTTCCCGCCCGGCATCCTCGCGCCCACGGGCCTGGCAAGCACTTCAGCTCTGCACCCCCACCCACAGCTGTTCTGTATCCAAACCCAACGAAAGAGAGAGGAAACCACTCACCGTCAACGATCTTTTAAAAAGGAGAAAAAAGAGAAAGACACAATCAGTACGACATAATATATTCTGTATTCTTAAAAACTTATCTTAAATGATAAAACTGAAACATTTCTCATTTCAAATGCAAAATCCTCAGGGGGCCAGTAAAGTCCTAAGGCAGGACAGGACAGGCGCGGGGAGAGGACGTGCCCCCAGGCAGCACCGACAGATCTGCACCCCTGTCCTCTCCGGTGAGGCCCATCCCAGGCACCTCTGCCTCCCGGCAGCCGACATGGTGCGCTTGTCCTCCTGGAGCTCACGGGTCTGGGAGCTGCTGGCCTCGGGACCTGGGGAGGTTACTTACCCTCTGGGAGCTGCCAACGTCCTCTTCTGGAGAACAGAGGCCCCAGTGCCCACAGCTCACCACACTGTTGCAAGGACCAAGTAAGCCAACAACCGTCACAGGGCCCTGGGGACACGGAGCCCAGGACTAGCTCCGTTCGCTCTGCCGGTCCGGCGGGGCCAAGACAAGCCTGCTGTACGCAGCGCAGGCTGTGCCGGGGGCGGGGCCTCACCGGAGGAGGGTTTGCAGTGCTGATTATTGGGAACAATTAAGTAATTACACAAAGTAGGACACACAGGGACTCATGAGTGGCACACCAAGGACCAAGATCAATCCGATTCCGTGTTCTCCAGGCCTACAAAACAGTTACTGCGAACTTGACAAGGCCACATCTGATGACTCAGAACTTAAACGAGGACGACTTTTGCTGCAGTACTTCCCTACCCTACCTCGTCAACCCCCTCTGCGCTCGTGAACTGTCTACGCCAGCATCAGGAGCACCCCCTTACCCTCCTGCTCCTCACAGGCCGTCCACCTCAGCTAAGTGCTCCTGCCTGCCGTGCCAAGGCTGGCTGCGCACCCCTCCTTGGTGGGTGCCCACAGCAGAGGGCATGCCGGCCTGCCCTGCAGAATCCAGAAGCTCCCTCCTGGCAGGGCTTCTGAACACGAACTAAGACGTTCCCCCCAGGGAGACGCTCAGCAGCCAGTTTCAGCTGCTGCAGGTGGCGGTGGCAGCAGATGTGGCTGCCACCACGCCAGAGGCCGCAATGTCCTCCTCCCTGGCAAGGGGCTGTGGGTGTTTCCCTGAGCCCACAGAGATCAGAGCGCCGAGAGACAAATGACACGCCTGCAGAACGGACGACCCACAGCAGGCACCCAGCTGTCGCCGGCTCTCACACTCAGGCACACGGACTCCGGGTCAGTCACGAAGGCCCTCTGAGTTTCTGAAGCACAGCTGAGCCTGAGAACGCCTGTAAGTGCTGACGCGCGTGTCCCAGGTCCCGGGTCAGTGGGGGAGGACAAAACCCCTACATTCTAGGTCCCTCCTGGGGCTGCAGCCAATACGCTGGGGGAAAAAGTGGGACAAAACCAAGCAGGAGTGTCCGGGGTCCTCTGCAGGCAGGCGGACCCCTTGCGCTTCTGGAACACTCATCCAGCCAGGAGCTTTGCAAGCCGCTTGCTTCAGACGACCTTCCCGAGAGGAAGAAACGGTCACCTCCACCTGCTGTGCGAGTAAGCGGCTAGTCTTTAGCTCCAACAGTTGCACGGAGCACGCAATTCCAGACTCCTGTTCCTGTAGCCGTGCCAAGAGTACCAGGAAAACTGGTTCTGACAGTCACGTTCCAGTCAAAGTTAGCGCTCCCTGCCTGATTCCACGTACAACTGTTTCCCCGATTCCCAGACATGGTGACTGAGCCCTTCTTTCTTCATACAGAATTATGCCGGTTCACTCGTCTAGCAGTCCCTGGGTGCCCCAGGCCCTTGACTATTCCCACAGAGATGGACAGGGCTCTCCCTGCCTGCAAGCGAGCTTCAGTTAAGCAGACCCTTTCAAGAGGCTCATGAATGAAGACCTGGGTGGTACGGAGCACAACGCAAGCAGCAGGACTCACTGGTCCGCCGTGGAGACAGACCAAAAAGACATTCCAGGGAAACCAACCTGACTTTAAAAGAAACACTCTTTGAAACAACAACAATACTTTTTTGAAATTGAGTGAGGGAAAACAAGCAAGTACCACTTTCAATATCCTCCCCCTTAAAGACTCAGTTTCTTAAAGAGAGGAGTAAATCGTTTCTATGAACGCGTCACCCCCGGGAGCTGGAGCAGACGCTGTCGCACTGCAAATGCTCATGAAGAGGTGGGCGCCTGGGGGGCGCAGTCAGTTAAGCACCTGCCTTTGGCTCAGTTCATGATCTTGGGGTCCTGGGATCAAGTACCATGTCCAGCTAGCCACTCAGGGTGGAGTTTGCTTCTCCCCTGGCTCATGTACTCTCTAATAAACAAACAAAATCCTTAAAAAAAAAAAAAGTGGTCTGAAAATCTTACTTCACCTATTAAGCCAGGTGAAAAACAGTAGGATGGAAAATATGAACAGAGGTTTTCAATAAATGGCAGGCTAGTATTTCCATCAATTTCCCCACTGAAAACCACCAAAACAAGGTAAAACACACATGTTTTTAAATAAAGAGATATCCAAAAACATACTTGGTCAAACCGAAGGGAATACAATAATGCAGAGGGGAAAAAAAAAAAGCACACAAGATTCTTGAAAAACTAAAGCTTACTTGTGAAACCCTCACTGACAAACCAATGACCTGTGGGGGCAGATCATCCAGTGAAGGCCAGCTGCCTCGTGCAGGCCAGGCTCAAAGTCTCAGGAATTATCAAAAGAACTTGATACATACAATGTATTTTCTGACCAATAATGCAGTAATTCAAGAATTCGTAAAAATATGGGATGCCTGGGTGGCTCAGTTGATTAAATAAGCAACTGCCTTGGGCTCAGGTCATGATCCCAGGACCCACTGGGCTCCTTGCTCAGCGAGGAGCCTGCTTCTCCCTCTGCCTGCCACTCCTCCTGCTTGTGCACGCCCTCTGTCTGATAAATAAATAAATAAATCTTTAAAAATTAATTTAAAAAATCCATAACTGTAACAAAAGGCAATAAAACCTCCATATGTTTGGAAATTGAAAAATACTAATTTGATAAACACAAGAAATTGAATGTAAAATACTAGTAACAAAATCTGTAAGATACAGCTTAAAAAAGGTAATCTTAAAGGCATTAGAAATGACGAAAATTAGTAAGTTAGAAAAACAGCAAAATAAACTCAAAAAAGCAGCAATCATGAATGAAAACAAACTTACAAGAGAAAGGCTCCACAAAGCTAAAAGTTCGTTCTCTGAAAGATCTAATAAACTTCTGGTGATACTAATCTAAAGAGACAGAAAACACAAACAACCAACATCAGAAGAAATGAAAAAGGAGCCATCACTACAGATTCCACAGAACATTAAGACATCACAAACAAACATGTATACCAACAAAAGTAAACATTTTAAATGAGATTGACAAATTCCGAAAAACATGAGGCTAGGTACCTTCACTGTGGAGTTTTACCAAACTTGTATGGAAGAAGTAACTCCAAGATTACAAATCTTCTGGAGGACAGAAAAAAGGGTGCCCAACTCACTTAATGAAGATACCAGGACTCTGGAATCAAAAACCTCGTAAGAAATGTGTACAAAATGAAAATTACAGACAAACCAATCCTACTCACAAAAGTAAAGGCAGAAGTCATATATAAAACATATTTGTAGCAAGGAGAATCTGCAAATATATAAAAAGATTACGACATTTAATTATTTTAACACTAAAAAACCAATGTTTTAAAAAAAAACAAACCAATGTTTTTAGTGGAATTCTCCTCTTCAATGTATGAAAGGGGAAAAACCGTCCTTCTGTGGAAGAATCAACATTGATTCTTAAGAGGAAGCACATTTTATTTTTTATTTTATTGAGATAGAGCACGCGCACGCGTGCACAAGCATGGGGTGGGGGCAGAGGGAGGAGAAAATCTCAAGTAGACTCCCCGCTCAGTGAGGAACCCATTAGATCCCACGACTCTGAGATCATGACCTGAGCCAAAATCAAAAGCTGGACACTTAACCAACCAAATGAACCACCTAGGTGCCCCAAATTCAACACTGATTCTTTTTTTTTTTTTTTAAAGATTTTATTTATTTATTTCACAGAGGGAGAGAGATCACAAGGAGGCAGAGAGGCAGGCAGAGAGAGAGGGGGAAGCAGGCTCCCCGCCGAGCAGGGAGCCCGATGCGGGCCTCGATCCCAGGACCCTGAGATCATGACCTGAGCCGAAAGCAGAGGCATTAACCCACTGAGCCACCCAGGCNAGCAGGGAGCCCGACGCGGGCCTCGATCCCAGGACCCTGAGATCATGACCTGAGCCGAAAGCAGAGGCTTTAACCCACTGAGCCACCCAGGCGCCCTCAACACTGATTCTTAAAGAAACTTGCAGACCAACAGAAAATAGAGGGGAATTTCTCCAACCTGAATAAAGTGCATAAACAATGACAGCAATAAAACTTACCACAGAGAACTTAAATTTAACGGTCCAAATCTGAAAGGATTCCTTCAGATCTGGGATTGCGAGACAAGAATGCCCAGGACTGTCCCCATTTTTATTCAGCCAGGACTACATTTTTTTTAGCCAGTGTGTTAAGAAAAAATAAAGAAATAGTAAAGAACCAAAATTTATTCTGTGTACACAGAAATCCAAAAGCTTTAGATTAAGAATTGCTACATTGAAAAAAGAATCAATACATAAAATCAACTGCCTTTCTTTTTATTAGCAAATAAAAACAAAAAAAAGGAAGCTTTATAATACCATTTTTAATAGCTTCCTAAAATACTATGTATTTAGGAATAAATCTTTAACAAAAGATTTGCAAAACCATCACAAGGAACGCTGTAAGACTTTACTAAGAGGAGCTTAAAGACCCTACGTCAAACCACACACAAAAGGCAAATCAAGTGGGTTACAGACTCACTTGTGGAAAGCAAAACAGTAAAACTCACAATCCAGAATGAATTTTTATATGGATTATCTTCGACAAATTGATAAAATCAACTCTATTAAAACTAAGAACCTCTCAGGCGCCTGGGTGGCTCAGTGGGTTAAAGCCTCTGCTTTCGGCTCAGGTCATGATCTCAGGGTCCTGGGATCGAGGCCCGCATCGGGCTCCCTGCTCAGCGGGGAGCCTGCTTCCCCCTCTCTCTCTNCTGCCTCCTTGTGATCTCTCTCCCTCTGTGAAATAAATAAATAAAATCTTTAAAAAAAAAACAACAAAAAACTAAGAACCTCTGTACATAAGTCGAAACGAAAAAGGCAGACCCCTGAGAAGAAGACACAGAACCTAACTAGTGGCATGCTCATATTTAATCACTTATAAAAAATTCCTAAAACAAAACAAAAACGAGGCAGAAAGGGGTGTCTGGCTAGCTCAGTCAGTAGAGCATGCAACTCACATTGGGTATAGGGCCCATTTAAAAGATGTCTGGGAAACACACACACACATACACACACAGGAGACAACCAAATAGGTGGGGGAGAAGACAAGGGGTTGCTCCATTCGAGATCAATTTCTTTGGCTATTATAAAAGTTGTATATACAACATGTGTGTAAAAAAGCCGTTAAGGGCGCCTGGGTGGCTCAGTGGGTTAAAGCCTCTGCTTTCGGCTCAGGTCATGATCTCAGCGTCCTGGGATCGCCCACATCGGGCTCTCTGCTCAGCAGGGAGCCTGCTTCCTCCTCTCCCTGTCTCTCTGCCTACTTGTAATCTCTCTCTCTCTCTGTCAAATAAATAAAACCTTAAAAAAAAAAAAGCAGTTAAAAAAAAAAGATTTCAGGGGTGCCTGGGTGGCTCAGTCGTTGGGTGCCTGCCTTCGGCTCAGGTCATGATCCCAGGGTCCTGGGATCGAGCCCCGAATTGGGCTCCTTGCTCAGCGGGAAGCCTGCTTCTCCCTCTCCCACTCCCCCTGCTTGTGTTCCCTCTCTCGCTGTGTCTTTCTCTGTCAAATAAATAAAATCTTAAAAAAAAAAAGAAAAGAAAAGAAAAGAAAAGATTTTAACAGGCACTTCACAAAAGATGAAGAGGAACTACCAAGGACATGAAAGGTGTTCAACCATCAGAGTGGCCAGAAGTAAAGTGGTGGTGAGCACTGCAAACACCGGTAAGAATGTGAACGAGCACAACCCCTTTAGACAAGTTTAGCATTAATCTAGTAAAAATCAAAGATACACATGTCAGGGATCCAGTAGTGATGGCCTTTTTTAGGTACGCAATGCCCAAAATAAAAGTTAATTTGGAGAGCAAATACCTAAGCAGAGATGTACAAAGTCTTACTGCATCTCAAAGCATTTTTTAGTTTTCTTAACTCACTGGGGGCTTTGGAGTCTTTAGAGAGTTGGAAAAAGTTTCTCAGCAGTGGGCTCACGGAGGCTCTCAAGTCAGGCCTGGGTCAGGGGCTACAGAGATTCTGGTCTGTAAGATACAGAGCTAGCTACTCCCAGTAGGGCCAAAGAGGTACACATGGCCTGCTCCTGCAGATTCTGGTTGAACCGGTAAGGTCACCCCAGTTTGGGAACTCTCTGTTCACACTCTGCTGCAGGCAAGGCCTGGGATCCCCCTGACTTACAATTCAGGTAATGGAAGCTCCTTGTCCTGAGTTAATACTATGAGGTTTTCCAAGTAGATATGCTTAGAGTGAAAACTTTAGCCTCACATGTATTTCTCACTGTAAATTTAAAAACCGGCATTTGAATTTATTAAAATAAACAACAAAAAGTAGAGAATGGTTAGAATCAGGAGTGCTATAAAGCCCGAGACTTATATTTTTATGGCTGGGAACCTGAGACCATTACCACAACGACCAGTGTATCCAGGACTAGAAAACCAGGACTCCCACCTCTCAGGCCCGCGCCCCCTCCCCAGGGCAGCCCCCCACACCGGAGCAGTCCTGTTCTACATCTCCTGATGACTTTCCATGCCCAGGGAAACACAAAGAAAGTAGGAAAGGTCAGGAAGGAACACATTAGAAAGAGCAGTCTAGTCATAAAAAAAAAAAGAAAGAAAATCCAAGGCATGAAAGGGGATTTCATGATGCTGGCCCGGCACACAACAGAAGTCAATCACTGCTCCTTGAGGGCTGCCAGGTCTTACAGGCAGAATCTTGGCTACGCCCTGGGGCTGCAGGTTGGGGACTGAGTGTCAGGGAAAATACAGGTTTCAACTGTATTTCCTTTGGGGGGCAGGGGGGAGGTGTGCAGACGCACAACAGGACTGGTGGTTTTCAACCGAGACCAGAGTCTAAACCTCTATATCTGTCAGGACAGGTCCCCATCACTGCCCTTCTTTTCTTTTAAAGAAGTCCTGAAGCTTCTCAGCATGACCCTATTCTGAAATTGTAAGCGTGATCAGAACACGCCCAGGACCAGTGGGCCCAGGGGGCCAGCGGGAGACTCAGCTACAGCCAACCCCGCTCCCCAGCACCCCCTGCCTCCCACCTGCTCCACAGCACAAGTGCAGATCAAAGAGCGCTCGAGAGGCACCCTGCAGAGACGGGCGCAGCCCTAAGGCGCAGGTGTGTGGGCTGAGCAGCCGCCCGGAGCCACACACAGGCGCGCACCCCCGCGTGAGGACCAGGTGTCCTTCCCCGAGGGCCGCACGGGGCAAGTGTGCTCTTTGCAAGGGTCCACCGCTGGCACCACAGGAAGGGGGCACAAGTAGCTCCCCAGGCCCCGTCCTCCCTGGAGTCAAGGAGCGGGGCAGGGTGCCTGCACCCAAGGCAAGCTGCTTGTGTGACTCCAGAGATCGCCCGCCGCCAGGGCTAAGCAGGCATTCCCGTCCCCACCAGCTGGGAGGGTGAAACTCACGCTTATTGGGCACCACTGGTTGCCCGGCACTCAAATACAGGATGACTCTTAACCCTCCCAACACCCTGCTGGCACGGAGGGCATTTCCCCATGCAGGGGAATGAGCGTAGGAGCTGGCCCGAGGTCACACGGCTGGTGTAAAGTGCAGAACAGGGCACTCTCGGGGCTCTCCCCAGATGGCTTCCGTGCCACCTGTGGGAAGGCCAGGGGCACACAGATCTGTCCACAGGCAACAAAGCCACAACGAAGGATTTTCCAGAAACACTTTCTGTCTTGGGCTCTGGTCACTGAGTGCCTGAGTTTCTTCGGCACAACCATAACCTGTGACCAAGGCCTTGAGAAGCTGGTGCTGGCCAAGGGCCCCCGGCCAGAAGGGCTCACCTGCTCCGCCCCGACACTTACCACGACAGAGTCATTGTGAGTCAGGTCAACCACCACCGGCTCTAACGATTCACAGGTGAGATCCACTATTTCGTCTCCAGCTTTAAAATAAAGCATTTTATAATTTTATTTTTTATTTTTTCAGCGTTCCAAGACTCATTGTTTATGCACCACACCCAGTGCTCCATGCAATACGTGCTCTCCTTAATACACACCACCAGGCTCACCCATCCCTCCCCCCAAAATAAAGCATTTTAACAAGCATTAGCAGAAAAGTAAAGGCATACCGCTTCACTAAATGATTACAAATGGAGCACAGGCTTATACTAAACTCAAACCCCCTCAAAGTACAGACTGCAGAGCATCAGGCGCAGTCCCCTTTTCAGGGCTGACAGCCAACCAACGCCCTTTCAGAATTCTAAGTGGCGGCCTGTGGTTTTTCCAACTACACCAAAGGGAGGGGTCATGTCCGTGCACAGGCACACCTTCATCCCTGTGGCCTCACACGTCACACAACTAGGCCTCAGTGCCCCCACCTGCCCCTGCACAGGGGAGAGGCAGGGACCTACGTGGGAGTGCTGGGCACATTTGGGGAAGAGGTCAGGCATGCTCCCCTCAGGGCCTCACTTTGGCACGGACCCGCCTGAAAGCTCCTTGTCGAGGCTGCCACTCACCCAGGACCTCGGGCTCAGCTCTGCACCCTCATCAGTGAGACAGTCCTCTCCGTGTGGCTCTCAAGCAGGACAACAGGGTGGCCTTTACTGACCCCTTGGACTCCCGGCACACCAGACTGGGCTCAGCCTGTTCCTCAGCTCGCCTCGGAGCCCCAGGACCCTGGTGTGGTGTCCCCGTGAGCACAGCACAGGCTGGGGAAGGACCTGCGCCGACAGGTAGTGGCTCTTCTCTGCGGCAGGTAAGAATGAACCGCAGAGGACAACTTCCATTTATATGAAAAAAAGATTTCCGATCATTTCCGCCTCTATTATGGCACTAAAGAAGTACGAGTAGGATTTTTAGAAGCAGTATTTGTTTGGGAACAGTAACTCGTAATACATTTAGCAATTCAAATTTGCTTTATTTTATTCTATTAAAAAGTTTCACAGGAATAAACCCCGCAATATATCAGAGATGTCGATTCCAATTTCTACAAAATGACCTTGTCCTTTTTAAAAAACTGTCCGTAAACCGATACAATCTCAGTCACAGAGCCATCCCCGTTTCGGTGGACATAATTTCCGGCTCTCCCGAACAAAAGCCACACTCCCACAGGCCGCGTGTGCACGGTCAGGCCTCTGACTACAGCCACTCCCTCCAACACAGGGGGCTCTCTCCACAGAGACGCCTTCGGGGGAAATCCTGTGTCTCAGTGAAAAAGGGAAGAGGAACGCTGACTCCTTCAGGAGGCCAAGCCAACTGGGTGTCCTGTTTCAAATCAAAAAGGCGGGCCCAGGGCACTCTCAGCCCAGCCGCATGTCCCAGGAAGGCTCAACGGTCAGCCCTCCTGAGAGGCCGTCAAAACCCGTGGAGGTCTTCTGCTGCCAGAGGGCAGGTCTTGCTCAAATCAGCTTTCAGTTCTGAGTGGCGGGTGAGCCCGAGGCTGCGGAGGTCTCATAATGACAAGGACAACCGCTAGCTGCTAACTGGTGTGCGGTGAGTGTTAACTAACAGGCACTGAGTTAAGCAATGACCTTCATGACGACTCTACGCAGTGAGATTAGGACGACCCCATTTGGGGGAGGGTGCTGGAGGCCCAAACAGGTGGCGTGACTTGCACGAGGTCCCCCGGTTAGGCTCACCCATGCACACTGCACCACGCTAGCATCCCATGCTCACGGCACTCCCAGCGGGCTTACCACTTTCCACAAGTTCTATGGGTCCTGCCTCCAAGGCCATCTCAGGGGCAGCGGCTGCTTCCCGAGTTCGCTTCTGGGCTTGTCTAGAATTCACTGTGCCACCGCGACGCTTTCTCTGAGGGTACCCAGGGGAAAGAGACAGTCACATGAGCCCGACAGAAACAACTCCAACAAGAAGAATAAAAGGTCCACACGGGAAGGGCTCGACTCATCAGCAAGAGCAGGGGACCACGGGGCGTCTGGGTGGCTGTCAGTTAAGCCTCTGCCTTCGGCTCAGGTCACGATCCCAGGGTCCTGGGACTGAACCCTGCGCTGGGCTCCCTGGTCATCGGGGAGCCTGCTTCTCCCTCTCCCTCTGCCCCTCCCCCCAGCTTCTCAAAAATAAAAAAACCTTAAAAAAAAAAAAAAAAAAAAAAAAGTAGGAGACCAGTGAGCCAACATGAGGTAATGGATCCTTTCAAAACTTGACATTCTAAGAGAACCTGGATGATATGATCGGTTAAGAGACTCCTGATTATGGCTCAGGTCACGATTTCAGGGTCGTGAGATCGAGCCCTGTGTTGGGCTCTGTGCTGAGCGTGGAGCCTGCTTGAAATCCTCTCTCCCTCTGCCCCCCTCTAAAAACAACAAAAACAAAAATTGACATTCTAGAACACTGAATATTTAAAGAGAAATAATCCTAAACATACAGTGAATGTAAAATCTATAAAGTAAAACTTCTGTTATATCAAACTATTGGTCTGTCAAAAGTACATGACACATACACACTATACTACACAGCTGCACAGAAGCCTCTGACCCGGGGCAGGACTTGGCCAGAAACCCCTTCTTTTCACCCAAAGTCGAAGACCTGTCCTCCTTGGATCTGTATTTGGCCTCACTGAGGCCTTTTTGTTGTTTCAACCCAAAGGCCCGGTATGGCCTTCCTCAAAAGGGAACCTACTTCCCACCTGACCCTGTCACCTCGTTATCCCCACCCTGCATGGCCCCGGCCAATCCCAGCTCCCTACGTTTCTGGTTCTCACTGCCACCGGGGCACCGATGCTCCCAACTGGGTAAGCTGGGGTGGTGACTTGTAGAGCTGATATGCGGGTCAGAGGGCACGATGTATTATACCAAGTACTGAGCACAGACACAGGATGCCAGCACGACCCTAAGTCCTTGCACGCCTTACTAAGCACTTCATCCCCGAAAACTCTGGAAGGATGGACACAGCTGGCGAGACCTGCACGAGACCTAAGGGCACCCTCCACTCAGCCCAACGCTGCTGGCCAGGCGAGAGATGCCTGACTCTTGCTGGATTCCAACCTCGACTCAGTAGCAAATGGCAGTCTGGGGAGTGTCGGAAATTAAGACTTGGGTTTAGCAACTTCCAGTGGGTCTAAGGAGCAGGGAACCGTTCCCAGGAGAGCCCACGGACAAGCGACCACAGCAGTTCCAAGTTCTGCCACCAGGAGCCACTCTGTACATTGAGGGACCCATCATCACTCCAGCCTCAGCAGAGTCTGCTGCCCGAGCTGCCACCAAAGACTGGGGCTGCTTAAGTTTTCCCCCTTTCTCTCTGAAGTTGTCCTTGTATTTTCCTTCCTCTGCACAGGACCAAATATTTCTTAGGAGATCCTGCTAAACAGGACCCTTCACGCCCTGCCACGGCCACCTGTATGGTTTCTGGTCCCCACCGAGCGAGGCAAGCAGCAGCCACAGTCTAGGTGCTGGACTCGGAACACCCCCCGTCACGGGCACTGCGGCAATGTGTGCTCTCAGTGCCACCACCCCTACCCTACACCCCACAGCAGTCCTCTCCCCTGGCAGCTGTCTCACCCCTTCCACGCCTGGACTACCCCTTCCTCCCCGGCCTCACTCGGCCAATTCTTACACAGCTTTCAGAAACCTGTGCAAATGTGACCTCCACTGTGAGGCTATCCCTCACCCTCCCAGGAATACCATCTCAGGGTTCGGCAACCCCCCTACAATCCCGCCCCCCTCTCCATCCACATTCCTCCGAGGGCAGGGGGTAGGCGACTGCTAGCTCAGGGCCAGCCTCCAGAAACCCGGGAATGCTGGCAGACACGCTCCCCACTGCCCTGTCACTCTCGGCGTGGCTGTCCTCCTTTGTGCTAGTGGGAGGCTTTCAGTTCATAGCTTTCAGTTCAAACGGACCATGTAAGTGATCTACTCCATCCTGAGCAAGTTTAACCAATTTCTTCACGGTCGCATAAGAAGCTCCATTGCTCTGTCCCAGCGGATCCTGCCTGGGCAGGGCGTGGGCTTCAGAGGGGAGGTGCCCAGGCTCAGGACCCCTGTTTCCCTTCAAGTGAGCTGCAGGGACAATCTGCAGAGAAGGAGCCAAGGTAGGAAGTCACCTGCCTTTTAAAAGGGTAGGTCCAGGGAAGCAAAGGCCCTTTTCTGTATAAATATCAACGGTAGGCTCTGAGCACACCAGGGACGGAGTGGGCAGGACGAGGTGCACCCTGGGGCAGTGAGTGGAGTCTACGGATTTCTACGGCTGCCCGCACGCTCACAGCACCTCTGGAACCTGGGGAGAGAATACGAGGCTGTCGTTCCTGATCTGAACCCAGTATCTCAGAAAACAGCTGTTTTGAGTTGAGATCATCTGAGCAACTTGGTCAGCAGGGAATAAACTAGGGAGGGGGAGCTTCAGGCAATCTTCTCTGAGGTTCAAGGGGCTTTGGGGGACACCTGGTTACAAAGCACGGCCTTTGCAGTCTGATGAAAGCTTGGAACAGGGCGCCTGGGTGGCTCAGTGGGTTAAAGCCTCTGCTTTCGGCTCGGGTCATGATCTCAGGGTCCTGGGATCGAGGCCCACATCGGGCTCTCTGCTCAGCAGGGAGCCTGCTTCCTCCTCTCCCTGTCTCTCTGCCTGCCTCTCTGCCTACTTGTGATCTCTCTCTCTGTCAAATAAATAAATAAAATATTTTAAAAAAAGAGAAGAAAGCTTGGAACAGACGTACCGACTTTGGTCACTGAGTGTAAGAAAACTCATGAAGGATCTTCACCACTATCCTCATACTGGGCCAAAAACGACATGGGGAAAGGAAAGAGAAGGGAAAATGGATACTGGGTTGTAAAGGACTCAATAAACCGGAGCCCTGGCATTTCCAGGCCACTGACAGCTGCTCTGGGGATAGAAAATTTCCAAACCCGCAGCTATTACTTTTGTCTTCAGGACACCACCCCAAACACTGGACCCCTCCAGACAACCAAGTCTGCAGCTGCCCTCAGTCCTGCACACTCCTTCGAGAACAAGGGTTACTTAGGGCACCTGTAGGACAGTCTCATTAATGTGTCATAAGGAATAAGGCAGTTGCTTAGCCTCGAAAATAAAATTCATGAGGGGGGGGCGCCTGGGTGGCGCAGTCGGTTAAAGGTTCTCACTTCAGCTCAGGCTGTGATCTTGGGGTCCTGGGATGGAGCCCCATGCCGGGCTCCCCGCTCAGCGCAGTCTGCTTGTCCCTCTGCCCCGCCCCCCCACTCTTGGGTGCACTCTCACAAATAAATAAAATAATAAAATCTTTAAAAAGAACATTCACAAGCTGACAAAACTCACAGTACTCATTGTGCTCCTTGACTCCGCCCTACAGAGAAGGGAGGAACCTGTACAGAGGCTGGCAGGGAACTTGAACGTTGACAGCTCTCAACTTCTCACACCCGCTGGTTACTCATCCTCCGGCTAGCACAGTAATTTTGCAGCCAAGTAGATTTCCAGTTATCTTCAAGTCCTGAAAAACAAGGAAATCCGGGTGATAACTGCTCCCACCTGCATCATCATCAACAAAGCTCAGTTTGATCCTTTACGGGTACTTTGCTGAACACTCCATGTGACTCATGCGCTTGCCTGCATGTTCCTGGGAAGCAAGCACTCTTACGGGGCGTGGGGCCACCTGATCCCGAAGCCTGAGCTCAAACCCATTATGCCACTGCCTGCCCTTCTTTCTGGCTGTCCAAACCCTTCCAGAGTCCTGTGCCAGCTGCTGGGAAAAGGCAAGGGAATTTGAACTGCCACACATAACCTCGTGGACTCCTGGCAATGAGGAGGGCATGGAGCTTCTGAGGCCAGAGCGGAGCCCAGGGCCTCTGGCTCTTTCCACAACTTCACTGTTGCCCTCTGGAGGAGCTGATACTTTAAAGGAGGAGACGAGACACCTGTCCTGATTCGCCCTGCATGCCTAGCTGAGACTTCTGTCACTGGCAACAGGTGAGTGAGGAAGAACCAAGAAAGTGTGGACTGGGAAGCTAAGTGGGAGGTTCCAGGAAGGGCCGAGAAAGCAGCAAGCGAAGAGGCTGCTAGGGAAATGAAAGGCCCTTGGATTTCAGGGCCCTTCCACTGGGAGGCGGCAGCTACCCATGGTAAATTCACTGTCAGAGGCACAGCGGAAAAGGGAGCAAATGAGAAGCAAAACCATGGAGTCAGAAGCCAGGAGTCAGGGTGTCACCAGAGTAGAAGGGCAAAGCTGGCTTCTGGCGGGGGGCGCCCTGAGCACTGGGCAAGGCTGAGGGACTCGGGGAGAATCAGAGCAAGAAGGAGGCTCTGTGGCTCAAACTTCTGCACCAGCCTCAGCAGGAAGGCTGGTGAAACCAGAGTCTCTGACTCAGCAGGTCCAGGATGGGACTCAACATTTTGCCTTTCCCACGAGTTCGGAGGCGCTGCTGGAGGCGCTGCTCCCGAGGCCCCAGCGCAGGAACCACGGGACTAGGACGGGGGCCTGGGACAGCAGCAGGCCTGTCGGAGAGGCGCTGAGAAGGCACGAAAGACAGGACCCCTCTCGAACCCATCCAGCCTGTCATCCCCGCCCTGCTCCCTCCTCCCACCGGATCTCCCGCCTCCCAGGGCCCCCTCGACCCCACCCTTAGCTGGCTGGCACAGCTAACGCACGCAGAGAGCACAGCGGTCAGAACACACCCCCAGAGCCTGACAGCTGGGATCGGGTCGGGCGCCTCCAAACCCCTACTAGTGCCTTGAGCTAAGCACCAAACTGCGCCGTTTCCTCGGCTACGAAACGGAAGCAGCTACCGCGATGGGTGTGTGAGGACTACAGGGGCCAGCAGAGCACTTGGAACAGCTGCAAGTCTCAAAGGCTCAGTGGCCATGGGCTGATGTCACAGACTCAGTGCACCAGCACCGCCCAGGCCACAGCTCCCCCCACCCCCGCCCAAGCCTGACCCAGCTCCCCGTCTTGTTCGCTGTCAGGATGGCTCCTGCCCTGGGAACAGCAACGATCAGCCCCAGTCGTCAGCCCCAGGGTGGTGGTGGGGGGGAGGGAAGGCTGGCCCCGCAGATGCTCTGCGTGCCGTACCCGGGGTACAAGAGCTAGGTGCAAGGAAACACAGACACGCAGGGGCGGCAGGTTTTTCAGAAGCCTTCCAGAACCTCCCCGGCCCTTCTTCCCCAAGAGAAGCCCCTCTAGAGGGACTACCCAGCCAGCTGAGCCTCCTTCTCTACTACCTGCTGGTCTGCACGTGTCCACATCTGCCCCTGCCCCCTCGTGATCCACCGTGACCCTGGCTGGCTCACAGGGATGGCCTCTTCACGGTCACTCCACGGGGGCAAGTGCGGCTGGCAGGCAGCACGACCCACAAACCGCACACGGGTTCCCGAAGCAGCGCCTCGCCCGCAAGCCGTCTGCTGACACCGGCTTCTGGGCAGAGGCTCAGGCAGGGAGGGACCAAGACGGCCGCCTGCTCCGAACCGAGGGGGAGGTGCCCCGACAGCCTCTTCGGACTCACAGACCACCACACTTTCTGGATTCTCCGATCTGCGAATGTTCCTGGTTCCAAGAAATAGCTTACATTCGGGTGTACGCCCACGATGTAGCTGTTCTGGGGAAAGTTATCTACCTCATGGTGTGTCTTAGAATTGAGAATCTTTCATAAATGTCACTGGCAGAGAAGGAGATCCATCTGTTGAACAATGGGAAAGAAACTAATGCATCACCCCAGCCTCCCACTTGGTTACTTTTTAGGTTTTCAAACATGGTGGTTAAGACCTAGCCTGTGACTGTCCCAGAGGCACCCAACTCCTTGGCCTGCACGCCCTCCCTACTCTCCGAACCCCACCTCCTGTAGCCCCAGCAAGACCACGCGGGACCTCCCCCCGGCAGGGGGATTTCGGGGGGGGGGGGCGTTCTCACTCTCCACGTCCAAGGCCAGTCCAGCAATCCATTCCAAATGTTTGCTTCTTTTGGGCGGAGTAAGAGTTAGTAGTCAGAAGGCACAAGAAGTTGGAAGGCTGGCCTTAGGGAAATCTACCAAGGGGCTGGATTTCACCAGAAAATGGAGGTGGAAGAAGAGGGCATTCCCAGCAGACCAGTGTGGGGACACGGAAATACCACGTCTGGACGGCAAAGCCAGGGTTGCAGGAAAGGTAACCTTCACAGACTACGATGTGTTCTGAACTGCAGGGGACAGAGGCCACCAGAATAATAATACAACGAACCACAGCTGAAGCCCAGATGTTCCTCGTACTATGTGCAAAACACTGCTTTCCAACGCAGTTCATGTAACACTCCCATCACCCAATAAGGTGGAAGGTATTATTAAGGTTACCATTATATTTATTTTTTTAAAGATCTGAGAGAGCACGTGTGCACACACACACACAAGCATGGGGGCAGAGGGAGAAGGAGAGAGAATCCCAAGCAGCACACTCTATGCTGAGCACAAGCCCAACGTGGGGATCGACCTCACAACCCTGAGATCTTGACCTGAGCCGAAACAAGAGTCAGACACTTAACTGACTGAGCCACCCAGGCGCCCTAAGGTAATCATTTTACACGCAAGACAGCTAAGGATGACCGGGGGTTAAGTAACCTGCCCAAAGTCCAGGACTACTAAACAGTGGCCTGGATTTAAACCAGGACAGTGTGACAGCAGAACCCACACCATTAAATAAACACCATGCCAGAATCAAATGTATTACTGTAGAAACAATTTGGAAAAGGGATGTTTTCCAGGTTTTCAAATTTACTACGTGCAGGAAGAAAGTCCTTCCAACAATACCATCACTCCATCTCAGCAGATGGCCCACGACCCTTTAGTTTCCAAGGCAAATCCTGTAGTCACTCAGCATGTCCTAAATGCAGCGAGGGCAGGGCGCAGACTACTTTGTACCTAGCTAATCCCGTGCGCAGACACTCATGTTTACTGAAAGAATCAATGACTCAGAGATGAGAGCAGGGGTGGTGAATGGTGTCCCTGCCACTAAGAAAAGACCCGGGGTAGAGCATGACACTGGGAATGGCCAGGAAGACCAGAGGCCAGGAATTCCTAAACCTCTGAGAGGAGGGTAAGGACGATTCACACCAAGTTATCTAGCTAGTTCAAGAGCAGGAGTGGGGCGCCTGGGTGGCTCAGCTGGTTAAGCATCTGCCTTTGGCTTGGATTGTGATCCTGGGGTCCTAGAATCGAGTCCCACGCTGGGCTCCCTGCTCAGCTGGGAGTCTCCTTCTCCCTCTCCCTCTGTGTGTTCTCTATCTCAAATAAATAAAATCTTAAAAGAGAGAGAGAGAGAGAGAGATGGAGTGATGCAATAAATCTGAACCAGGGGGCTCCCTGAGACGCATCGCGGCCCACACACGTGTTCATGAGATGGACCTAGCCCCTCGACGAGGAGTCTCCCCTGCTCTGCTGGGAGGCCGCAGCGGAGAGGCCACAGAGCTGGGCAGCAGCTCTCAAGCTGCACGGCCTTCATCACCTACCTCTCAGGGCTGCTGACGGCCCCGATGCTGTTGGATGGCCGGCTAACCCATCAGAGGTGTGGAGATCCGCTTCCAGGAGAAAGGCCACTGTCCATCTACCTGCCACCTTTGCCGCCAACCAGGCAAGGAACAGCTGAGCCCCGCACCAGTGCTGCTGGAAATCAGCCGTGTGGTACCACTTTACAGCCTCATCCAAGACAATGGTACCAAGGAGGTGGTATTACTTATATTCAAGTTCAACGCCCAAAAAAACAGATAATCATGTCAAAAAATGGGCAGAAGACATGAAGAGACACTTCTCCAAAGAAGATAACAAATAGCCAACAGACACATGAAAAAATGTTCATCATCAGTAGCCATCAGGGAAACTCAAATCAAAACCACATTGATACACCACCTTACACCAGTTAGAATGGCCAAAATCAACAGAGGACAGGAAACAACAAGTGTTGGAGAGGATGTGGAGAAAGGGGAACCCTCTTTCACTATTGGTGGGAATATAAATTGGTGCACCCACTTTGGAAAACAGTGTGGAGATTCTCCAAAAAATTAAAATAGAGCTCTCCTATGACTCTGCAATTGCACTACTGGGTATTTACCCCAAAGATACAGATGTAGTGAAAAGAAGGCCATATGTACCCAATGTTCACAGCAGCAACATCCACAATTGCCAAACTGTGGAAAGAGCCGAGATGCCCTTCAACAGACGAATGGATAAAGAAGATGTGGTCCATATAGACAATGGAATATTACTCAGCCATCAGAAAGGATGAATACCCAACTATCGACATGGACAGGTCTGGAGATTATGCTGAGTGAAATAAGTCAAGCAGAGAAAGTCAATTATCATATGGTTTCACTTACTCGTGGAACATAAGGAATAAAATGGAGGACTCCAGGGGAAGGGAAAGAAAAATGAATTGGGGTAAATCGGAAAGGGAGATGAACGATGAGAGACTGTGGACTCTGAGAAACAAACTGAGGGTTACGGAAGGGACGGGGGGAGGGGGGATGGGTGAGCCTTGTGGTGGGTATCGAGGAGGGCACGGATTGCATGGAGCACTGGGTGTGGTGCATAAACAATGAATCTTGGACCACTGAAAAAATAAAATAAAATAAAATAAAATAAATAGATTAAAAAAAAAACTGAACCAGGGAAGGGAGGAAAGAAACAGGTTTGAGGGTAGCCAGTTTCAGTCTGAGAAATGCCTGCCATGGGACATCCAGGTAGAAAGGTGTGAAGGCAGCTGCACCACTCAGGAGAGGTAACTGGAGCAGAGATCGAGATTTCTGAATCTGTGTTTAAAACTGGGGAGTCAGCTAGAGCAAGATGAGCCTATGAAAAGAATAAAAAGTCAGAGACAAAGCTTTGAGGGAACCTTGGAGGCACTGGGTCAGACAAACCGGCGTGTCAAGGAGGAAGCAGCAGTCAACAGGCCGGGGAGCTAGAGTGAGGCCAGCAAGGTGGCCACAGGAAGCCAGCCACCAGTGACCCAGCAAGTGCAGCCCCAAAGTGATAGGAGTCACTCAAGAAACAAACCGGGTGCGGGGCGCCTGGGGGGCTCAGTCATTAAGCGTCTGCCTTTGGCTCAGGTCATGGTCCCAGGGTCCTGGGATCAAGTCCTGCATCGGGCTCCCTGCTCTGCCTGCCCCTCCCCCTGCTTATGTGTGTTCTCTGACAATAAATTAAAAAAGAAACAAACAAACAACCCGGGAGGGAGTGGGGTGTGCAGAAGGGGAGAAGAATGCCCTAGACGAGGACTGTGTGGGTGGCGGGAGAGAACAGAAGACAGCGAAGATGCGTGGCTGGATCATAACTTGCCACCTAACCCGCACCTCAAGGGCAGGACAACCAGGGGGTTAGAGATCCCGTCACCTGTGTGCTCTGAGGGCCAATGGGAGGCGGAACAAGTCGGAATGCAGACCAAGAGAAGCCCAGGCAGGAAGAAAGCTGCGGCTCGGAAGAGGCGGCGGCAGAGCCCCGACTGCCCTCCGGGAGGGAGCTAACGAGGCCAGTGCAGGCTGAACGGTGCACTCAATCCTCCGTCCTTGTTAGAGATGGGCTATTCCCAGGAAGTCCTCACGGATACCGCAGAGGATGACCCCCAACTCCAGCCACGGCCTGGCGTCTGCGGCGCACGCGTACAGACAAGCACGGCTAGAAACAGCTGGGCAGGCAGGAAGCAGCCAGTGTGGCACTGGAGCAGGTTCTCCCACAGCCAAGAAAGGAAGACTCAGCAGAAAAGGGGCGGCAGGGGTGCTCCAAAGACCGAGGAAAGGGACTAGTCTGCAGGGTGCCCAAGGCAGATCTAGGACAGGCAGCCTGTCCAGCCCAGGCACGCGGAGCCCTCCCTCCCGACACACAGAGCAGCCAAAGCTGCACCATTCCCCGCAGGCACCGACCCAGCTCTCCACAGGGGCTCCACGATCGCCAAGCAATCCTGATTCTTAGCTGGCTCCTTGTGCCTGCCTTCCTCCCTCCCTCTTTGAAGATTTTATTTATTTGGGAGAGTGAGCACGCAAGCTCGAGCAGGGGGAGGGGTAGGGGAGAAGCAGACTCCCCGCTGGGCAGAGAGCCTGAGATCCTAACCTGAGCCAGAGGCAGCTGCCCAAGCGAGTCACTCAGGTGCCCCTCTTTGTGCATTTTTCTACGGACAGATGATGTGCAGACAATTACAAGGCAGTTCTCACTATAAACTCGTAAATGGCCACTCTGCGACACACGGGCAGCTCCTGTGAGTCTGAATGAGCTAGCCAGGGCAACCTCTCCATACCAGCGTGGTTAAAGCAGATCGAAGCATAAATCCTACAAAATTTCATCAGGGAAATGCCAATTTATCAGGTACTGCCTAGTACCAATCCCCCACTTAAAACCATAAACACATAATCATTACCATGTTATTTTAAGTACTTCCCTAAATGGAATTTCAAAGTAGAATTACAGAACATGTGTTAAAGAGAAAGACTGCTGTGTACTGCCCAACTACTTTTTTTTTTTTTTTTTTAAAGACTTTGAGAGAAGCTGCCTGGGTGGCTCAGTGGGTTAAAGCCTCTGCCTGCGGCTCAGGTCATGGTCTCCGGGTCCTGGGATCGAGGCCCGCATCGGGCTCCCTGCTCGGCGGATAGCCTGCTTCCTCCTCTCTCTCTGTCTGCCTCTCTGCCTACTTGTGATCTCACTCTCTGTCAAATTAAAAAAAAAAATCTTAAAAAAAAAGAAAAGGCTGAGAAAGAGAGAGAGATTTTATTTGAAAGGGGAGGGACAGAGGGAGAGGTAGAAGCCAACTCCCTGCTGAGCAGGGAGTCCCCCCCAAGAAGCAGGGCTTGATCCCAGGACCCTGAGATCATGACCTGAGCCAAAAACAGACACTTAACCGACTGAGCTACTCAAGACCCTCCCCTGGCCAACTACTTTTGTAAAGAATGTCAAAAAAGCCAAGACTGGGGTGCCTGAGTGGCTCAGTTGGTTAAGCGTCTGCCTTCAGCTCAGCTCATGATCCTGGAGTCCTGGGATCCAGCCCCACATCAGGGTCTCTGCTCAGTGGGGAGTCTGCTTCATCTTCTGCGTCTCCACCCTCTCATGTGTGTGCGTGGGCACTCTCTCTCTCACTCTCTCTCAAATAAATAAAATCTAAAAAAAACCCACAAACAAACAAAAACCCAAGGCTGTTGGCAATGTACCAGTGGCCAGTACAGCCTGTCCTCCTGGGGAAGTGAGCATGAGAATTAAAAGATGCCGATAAACTTTCACGTCAAAGCTTTTTTTTTTTTAAAAAAAAAGTAAGCTCTACTCCCAAAGTGGGGCTTGAACTCATGACCCCAAGATCGAGAGTCACATTTTCTACCAACTAGGCCAGCCAGGCACCCCTCCCAAGCTTTTTATTTTTAAGATTTATTTATCTTAGAGAGAGTACATATGACGGGTGGCAGAGGAAGAAGGCGAGAATCTTAAGCAAATTCCCCATTGAGCACTGAGCCCAACACCAGGCTCAATCTCACCACCCTGAAATCATGACCTGAGCAGAAATCAAGATCACACATTTAACCGACTGAGCCACCCAGGGCCCCCCTTCTCCACTGAAGATTTTTAAATGGAACCTTGATGTCACTGTCACATCAACAATCAGGCCTTCGTACTTAAGAAAAACATGCCTCTTGCTTGTCATACAATTGAGGGTGCAGTCATGTGGCTGTCCAAGCTCCAGAGCCTGGCACAAATACTTGGTCTCCCTGCCTCAGTTCCACCATCTTTGACGTGGGAAAAATATCCCTCACCTTTGCAGCTCTTCTGCGGAACGACGATGCTGAATGCAAGTGCCCAGTACTGCCCTAGCAGCCTGGAGACAACCCTGTCAGGCATTTCAGTCACTATCTGCAGGTGCCTGCTCTAGACCAGGCACCTCTCCCGGCAGCAGAAATGCAGCAGTGAACAAAAACAGACACTCATGGAGCACATGTTCTAAGTGGAAAGACAATCAGTAAGCTTTGTAATAAGTATGTCCGAAGAGCTAGAAATCGCAGCTCTTCTTACAAGTGGTAAGTGCCAGGGCGCCTGGGTGGCTCAGCTGGTTAAGCCTCGATTTCAGCTCAGGTCATGGTCTCATGGGTGGTGAGATCAAGCCCTGCCTGAGCCCTGCCTCGGGCTCCGAGCTCCACAGGGAGTCTGTCTGAAGAGTCTCTCTCTGCCCCTCCTCTCACTGGCTTGCTCTAAATTAATTAAATAAATCTTAAAAAACAAACAAACAAGTGGTAAGTGCTCCTGGATGAGAGCAAAGAAACCTTCAATACCAAGAACTGAAATAAGTTTCCAGCTCTCAGTAACACTTAATTCATTTCCAGGAAAGACCTGCTTGGCAGCTTGTAGCTAATCATTCTGCTTAGGCTTAGAGGGGGCTGAAAAGCCAGCACAGAGGTACCAGGGCAGTCCCCTCCCAGTTATTTATTCCTAAAGGAGGTTTAGCAGCCTTGACTACTGGTCTCCCCTGAGACTTTTGCAGGAAGTAGATGAAAGAAATTGACAAAAAAAGAAAGCAGAAGACTAGGCTTGGAGAGACATTACCTGGTCTGTTATAAAAAAGTTATATCACTAACTGATTTGGAGGATCTATCTTCAATACACAAAGCTTTTGCATGGCAAAGGAAACATTCAACAAAATCAAAAGACAACCAACGGAATGAGAGAAGATATTTGCAAACGTTTTATCAGATAAAGGGCTAGTAACCAAAATCTATAAAGAACTTAACGGACTCAACACCCAAAGAACAAACAATCCTATCAAGAAATGGGCAGAGGACGTGAACAAACCTTTCTCCAAAGAAGACACACAAATGGCAAACAGACATGTGAGAAAGTGCTCAACATCGCTCGGCACCAGGGAAATACAAATCAAAACCACAATGAGATGCCACCTCATACCAGTCAGATTGGCTAAAATTAACAAGTCAGGAAACGACAGATGTTGGTGATGATGTGGAGAAAGGGGAACCCTTCTACACTGCTGATGGAAATGAAATGCAAGCTGATACAGCCAGTCTGGAACAGTATGGAGGGTCCTCAAAAAGTTGAAAATAGAGCTACCCTACAACCCAGCAATTGCACTACTGGGTATTTACCCCAAAGATACAGATGTAGTGATCCGAAGGGGCATGTGCACCCCAGTGTTTATAGCAGTAATGTTCACAATAGTCCAACTAAGGAAAGAGCCCAGATGTCCGCCGACAGATGAATGGATAAAGATGTGGTGTGTGGGGCGCCTGGGTGACTCAGTGGGTTAAAGCCTCTGCCTTCAGCTCAGGTCATGATCTCAGGGTCCTGGGATCGAGCTCCACATTGGGCTCTCTGCTCAGCAGGAAGCCTACTTCCTCCTCTCTCTCTGCCTGCCTCTTGTGATCTCTCTGTCAAATAAATAAATAAAATCTAAAAAAAAAAAAAAGATGTGGTGTGTGTGTACACACACACACACACAAAATGGAATATTACACAGCCATCAGAAAACAAAATCTTGTCATTTGCAATAATGGAGATGGAACTATAGGGTATTATGCTAAGTGAAATAAGTCAATCAGAGCAAGACAATTACCATATGATCTCACAAATCTGTGGAATTTATTTTTTTAAAAAAGATTTTATTTATTTATTTCACAGAAGGAGAGAGATCACAAGGAGGCAGAGAGGCAGGCAGAGAGAGAGGGGGGGAAGCAGGCTCCCCGCTGAGCAGGGAGCCCGATGCGGGCCTCGATCCCAGGACCCTGAGATCATGACCTAAGCCGAAAGCAGAGGCTTTAACCCACGGAGCCACCCAGGCGCCCAAATCTGTGGAATTTAAGAAACAAAACAGAGAATCATAGGAGAAGAGAGGAAAAAATAAAACAAGATGAAACCAGGGAGGGAGACAAACCATTAAGAGACTCGATCATAGGAAACAAACTGAGGGTTGCTGCAGGGGAGGGGGCTGGGGGCTGGGGTAACTAGGGGATAGACATTAA
Source organism: Ailurus styani (assembly GCA_002007465.1). NCBI lineage: Eukaryota > Metazoa > Chordata > Mammalia > Carnivora > Ailuridae > Ailurus > Ailurus styani. Next base: position 5,123,350 of record LNAC01000189.1, read on the forward strand.
GGAGGACACATGATGTAGTGAGCACTGAGTGTTCCATAAGACTAATGAATCACTGACCTCTACCTCTGAAGCCAATTAATACATTATATGTTAATCAGTTGAATTTAAGTTAAAAAAATAAGTATGTAGATACAGGGAGTAAAAAAAAAAAAACTGGGAAGGTATCAAAAGATACCAAATCCAACCAGCTCCTTTGTATAAGGGTTATTGCTCTGGGACAGCCTCAAAGTGAAACTGAGTGGCTCTCTCCACCTCTCTGACCCCTAACCTAATTTTCTTTCAGCCTTGGTGGCCTGGTGATACAAACAAGGCAATTCCTGGAGGCCAAGAGCAAAGGTGTATCACAAAGGAAACCTAAGGATCTATCCTTCCAGAGGTTGAAAAGATACTAGAGGCCAATGGAGCATATCAGCCTCAGGTGCTGAGGCCATCAAGGACTTCCCACTCTTCCCTGGGACCAAAGTAACCTTGGCCATGAAACTCACAGGAGGCAGGTATGTTGGGTCTATGTGGATGGTGCCTGAACACAGAGCCTACCAGAAAAAGCCACCTAGGAGGCTTAGACGCTTGTACTGAATCATGAACCTAGTAGGAGGTGTGTGTGGAACTAAAAATAGCCAAGGTGCAGGCTCTGAAGGTGGTGGGGGGCAGGCGGTGAGAAGCTTACACATGTGATTCTATGGCCTATTCCTACAGCAGGGAGCAGGAGAGCAGTGCCACATTATGGGAGGTCCCATATTTGCATACTCGGGCTGGTCTTAAATAGCCCTCCCCCAGGGATCCTCAGCACAAGACCTTCCCTTCCCCTCAAGGCAGATGCATAGGTGGGCTGGCTAAAGGGTGCATGCACCCGGTCACCAGAGGGCCAGCCAAACCCAATTCTCTAGAGACACTCATCTTGGCAGTGGGATCCCATACTTGGGCTCGTGAGCAGCAGAAGCCCTAATCCAGAACCTCAACTCTCCTCCAACACTACCTAGGAAATAAAATAGAAGTCAACGGTCCTTGGCCTCCAGGACAAATGTGGCAGCTGGGGTGCTTCATAAAGTACAGCAACCTCCCGACTATGAAGGTAATGCTCTAATAGAGATAGACAGGGGCCCAGGGGAAGTTAAAAGGCTTCACATGGCAGCATAAGAAAAATGACTGGGCTCCAAAAGGCCCAAGAAGATCGCAAAAACGTTCCCAAACGATCACATCCATCACCTTCAGAGTAACCTCCCTTCCCTAACCCAGTGCTAAACTTTCTGGCCTCATCTGACGTTACAGACATGTATATTACTAAAATACACCACACAACACAAAAAAAGCCATAGGACTTATGGGAAAACAAAGAAATAGGGGTACGACACTAAAAACCTTTGTCAATGTCTCACACACATGTTAAATGGTCAGGAGATGCACGAATACTTGACAAGGTGTGCAGCTTGTGATACTGGGAAGTAGGGAGAATTTTTTAAACAAAAGATGTGTATGGGTGTGGCTCATACCACACACAGTCATTGAGAAAGCTGGGGATGCTTGAGGTGTGATTCGGCTTGGTTCACTTTTCTGTGTTCATCTAGTACTTCCCATAGATGAAATTATTATGCACAGCAAACTCAAAATCCCCATAATGCTCAAACTGTTCCTAGTCTATAAATCCCCTTGGAACAAATCATGCTCCCAAACGAGTCTTTAAAGCAGAACTGACGGTACTTTGGTACCCTGGCTGTCAGTCACCCGCTGCAGGCTCTTCCTAACAACAGGGCCATAATCTGACCCACACTGTCCCCTTGTCTCAAAGGGTCCCATACCCCCTCCTGCTCATCCTTCAAGACCTACCTCACAGGTTCCTTACATTTCTCCTGCTCCTAATCTAACCATTTCTTCTGTACTCAACACGGTCAACCTGACTTCAAATCCAATACTTAACTGCAGTGTCCGCTTCTCTTAGCACAAACACGCTGACTACATAAAGCATGACTTTCGTCCACTGAAATTAAATGATCGAGGTGCACCTGGGTGGCTCAGTCGGTGAAGCCTTTGCCTTTGTCTCAGGGTCCTGGGATCAAGCCCCTTGTTGGGCTCCCTGGTCAGCAGGGAGTCTGCTTCTCCCTCTCCCCACCCCGCCCCCCGCCGCCCAAGCTCTCTAATAAATAAGTAAAATCTTTAAAAATTAGTAAAATCTTTTTAAAAAGGAAATTAAACTATCAAGCTCATGAGATGCTTGACAGAAACGGCACAGACTATTTTTGAGGTGAAATAAAGAATGAAAAGAGGACATGGAGCCTTACATTGCAAGTAAAAATAGTCACCATCAGGAAACAAAGGAAGACTTAAAAACCCATGGAAGACTATCACCATGGGAGAAAAGGAAAGAACATCTCATCTCCACAGACATAATGGCTAGAACAGATCTCACTCAGTGTTCTGAGTATGAGGCCCACGTTGGGTGCAGACATTACTCCAGGAAAGCCTTAGGGTCACAATTTCATTTTACACAAGGAAACTACTATTTTGAGACATTTTCAAGCCAAGCCTTTCCTACCCTGCACGGTGTTGGTAGGAATAATAAACTTGACAAACCTTATTTACACCCAGGGAAAAAGCCCTTCCAAAGGAAATTCTGCAGCAGCCCTCTGCAGCCCAACCTCACCGGCTTTCCCACCCTTGAACTCTGACCTTGGGATGCAGCGGAATCCCTGCTGTGGGCCTTCCTCCTCAGAGGGAAAACCTCAAAATGCCTTGCTCTACAATCCCCAAAGCCCTGCTGAGCAACAAGCTAGTGAGCAGAGATAAGTTACAAGAGCATGTGTGTGAACTACAGCTCGAGACAGTGTCAGCCCCGTCCCATCTCCAGGAGGCACCTAATTCGAGGACAGTGAAAGATGTAGGTCAATCATTTCAAAGTGAGACACTGATAACACACACACAGAGAACAAAGCCACGTTCATGCAGCATAAAACCAATTACCTTCTGCACGTATTTGCATTCAACAGCATTTCAAGTCTTTTCCAGAAATTGGTGGGGGTATAAACTACCGGACATGAACTTTACAACAGCCTTTTAAGTAAAAAGCCAGGGAAGAGCTGCCAGACTAGCAATCACTGGCCTGAGTTTGGTCCCCAGTCCCCGCCGTGGTCCGAGCCGCACTTCTCTCTTCCTAACTGGTCCAGAGGCCACGAGTCTCACCCATCTTTCTGAGCCATCCGCACAGTACGGTGATTTTTTTTTAAATGCAAATCTAACCACGCGACTTCCTTGCCTAAAACTTCATTTAGTGATTTTTTTCCCCCACGTGGTCTTAACATAAATTGTGAATTCATTCACTTGGGGCACAGCAAAGACCTCTTGCGACTGGGTTCCTGCTTACCTCTCCGGTGCTGTCTGTCCCACAATTTCTGTTTCAAACTCGGAATTTCTCACCCCCTCGGTCCTCAGTTGCTCGAGGGGCTGGACCATACCTGCTCTGGGCATGCCTGCACCCCAAGCAGAAAGCTGGGCACACAGGAGGCCTCAAAACTGTGCTTACGGTTTTTAAAGTCTGCGTCCTCCTGGGGGGCGAGCCACCCACACACCACATGGAAAGACGAACGGAAGGTAAGAACCATCGACACTTCCCGGGGAGGGCGGTCAAGAAAACTGAACAGGGCGGGGAGTTCCCTGGGGGAGAAAATGGTTGATCCACGCTGTATCAACCTAAGACGTTTAATCTGATAGGAAGCTCACGTTCAGGCCACTCAAAACCAGCAACAACACCCCGTCTTTCTACTCGCAATTCTGCAGCAGCTCCCATTCCACCTGCGGCTCCGCTAAAACCGGGCCCAACATGTCTCCCCACCTGTGAACACACACCCCGCCAGTCGCAGCGATGCCCTTCGACGTCTGTGCCCCGCGTCACCAGCGGTCCCCACGCTCCCGGTCACTGGACCTCGAGGCCCCGTCCGGCAGCCACAGGCCACCCCGCCGTCCCCGGGAGCCGGCCGCACGACCGCGGCCACTCGGCCCGGGTCTCCCCAGCCGCTCGGGCGGCCTCGGCTGAGGGAGCGCAGGCCCGCGGAGCCCCGGCCCGAGTCTGCTCCGACACCCGACGCAGACGCAGGGCGGAGGTGGGACGGGGAGCGTCGACGCGCAGCACAAGGATACGACAGAACCAGCCCCAAACGGCTCCCGCGGGGAGTCGGGCCCAGAGCGCTCCCCATCCCCTGCTCGGGCCCCGCTCTCCGGGCTCCGGGCTGCCGGCGTCCGTG
>LNAC01000189.1:5133957-5147316 GCA_002007465.1 Ailurus styani
AGGGGCGCGCGCGTCTCCCCAAGGCCCGCGGGGGGCCGTCGCCCCAGCGCCGCCACCTTTCTGCTCTCTGCACTTGACGTTTTTAAAAATGTGCCTTTGTCTATTAGCTACGGAGGTATTTGGGGCAAAAAAGTGAGAAGCCTCTTTCATCTTGCGCTCTCCTTGCGCTCTCCTTGCCACTCTCTTGCCCAGAAGGCAGCGGGTGCTACCAGAGCTTTGCAAATCTCTGTCCTACTAGGCCATTTTTCCTGCCAATCTGCTCCCTGAGGGCTCTGGGTTAGGTGCGCATCCCCGGCACTCAGACTGCCCGCGGAAATGGCCCTGGGGAATTCATGCCCTGAGCTCTGGCTGCTCGCACAAGGCTCCAGAGATTCCTTAGCACGTGTGGATCCTTGGGGGCTCCCCGACACCAACCAGACTGCCCGTGGGGTCTATCGGGCTGAGTCTGGGCATGGTGAGGTCTCCAGGTTCCTGCCAGCTTGGGGACCTGCTGAGTGGCCAGCCAGCCCTGCCCCACAGTTGTCACGGGGCCTCCTCAAATGGTAACCAGAGCAGCAGTCGCACGGGATCCATAGGGACAGATTTTGCGACTGTCCTCCCTTTGGTCCACGCCGCCCCAGGCACACACTGCCTCTGGAGCCCTGGGTGCCAGACCCTGGACCAGGTGATGCTATGACAGGGCTGGGGGCCACCTGACCCTGGGGGTGACACCGACCTGTGCCTGACCACGCTGCCACGGGACAGACGCATGTGGCTGGAAAGGCCACCACTGTGTTCCCAAAACAAAAGGGGTGTGTGTGCACGTGATCGCCATTAAAAGAGAGAAGTCAAGTCGAGATGCTTGACAATCAAATGCCCAGTGTGAGTCTCAGCCAGGCTCCGGTTTACAAAGAAAAAAACAATTACAGCAAACAATCTTTTAAAACCCGTAGCCAACAGCTAGAGTGACATGAATACGGAGAGGATATTTAGATGACGGGAATTGTCACTAAATTTTCTATTGGTACCATTGTGCTGTGTTACGTAGGACATGTCTTTCCTTGGGAAGATGCCCCCCAAAGTGTTGAGGAGTAAAGAGTGTCTGACGCCTGCAACTACTTCCAGACGGTTCTTCAGGGACACATAAGTAACTAGCTAGATGGAACACACGGCAAAGGTCCTACTCGTGACCTGCATGCGATCATTTTGCATCCAAGCCCTCACCGCACGATTTTGTCACCATTCCGAACGTCTGAGAATGATCTAATAAAAGAGTCGGGGTGGGAGGAGCTCCCGGAAGGAAAGTGCGGGAGGCGCCGAGTTGTGCAGGGCGAGCCCGCGGGGGCGGCAGAGGCAGGCTCGCTCCCCGCCGCTCGCCCGGGACCGCGGGGACCCACCTCAGGGCCGCACACCTGCCCATGGCCGCGCGGCACAGCGAGATCTGCTCCACCGTGTTCCGCAGTTCCTGGCTTCTCGAGCGCTTGCCCTGGATGATCCGGTCTCGCTTCTCCTCTTCCTCACGCCGCTGGGTCTCCTTGAGCAGGGCCAGCCGCTCTCGGAGCTCCACCACAGACATCTCCCCGTCCAGGCCGTACCCAGGGACCTGCAGGGCGACGGGGAGAGCCCGGGCGGGGCGTTGGGCCCGTGCCCAGCCTGCACGGCCGGCTCCCGGGCCCCGACCGGTCCTCTGCCCCAGCGCTGGTGCCCCTCCCCCGGGTTCCGTCCATCTGGCCGCTGTGCCCAGACCTCTTCCCTCTGCTCAGCAGCTGCTGTGAAACGCGTCTGCCGTTGAGCCTCTCCAGCCTGGGCCCCCCTCTGCTGACTGCACACCTCGGCCGGGTGCCCTGTAGGCCCCACTGTTGGGATCGGGCCCAAATGGAGCTCACCGCTGTCTCCCCAAGCCAGGCCCCGGAGATCTTCCCAAAACCCCCCCGGATCAGGCCGGGTTCCCAGACCAGCTGCCGTGGCCCTTCCAGGCCTGCTCCCGCCTCCCCAGATGCCAGCCTGGCCTCTCCCAGGCTTCTGGGCCCCAGTGCTCCCCTCTCGGCCTCCCTGCATCCAGGCTTTGGGCACCTGCGCTGCCCCTATACTGCCCTTCCCACCCGGGCCCGGGGAGGCCTGGGACCTCCTCCACCGGAAGCCCATCTTGTGAAGCCTACCTTGCCCACTCCTGGGGCCCCTGGCCTCTGGCCCCCAGAGGTCGCAGCGGTCTCTCCGACAGGGCCGTGAACGCTTGGGCCAGCCCTAGGCCTCTGCACGGCCGCTGCAGCACCCACAGCTGGGCATGCCCCCCTCCCCCCGCCAGGGACCCTCGGCTCGGCCCGACCTCCTTGGTCTGGGTGGGACTTGTGGACACGCCCCCCCCCATGGCCGTGCCAGGCTCCTTACCTGGGTCAGGTCCACGCGCTTGCCCTTGCGCACGGGCTGCGTCTCCAGGGCTCGGAGCTGGGAGGTGAGCTCACAGCGCCGCTGCTGCTCCTGCCTGGCCGCCTCCGCGCTGCGCTGCAGCAGCTCCCGGCTCTCCTCCATCACCTCCTGGACTTGCGGGCCAAGCAGGGTGCCGAGGGGGTCGGAGGGGGTCGGAGGGGGCCAGCCCCACCCCAGCCTTCCCTGGAGAGCAGCTCGCCTCTGCCAACCACGGCGGCTCCCCTGGGGCCGGATGCCAGCTGGGGGTGGGGCAGAGCTGGGCACGGCCTCCCGGCCCCCGGCCCCCCGCCCTACCCATCTGCCTCCGGTCCTCCAGGAGCTTCATCTGCGCCAGCTTGACGTTCTTCTGCACCTCCGACACCTGCCCCACCAGCTCCTTCGCGGACCTTTCCTCCTGGAGGCGCCTCTCAGCCCACTGCTGCATCAGCTCAGCCGTCTGCTCAGACAAGCGACCCGGCAGGGTCAGAGCTGGAGGTGCCCCCCGCAGCAGGCCCGTGTCCCCCACTCTGCCCTAGCCCCAGGAGCTGCATGAGGTCCGGGGAGCAGAACCAGTCCCTGACCCCGCGTCACCTTGGAACCCAGATCTAAGCTCATCAGCTCCTGGGGGTCCCCTGGAGGTCAGGGCCTCCTGGGGAGGTTCCACCTCATGTCCTCCCTTCCTCCACTGCGGTCCAGGGGAAACCAAGTCAGAGCCACTGGGTTTGCCCCGAAGCCCACCCACCCCTGGACTCCAGGTGGGAGAGGCGGGTGCTTGTTGCTTGGAAGCCCTGGGCAGCCTCAGTCTCCTGTCCCACAAGCCCTCGGGCATGTCCTGCTGGCTGCCCCACTCTCTTCTTTCTCACAGTGCCTCGTTAGTGCAGAGTCTTAAATGATGGGACAGGACCAGGGTAGTGTACTTCGCCACGTGGACACACGTGACTGGGGCCCTCCTGTGTCCAGGGGCTTCCCGCCTCTGACTCTGTGCTGCACTCATCTGCCTCGTAATCTGATCTCCTCGATTGTAGCTGGCTTATTGTCGCGCTGTGTGTTTTGGGGACTATATCACAAAGCTTTTGTCCATCCCACTGTGGGTGGACATTCAGATTGCTTCCACTTTGGTGCTATGGTGAACAATTCAGAATATTGTTTTTAGTCCTCACAACACTGCAAGGCGCAGAGTGGGGTTTGCACCTGCCGTCACTGGCCCAGGGCGGCCATGGAGCGAGCGAACTCCCAGCCCCGGCCGCCTGTGCCACTGGGACCTCATCTTCAGCCGCACGGTGAGTGGGAGTCAGCCTGCAGGCAGCTTGGACTTCAGGCTTATAGATGAGACACGAAGTAATCGTAATCGTTCCATAAAACAATTTGCTGGTGTGCATCAAAAACAGCTCTTGACCATCCCTTTCGATTTAGACCATAAAGTAAGGACATGCTCACACGGCAAAAGGACAGAGAGCAGAGTCAGAGGGACACAGAGCCCACCCGGAAGAGCTCCCAAAAGCCAAAGCTTGCAGCAAATACTGTCTTGTTGGGGGATAACACAAAGTGTAAAGCAAATATGCACGAGTCCCCACTGAAAGAAGTGACTCAATGAACAAGTAAGTGAGGGAGAAGAGAGGAGTCCTCCATGCAGAAGAATTCTTAGGAGCTGCTGGCTCTCTGACTTTGGCCTTGCTTACAGACCCCCTTCTGCGGAGTACCGAATGGTGGGGGGAGATGATGGCATGGAGAGACCTGGCAGGCACGACCTTGGCCAGGGGACCAAGGTCAACATCACAGTGATGAGTCTATTGAAAGCATATGCCCTTGAGAGCATGTGATGAGTAGAGCACTTTGCCCCTGCAGTCTTGGTCCCAAAACCCACAGCCCCAGCCTAACCGTGAGAAGAACATCAGACACGTCCCCGTCAAGGGCCATTCTACAGGGTACCTGAGCAGCTCTCCTCCAAACTGTCAGGGTCATCAAAAACAAGGCAGTCTGAGAAACCATCACAGCCGAGAAGAGTCTGAGACATGACCTTTAAATGTAATATGGAGTCCTGGGGTAAGAAAAGGGCATTTGTGGGGGGAAAAATGAGCTGAACTCTTAAGGAAGTATGGAGTTTAGTGAAGAGTCAGGTACCAACGTTGGCTACTTAGCTGTGACAAATATCCCAGGGTGCATTGGGCCAGTGTCCCCCCCAAATTCACGTCTAACTGGAACCTCAGAATGTGATCTCATGTCCAATTAGTTGGGGATCTCAAGATGAAATCATCCTGGGTTGAGGGTGGGCCCTGAGACCACTGACCAGTGTCCCTCCGAAGGGGAGCGGCCCCAGAGAGCTGTGGACGCAGGATACATGACCACGTGAGGAGGGAGGCCGAGGCTGGGGTGCGGGCGCCACACCCCGCAGAGTTCCCGGGTCCCTGGCAACTGGAAGACGCAAGGAAGGACCCTCCCCGAGGAGCTTAGCCGAGACCGTGGCCCCACTGTCACCTTGCTTGACCTTGGACCTGGGGCCCCCGGAACTAACTGATCTGAGCCCTCTGGGCCGTGGGGCTTTGCTGTGACAGCCCTGGAGACCTGGAGTGGTGTTGGAAGATGTCACCAGCAGGACATCTGGGTGGGGGACCCGGGAACGCTCCGCACTATCTTGGCAACTTTTCTGTAACTGTTACAACGGTTCCAAAATAAGAAGCGTATTTTTAAAAGTACTTTAGAAAACTTGGTAATGAGTGGAAAAATGCTAATGTGGAAATATGAGATGAAAAGAGGTGGGCTGGCAAAATCTGTGAGGGGTCTTATGTCATGTGAATAAACAACGGACAAAGACTGAGCCAACTGTGGGCGAGGAGGCCTGCCAGGCAGGGTCCCCAGGCCTGCAGCCGGGCCGCATCTCAGGGATAACACAGACACAGCTCGGGGACAGATGGGAGGGAGGAGAAGAGGCAGCGTCTCCTGGCTCCCCGTTAATGTGCCTGCAAGAAGGGGGTGGGTGATGTGGGACCAAGCACAAGGCCGAAGCTTGAGAGGAAGACCCGCAGGACTTGGGGCGCCTGGGTGACTCAGTCGGGTAAGTGTCTGCTTTAGCTCGGGTCATGATCTCTGGGTCCTGAGATCGAGGCCCTCATTAGGCTCCCTGCTCAGCGGGGAGCCTGCTTCTCCCTCTCCTCCTGCCCCTCCCCCTTCTTGTGCTCTCTCTCTGTCTCAAATAAATCAATAAAATCTTCAAAAAAAAAAAAGACATATAAGACTTTGAGTGCCGTCTCTGCCTGGACCGGCTTTGCTACCTCAGGCCCTGCCAGTGTCTTTGCTGGTGAGTGAAGACAGGGGTACCCAACTTCTCAGCCCCTCCAGAGGGGTGCAGAGGGCAGGGCAGAGGGAAGGACTCCTGTGGGCCAGGCCGCAGCAGTGGAACCTCTGATGAGCTGAGGCAAAAGTTACAGTTAATGCTGTAAGAGTCATCATCCAACATGAACCATACAAGAGGAATTAAAATCCCTTTGTCTTCAAATATTTAGTGCCATTGAATCTGCCTAATTTATTTATATAAAACATATTAGTCACGTAAATGCACGTAACTGGACATTCTAGGATAGGGAAGGAAGCCAAATGGGTTGGAAGCATCAGAGGAGACCACGTGGCAACCTGCCTTCCGCCCCCACCCAGCAGTGGCGAGAGTGGTGTCTTCAGAGGCCTAGTGATATGGAGATCACTCCTGACATGCTTGCCATGTGACGGAGGAGGCCAAATGGGAGCAGGTATAAGGTATTCCCACCCTTGCCAGGCAGGAGTTATGAGTACAGGGCTAGCCAGAGCTCTTGCAAAGAAGTCATGGGAAACCCCCCATGCAAGGGTCAACAGAGGCCATGTGGGGAGCCTGAATTGCTAGGCCCACTAGGAAGTAATATGGCAGCTCCCCATCTTCCCCTGCCAGTGCGAGAGGGAGCCAGCCAAGACAAAGGTTTAAACAAGACCCAGAGTCTCATAGTATCTAAATGTTTCGGTTTCAGTAAAAAAATCACTCATCATACCAACAGCCAGGAGGATGTCAAACTGAATGAAGACAGACAACAAATGCTAAGACTGAGATGGCAAAGATGCTAGATTGAACAAGGAATTTTAAAGAAGCCATCATAAAAATGTTTCAATTGCAATTATGACCATTTTTGAGATGAATAAAAAAATAGTTTCAGCAAAGAAATAAAGCCTTAGCAAAGAAATAGAAGACATAAAGAAAAAACACATGGAAATTTCAGAACTAAAAATCATATAAATGACAAAAAATTCAGCAGATAGCTTCACTGGCAGATGGAGGGAGGGAGTAAAGAATCCATGAACTTGAACTGAAGGTAGAAAAGTGGAGAGAAATCACCCAATCTGAATGTAATAGAGAAAAGAGACCAAATGAGCAAAACCTCAAGGACCTGGGACAATCCAAAACATCTACCATTCCTGTCATCAGAGTCCCAGGAAAGGGAAAACAGGATGAAGAGGAAAAAGTACTTCAAAAAATAATGGCTAAAACTTCCCAAATTTATTTTATTTTATTTTATTATTTTTTTAAAGATTTTATTTATTTACTTGACAGAGAGAGATCACAAGTAGGCAGAGAGGCAGGCAGAGAGAGAGGAGGAGGAAGCAGTCTCCCCGCTGAGCAGGGAGCCCGATGCGGGCTAAAACTTCCCAAATTTAGCAAGACATAAACCTAGAGGTTCAAGTTCATTGAACCCCAAAGATGCCCATCCCGAGACATATTGTAATTAAATTTCTGTAAACTAAAGGCAAAGAAAAAAATCTTGAAAACAGCCAGAGAAAAATGACACATAACTTACAAGGGAGAAACCATGCAAATGACAATGGATTTCCCATTAGAAACCACGGAGGCTAGAGGAAGATGCACAGTATTTTTCAGGAGCTGACAGAAAAGAATAGTCAACCCACAATACCATACCCAGCAAAAATATTCTTCAGGAAAGAAGGAAAAACAAAGACAACCTCAGATAAAGGAAAACTAAGTATTTGTTGTCAGCAGACCTGCCCTAAAATCACAGCTGAAGAAAGTTCTCCAGACAGAAAGTGGGAAAGGAAGGGACCTCGGGGCATCTGAGGGAAGACAGACCCAGGAAGCAAAAATGTAGGAAACACAACAGACTTGCCTTCTCCTCTGGAGGCTTCTAAATTATGTCTGATGGTAGAAGCAAAAATTATAACACTGTCTGGTGTGGCTCTAAATGTGTGTTGAGGAAATACTTAAGACAATTCTCTCATGAAACTGGGAAGGAAATGGGACTTGGAAGGTGAGGTTTCTAGACCTCACTCAAATTGTTAAAATGACAACACTGTGGGTGGTGATACGTTATGTATGCATGATGTAATACTTAGAGCAATGACTAAAAAAGCTATATTAAGAGATATGCTACAGGGGGCCCGGGTGGCTCAGTGGCTTAAAGCCTCTGGCTTCGGCTCAGGTCATGATCTCAGGGTCCTGGGATCGAGGCCCGCATCGGGCTCCCTGCTCAGCGGGGAGCCTGCTTCCCCCCCTCTCTCTGTCTGCCTACTTGTAATCTCTCTCTGTCAAATAAATAAATAAAATCTTTAAAAAAAAATAGGGTGATCCAGAAAAAACCCTGGCAGACTTAAATCCTAACATATCAATAATTATATTAAACGTAAGTGGTCTGGATGTGCCAATAGTAGATATTGGCAGAGTGGATTAAAAAACAGGACTGAACTATGCAGTGTCTACAAGAAACTCATTTCAATTATAATGATACAGATGGATTGAATATACAAGGAGGGAAAAGAGGTCACGCAAACATTCATCCGAGGAAGGAGGACTGGCTGTTAATACGAGATAAAGTCAACTTCAGAGCAAAAGAAATTACCAGGCGCAGAGGGATGTTATCTAATCATGATAAAAGGGTCAACTACCGAGAACACACAGCAATTTTATTTATTTACTTTTAAAGATTTTATTGATTTATTTGAGACAGAGAGAGAGCAAGTGAGAGCATGAGAGGGAAGAAGGTCAGAGGGAGAAGCAGACTCCCCACGGAGCTGGGAGCCCAATGTGGGACTCGATCCTGGGACTCCGGGATCATGACCTGAGCCGAAGGCAGTTGCTTAACCAACTGAGACACCCAGGCACCCCGGCAATTTTAAATGTATGTACGTTAGACAACAGAGCTGCAAAACATGCAAAGCAAAAACTGATGTAACTGAGAGGAGAAAAAGACAACTTCACATGCACAGGCGAACACTTCTGCCCTCCTTCTCCAACGACTGATAGGCAACTAGATGCAAAGTTACCATAGTTATGGAAGATCTCCACAGCTCTCTCAACCAGCGGGCACTGCTGACCTGTGCAGAACACACAAAAACAGTGGAATACACCTTCTTTTCCAGCGGCACAGGACAATAGACAGCACCAGGGCTGCAAAACCAACCTCAGCAAAGTTAAAATAATTGTTCAACAACCACAATGGAATCAAAGTAGAAATCAGAGAGAGAAAGATAACAGGAACATCTCCACGTTCCTGGAAAGCAAACAACACACGTCTAAGTAGTCCATGGATCAAAGAAAAGAAATCTCAAGAAAAATGAAAAAAATACGTCGAGTTGAACGAAAGTGAAATACAGTGTGTATCAAGATTTGTGGGACACAGGTAACCCAGCAAATAAAGGGAAATGAACAACACCGAAGGCTTACAATAGAAAAGCAGCAAAGTTTCATACCAGTGATCTAAGCTCCTATCTCAAGAACCTAGAAGAAGAGCAAAATAAACTCAAAGCAAGTAGAGTGAAGAAAATAACGAAGAGCAGTGATTAATGACATTGAAAACAGTAAAACAATAAAGAAAAATCAATAAAACAAAAAGTTGGCTCTTCAAAATGATTGATGAAATGGACAAATCTCTGGCAAGACTTGCAGAAGAAAAGTAAAAAAGCACAAACTACCAATAGCAAGAATGAAAGAAGTTGTATCACTATAGACTCTACAGACACTTTAAAAAAAGAAGGATGATAAAAGGATATTACAAACAACTCTATAAATTTGACAACTTAGTGAAACAGGCAAATTCCTTAAAAATAACACAAATGACCATGACTCACCCATTATGAAGCAGATCATTTGAAGAGCCCTGTAACTTTTATAGAAATTAAATTGGTAATTTGAAACTTTCAGAAAATAAATCTCCAGGCTTAGATGATTTCACTAGAGAATTTTGCAAAATGTTGAAAGAATTGACACCAATTCTACACAATCTCTCCCAGAAAATTCAGTAGGAGAGAACACCTCCAAATTCATCTTAGGAAGCTAGTCTAACCCTGATCCTGAGACCAGACAAAGTCCGCACAAGGAAGAAAGCCACAGATTAACATCCTGCGTGAAACTATATGCAGGAACACTTGAACGAAATCAAAATAGTGGCATATAGAATCAGTGTGTTAACCAAGAATTATACACCATAACCAAGTGGGGTTTATGGTAGAGATGCGAAGCTGGTTCAATATTAGAAACTCCATCATGTGATGAAGAATTCATCACTTTGTCATGAATCTACTACATTCACAGCCCAAAGAAGAAAAATCACATGATCACATCCATTGATGCAGAAAAGCATTTGATGAAATTCAGCACCTTTTCATAATAAAAACTTGTGGAACTTCATCAACTTGATGGAGAGTACATCCACAAAACTTACATCCAACATCAGTACTGAACAGTGAAAGACTGATTTCCCCTGATATCATGAACGAGGCACAAATGTGTGCTCTCATTCTTACCCAGTACAGGCCTGGAAGTTGTAGCCAGTGCAATAAGCCAGAAGAGCGAATGATAGGAATGCAAGTCAGAAATAAAGAAATAAACTGTTCTTTACAGATGACACAAGGGTCTACCTAGAAAATCCCAAGGAATCTACGACAAAACTCCTTGTTTGTCCTAGAAAAATAATAAGGGAGTTCAGCAAGGTCACAAGATATAAGATCAATACCCAAAAGTCAATTATATCTTAATATACTAGTATCAAATACATGGACACGAGAATTAAAAATACAGTATCACTTATAATTACTCAAAAAAGTAAAAGAAATACTTAGGCACAAATCTAACAGAATATGTACAGGACTTAGGTACTAAAAACTATACAACACAGACGAAAGAAAAGATTTAAGAAAATGGAGAGACATAATGCGTTTGTGGATTGGAAGACTCAAATGGTTGGCCATGAAAATGGATCCAAATCTCAGACCGTGTACAAGAATAATCTTCGAGTGGGTTCGAAATCCAGACGTAAAAATGAAACACAATTACTGAACACATGGGTCAAATGAACACATGGGTCAGTTGGTCTCTAACATGGACATGGGAAAAACCTTTGTTTTCACTCTTCAAAGTGTGGACACAATAAAAGTAAAACTTGGTAAGTTTGCACCGCAAAACATCGCAAGCAAAGCTGAGTGACCGAGGAGGAAACTGTACAACATATCATAAAGAGTTACTTTCCCTAACGTGTGAAGAACTCTTAAAAATCAAAGAAATGAAGGCTAAGAGCTCATTGGAAAGTGCCTGACAGATGTTTGGCACCGGGACCCCTCAGCGGGGAGGCCACAGTGTCTTCAACAAGTGGTGCTGGGAAACTGGACCCCTACCTCACACCACACACACAGATCAGTTCCGAGTGGACTGAAGACTTGAACATAAGACCTGAACTCACAAACTCAAAGAAGGAAAGAGGAGAAAAGCTCCCTCATATTGGCCTTAGCATTGCTTTTGTTTGCTTGTTTGTTGTGTTCTTTGTCGCTGTTGTTTTTTGGCGGGGGTGTGATTTGACATCAAAGACACAGGCAATAAGAACAAAGATGAACTACTGGGACGACATCAAACTAAAAGTCTCCAGCACAGCACAACCAGCCAAAGGAAAAGGCCACATATGCAATGGGAGAAAGCATTTGCAAACGGTATATCCAATAAGGGGTTAACATCCCAAGTACACAAGGTACTCATATAACTCAATAGCAAAAAAAGAAAAAAGAAAAGAAAAGAAAAGAAAAGCCAAGTACCCTGACTAAAAAATAGGCATAGAACGGGAACATTTTCCCAAAGGCAACAAACAAATGGCCCAGGGGTATCTGTAAAGATGCTTACCATTACTAATTATCGGAGAAAAGCAAATCAAGATGACTGTGAGCTATCACCTTACACCTGTCAGGATGGCTGTCATAACACAGTCAAAAGACAACAGGTGTCGGCAAGAATGGGGAGGAAATGGGACCCTCGGGCACTTTGGTGGGAGTGCAAGTTGGTGCAGCCATTACGGAAACAGTATTTTCATTTTTCCTCAAAAAATTAAAAATAGAATTACCCTTTTTTAAGAAAGAGATTCTATTTATTTGAGAGAGAGAGAGTCAGGGGGAGGGAGAGAAAATCTGAAGCAGACGCCGCGCTGAGCACAGAGCCCGATGTGGGGCTCGATCTCACCACACTGAGATAGTGACCTGAGCCGAAATCAAGAGTCGGACGCTTCACCGACTGAGTCCCCTAGGCGCCCCCGTCACATCACACACCTTAAACACACTTGAGTCTCCCTCGTCAATCGTGTCTCAGTAAAGCTGTGAAAAAATGGACAAAAGCCACGAAGAGATAGTTCCCAGAAGTCATAGAAATGGGTCTTAAATATATAAAAACATGCTCAGCCCCGCACCTAAGAAATGACAGGCATGTCAGCACTGCGCCGAGACGCCACGCCGCACCCACAGGCTCAGTACCCATCTCTGACTTCAGGACAGCGCACCCCATCGGGGGTCCTGGGGGCTCAGCCCCTCGCACACCACCTGTGGCAGGCGACACGGCCTCTCTGATGAGACAGCGGGCCCCGGACAGCGTGGACACACAGCAAAGGCCCTGCATTCTGTTACTTCCTGACTCAGCGACACCCCCTCGAGTTTGCCTTGAGGGCCTCCCTCACCAGACGCCAGAAGCTGGCCCGGAGGCCACGCTGACTCGTACGTAAGGAGAGAGGGAGCTAAGAAGTGTGTGGACAGGTGGACACATTTGCTTCGAAGGAAAGACAAGAGATTGTCCAGAAATTAATGGAAATAATTTCTGGGGGAGGGTAGGTGGAGATGGGCTCCCAAGAAGGGACGCTTCTCTGAGTCTATCGTTCATGTTGTTTTGACGTCTTATTTGTTAGAAAGGAAACTAAAAAGGAAGGAGAAGCAAACCCTAACGTCTAATAGAAACAGACACAGACACGTTTGTCAGAAAGACGTTCAGGTGACCACAGGTCCTCAGGGACACATGTCTGAGGATGGACGGGGCTGCAGTCGGGCCCCCACCGAGGAGCAGGCTTTCGGGAAAACACAGGTGGGGCCCCACCGAGGCCACCTGTCCCCGCAGGAGGACGCGCCCAGACTGATATGTGCACAGCTTCTGACGTGCTAACGTCGATGCCCACAGACCTCCTATGGGAGAGGACACCGGATGCCCACGTGCCACGTATTGGCTTTCCAGAGGTTTCCGCCAGAACTTCAGGTCTTCCTTCAATGTGGACATGTGGGCCAAGTGCCTCCGCTGGTGAGGGCGGGGGCATCCGGGCCACACGTGCCCCCCGACTGTGCGCTCAGAGAGCCTGGGGCATCTCGGTGGCGGGGGGACAAACCACGTCCACGCGACGGGTCTGGGACAGAGTGACCCGGGTCGGCCTGAAGGCCAGCAGCCCGGGGCGGCCGGGCCCAAGGCCCTCGACAGCCCCACAGCCCCCGGCCGCCCCGCAAGTCTGCATCACCTCCTCCTTCTTGCGGGCGGCCTTCTGCCTGTTCTCTCGCGCCAGGTGCTGCCGCGCCAGGATGGCCTCCTCGCGGCTCAGCTGGCCCTGCAGCCGCCGGCACTCGGCCGCGCGCAGCTCCGCCGCCCGGTCCCGCGCCTGCGTCGCCGCCTGCCACTCGAGGAACGCGGAGAAGTCCCCGGCCCCGTCCACGAGCTGATCC
>LNAC01000189.1:5149645-5172593 GCA_002007465.1 Ailurus styani
CACCGAGCCACCCAGGCGCCCGGGTTTTTGTTTTTCTTATAGACGTAGTAAGCACTCAATGCAGAAATCTGGGAAGACATGCACCCCACTGTCTGGGTTTGGGAGGGGCGTCCGCACCTGCAGGCTCAGGGTGCACTCAGCCTGGCTGGGTTGGGGGAGCACTGTCCCAGCTGGGGAGGGGGCGCTGTCCCAGCGGGGGGTGGGGGAGCACTGTCCCAGCGGTGGGGGGCACTGTCCCAGCTGGGGTGGAGGGGAGTGCTATCCCAGCCGGGGGGGGACTGTTCCAGCGGGGGGGGGCACTGTCCTGGCCGGGGTGAGCCTGCCTCTCCGTGAACCGAGCTGTTGAGGCTAAATAGGGGCTCACGGTGCGGCTGCTGCCAGGGCATCGGGGGCAATGTTTCCGTGCCACCGTGAAGACTGACCCAGGTGTGGAGGGCGGGGGCTTACCTGCACTGGGGGCTCCCCCCGGGACCGGGGCACCGCACAGCGCATCTCCTCGATGTTCGCCTTCAGCAGCAGCTCCTGCAAGCAGCCCCGTGTGACTCTGGCCCCACTGGCCCCCAGTCAGAGGGGACCAGGGCACTCCCCCCGCCCCCCCACCCTTCTCTGCACGACCACCCCCCAGAGGGCCCTAGGAAGGCCCGTGTCGGTGGGGGGGGCTCCTCACCTCGGCCTTCCAGCGATTGAATCTCTTGGTCGTCTCCAGCAGCTGCTGCTCCTTGGGCGGCTGGTAGGTGCTCCTGGGGACCTGGCGGGGCGGCGGGAGAGGAGCCGCGGTCAGCAGTCAGCGGCTGTGGTCTGGAGGGAGCGGTCAGGGGCCGGGCGGCAGCCCGCTGGCTGCGGGTGCAGGAGGGGCAGGGCTGGAAGGGAACTGCTGAGCTCTGACTGGGGTCCCTGGGCGCCGGCGGTCATCCAGGGGACTTGGGGGGGGGGAAGGCCGTCAGACCCGCAGCAAGACGGAGGGTGGCCGAGCGTAGCCCCCAGGCCCAGGAGATGCTGGAGCGGCGGGCAGGTGACTGGGTGGCCAGGGGACAAGGGAGGAGGCCAGGTGAGCCCTGGAAAGTGAGTGTCACCGAGCCTGGGGAAGGCAAGGGGCCACAGCATTAACACTGCCGAGACCGGGTGGCCTGAGAAGTCTCCACGGGGTCTGGTCACGGGGACCCTCGCCGGCCTGGAGGGGGCAGTGTCTGTGGGGGGCGGGGCAGGGACAGCCCGGAAAGGCCTGAGCTCCAGACCCTAACTCCTGGGCTTCTGCCCTGTGTGTCTAAGGAGCATCCGAAAACTCGAGAACTCCCGATCCAGGTGCGGAGTTTATGGAAACTCCAGGCTGACAGGCTGTGATGAGACCTAAGGGTGGTGGGAGTGAGCTGGGACCCTGGGGCCCCCCCAGCACCACCCCGTTGCCCTCCACGCAGTCCTCAACTCTGTGAGGAAGCCAGGTTGGTTCCGGGAAGCCGAGTCCACCACAGAAGCTTGGGGCAGAGACCACAGTCAGTCAGCACATTGCACCCTGAGCACGGGCGCTGCTCAAGGGCAGGCGTGCCCCCTGAGCGGGTCTAGCCCCACCGTCATGGACTTCTTGGCCCTGCGTGTCCTCTCACGCCCTGGACGGTTCGCTACAATGGCGGGAGTTTGCCCAAAGATAAAGGGACCCACAGAAGCACAGCTAGAACTCTGATCAAACCAGAGGCAGCCGTTCTCTACGGTCTAACCCAGATCGAGCTGCTTTCTCCTGTTATTTGCAATACAGAGCATCCTGACTAGCAGGGAGAGGAAGAAGAGGAGCTTGGGGAAGAGAGTCTAGGCAGATGTGCAAAGGTCCTGGGGCGGGGACAGGCCCATCTGACTGGGGTCACACAGACACGTTATCGCTGGCCCGCGACCTAAAGAGTACCGAGGACAATCTGGGAGCTACCCCAGCACTGTGCATGATTAATAGGGAGCGACGGGTATCCTGCAATAGGCTCCAAGTGCCGAGTCCAGACCAGCCTGAGCCCGTGGTCCCCCAGCCTCATTTCATGTCACTGAGCAGACCTCAGTTTGTGGAGCACAGGCATCCATGGGTCAGGCCCCAGGTCCGCAGAGTGGGGTCATTGAACACCCCTAGTCTGGGTCAGAGCAGCCTCAGCCCTGGGGAGACCCAGCCTGTCCCTGGCTCATAGCCTGTGCCCACGGCAAATGCCTGCACTTACTGGTTTGGACTTGGCCACGACAGGGACCGGCTCGGGGACCGGAATGGCACGGGGCCGGGGTGCAGTCAGGTTGAACTCCTTGGGCTCTGTGACCTTGGTCTTGGTCTTTGAACGAGGGGGCTGATTGGCTAGCGCTTCCTTCAGCTGGTGGATCAGCTCCTGGACCTCCGGCTGCCATCTGAAGGCAAAGTGGGAACAGTGCTTGGGGCCACTTCCAAAGCAGGTCAACGAGGGCACAGTCCTTGGGGTCCAAAGGACCCCCCAAGCACTGGGGTCTAACCTCGGTTTGTGGGGGGGGAATAACGCCTCTGACACAGATCCTGTACCCCACACCCCAGAGTCGCACAGTAGGTGGGGAAGCAGGGCCAGGAGCCCTGTGGTCCCCAGCCACGCTGGTGAGTGAGCAAGTGGGGCGCTGGGGGGGACAGGGACAGGAGATCCTCGCTGCAGGGGTCCAGCGAGTCTGAGGAGGAGCAGCAGTGGGGACATGGAGCTAATCTGGGCCAGCAGACGGCCCGGGGGATGGAGGCCAGGGCAAGCAGGAGATTGCTGGAAATTTCCTGGAGCTGTACTGTTGGCGACAGCTGGAGAAGGGGCTGGGGGGCGCGGGGGTGCCCTGGGGCAGGGTTGGGGCAGGGCACTGCCTACATCACATGTCCAAGGGCCAAAGGGGAGTGAGGGCAGGTGTGGGATGGGCTGGCCCTAAAGCGGGCATCGCATCAGTAGGGCTGCACAGGGGGTGGAGGGGCAGACGTGGGGCACCCTGGAAGCAGGCTGAACCCGGAGGGAGCCCTCAGGGCCCTGCAGGCCCCGGCCCCTGCTGGCAGCCCCATGGAGGGACAGAGGATCCAGCCTGGCTGGGACTGAGGACTTTCTTCCGGGGCAGGGGCAGCTCCGGGGACACCCCGCAACCCCAGGGCCACAGTTGCCTACGCACAGAAGGGCTTCTGCCTCCCCCGGGCCTCTGGGTCTCCTGCATGCAGCTGGTATCTAACACGGTCTGCTTGTGCCCAGTCTCTCTGGCCCCAGGAAGACAAGGTGGACCCCCGCCCCGGGCCCTATCAGAAGGGAAGCCCCGGGGGCAGCTTCACCCCGCCCCCCGTGCTGGTCCTTCTCCCGCAGGTCCTGCACCTCTGAAACCAGCGTTTGCCCCGGCCTGTCAGGGGACACGGGGACAGGCGGCGAGGCGGCTTTGGGGTGCAGGGAGGCTCCCAGCCTGGCGCACCTCGTCAGGGGCTCGATCCAGTTCTCTCTCACGTGGGCGCTCTCGTAGATGAGGCTCCACTCATCCTTGATCCAGGAGCACAGGTTTAAGGGGTTGAAGAAGAACCCGAGGAACTGAGGGAGAAGCAGGAACCACTGGAGGGGGGTCTCGGGCCCAGACCCCCCAACCTGGTGAAGGCCCCAGGTCCCCTCACACAGCACGCCAGCGTCAGCGGGTGGGCGCGGCTAATGCACCATGAGAGGAGACCTGGGCCGGAGGCCCCTCAGGCCAGGCCCTCCTTCCCCAGAACGGCGACGGGAGCCGGACCCCTGCCCACCTCTGGGGAGCTGGCCCTCACTATGTGGGCTTCTGCACACGCTATCTGGCCGTTCGGGGCAGCCCAGCCCGGTCCTGGAGCACGCCCCCGCCACGCAGGGCCCGGCCCGGCTGCTGGGGACTCTGTGCTTGAGCCAGCTGCCCCGGATCTGCGCGGCCCGCCCCCCGCTTCTGGAGAGTTCTTGGTGGGGACAGACGGACGGCGGCCTGCCTCCCCCACCCCCAGCCCGTGAGCTCCAGAACTCAAGAACGGAGCTGCCCCCCGTTTTCTGCAGCCTGCCTCTGCTCGCCCAGGGCGGAGCCGGTGGTGGGCCCCAGAGCGAGCCGCCCACCGCGGCCCCCCGGGGATTGCAGACGTGCGCCCTGAGAGGCCCGGAGCCCGCCGCAGCAGGAACTTCGGGCGGCCGTGGGCTCCTGACGGCTGCTTCCAGTCGCAGCCCTCAAGTGTAACGGAGTTGGCTCTAGAAGGCACAGCACAGTCTGGCCTCTCAGGGGAGGCTGGCCACCCCGGGGGGCCGGAGGCTTCGGCAGAGCCGGCTGGCCGTCGCTTGGGGCGTCCGTGCCCCAGGAGTGGCCATCTGCCCGGACAATCGGCTGGAAGGAGAGGCCACGTGCTCGAGTCCCCGGGGGAGCTTCGTGTGGATGAGGAAAGGGGGCCTCTGTCTGGTTCCCCAAAGTGCGCCCTGAGCGGTGGGCCCCGTTTACTGGGGGCGGGCCAGGCAGCACAAGAGTCGTGGGTCAGTGTCTGCCTTCGGCTCAGGTTGTGATCTCGCGGTCCCGGGATCGAGCCCCACATAGGGCACCCTGCTCAGCGGGAAGCCTGCTTCTCCTTCTGCCGCCCCCCCTGCTTGTGCTCTGTCTTGCTCGCTCACTCTCAGCCAAATAAACAAAATCTTAAAAAAAAAGGAGGAGACACAGTGTCGGTGGAGGGGCCTCACCTTGTGCATCTTGTCCACGGGCTGGGCCCTGACAATGTCACAGAAGAGCTGAAAGCCTAGTTCCTGCAGCTGGAACGTGGCCAGGTAGCAGATCACTGAGGAGACAGGCCCGGTGAGCACAGGGCAGACCCTGGGGGTCCTCCCCTGCGCCCCAACGTTGGATCTTGGGGGACTCAGCCAGAGGCCAGGGCCCACCCCCATCAGGACGGGGCTCCACCGGGCGCCCGTGGCAATGACAGGATGACGCAATGGTACAAATGGGGCTGTCTCACACAGGTGAGCGTGCAGTGGCGTCTGCCCCACTTGTACCCACATTAACTTGTTTGAGGAGTTCTCAGAAATGCCAGAAGCCCCCCAGGAAAAAGTAAGATCATTTTGGATTTTTATTTGTTAATTCGGAGAGACCAAGTCGCCTTGAGCCAACTGGAACTTGGACGCCCCAACGGCTGGACCAGGTGAGGGCCGCCCATGGGACCGTGGCTACATGGACGGCTGGGCAGCGAGTGGGGTGGGGTGGACTGAGCTGAGGGTCCGGGGGTGTGTGCGGGGCCCAGGAGCCAGCTCCGTACCTGACCTCCGGCCGCCAACCGCAGCCCCCCAGTGCCCCTCGGGCCCCATGCCCTGTCCCCGTGGACAGGAGCCCTGTGGCCTCCAGCCCGTGTCCGTGTCTGTCAGGCAGACCCCGGTCTGCCCACTCACAGGCGACCACGGACCCAGGGAGGTGCGGGCCGTGGGAGACCCCGGAAAGCAAACGTGCCGTGGCAACAGCTGGAGCCCGAGGTGTGTCCGTCCGCACCCGCTCCCCCTGGTCATCGCGGCGGCGGCAAGTCTGCGGCCCCCGAGGAGACCGGCGTCGCGGGCCTGGCCCGCAGGGACACCTACCCGCAAAGAGGCTGTAGTCGGCCCGTGCGCAGAGCCGGCCGGCCCGCGCGTAGAAGGCGTCCACCACCACGGCCAGCAGCTGCTGGTGCTCGAGACAGCCGGACAGCACCTCCAAGATGAACGCCTGCTTCTGGGGGCCCAGGGTCTAGGAGAGAAACAGCTGGGAGGGGGCCGGGGCCAGGCGCCCCTCCGCGCGGGGGCAGAGCTCGGTCACGGTGCCCCCAGAGCAGTGGGCAGATACTCGGACCCTGCCGGTCCCCCCCGGGACGTGGCCCCTCGGGTGCTCGCGGGCAGTGACAGCGAGCTGGCGGCGAAGACAGAAAGAAACGTGGAAATGAGGCGTAAAAACAAACGCCCCAACTGGACACACGTGTGATTTCACGGATGGGCAGCTGCTGGCGGAGCTGGGGACCCAGGACAGGAAAGCAGGATGCCGGGGGCCGGGCCGGGCCGCCGGGGCGTCGTGGGGACGGCTTCGGTTGGGGACGAGAAGGTTCTGGGGACGGGTGTGGATGGCCACGCAACGTGAACAAACCTAACGCTAGTGAACCTCGCGTTTAACGTGGTTCAGACGGCACCGTCCGCCTCACGCGTGTTTTACCACAAGAAAGACGAGGTAGTTCATGTAAAGGTTTCCAAACGAGTCGTTAAACAGGCAACTCCCGGAGAAACGAGAACACGGCGAGGGAGGCTCCGCGGGCTCGTCGGGTACGCAGACCCGGCGGGAGTGACCAGTAACGGGGGGCTGGACCCTGGGGGGTCCCGCCTGCCACACTGTCCTCCCGCGCTCGTGCGAGGACGGAATTACGCATCTGCACGTAAGAAGGACAGAGGACGTCCGATGCTGCCCGCGCGGTCGCACGGAGGCTGGCACGGCCGGGCAGGGGCCGGGGAGCCGTCCCTGCACCCTCGGGACACGTTTCAGGCCCCCGTCCCCTTTAGCCCAGCAGCCACTTCCGGGAGTGGACGGGCACCATCCGAAGTGCAGGAGACCCCCACCGCGAGAAAAGCTCGGGGCATTCAAGACGAAAGCTCTTCCGCGCGCGTGCCCCGGCGTCGGCCTGGCCTTCCTCGATGCGGGCGCTGGCGCCCTCGGCCCGGGCCCGGCGGGGACGGAGGAGGGCCCTTCCCGAGCCGGCGTGCCGGCCTCGCACGGTTCTTTACACGGAAGGCAAAATCTTTCCCGTCGTTGCTCGACCTCCGTTCCAAGCTTTTGCACTTTTTAGACGAGTTCACGTATGTTGTCTTGAACCTGCCGTGTTAATCGTAATGTGAGGATGTTGCAGACGCTACACTGCACAGGATGCCCGACTGCGCCTGTGGCGTGTGTGAAAGGAGTTCAGGGCAAGGGGAAAGGGCAGGAGCCGGCGTGTCGGTGGCGGGAGTCGCTCCGTCCCGTCACGGGGGTGCGGGGGGCAAGGCCACCACGGCCGTGACGTCCTGCAAAACAGAGAATGTGGCCCCAAGACTGTTCCTACAGGAGGAAGCCAAAGTTCAGACCAGCCCGACAGGTGCAAAGCACATCAAAATACACTCCCTGCAGTGTCATTAAAGAAGTTTTTTGGGGGCGTCTGGGTGGCTTAGTAGGTTGAGCCTCTGTCTTCTGCTCAGGTCATGATCTCAGGGTCCTGGGATCGAGTCCCGCATTGGGCTCTCTGCTCAGCATGGAGCCTGCTTCCTTCTCTCTCTGCCTGCCTCTCTGCCTACTTTGTGATCTCTCTCTCTGTTAAATAAATAAATAAAATCTTTAAAAAAAAAAGCTTTTTGAGGGGACCTATTAGATACATTTTGGTATCTCGTTGTTTTAATTTGAATTTTTTTTTATTATCCATGAAATTCTTCTGTGTTTACTGGACATTTATTTGTACTTCTGTGAATTATCAATTTATATTCTTGGCTAACTTTTTATTGGGACAATATTTTTCTTAATCATTTTTATGAGCTCTTTATTTTATTTTTCAAAGGATTTTATTGAGGGGTGGAGGGAGCATCACCAGAGGGAGTGGGAGAAGGAGAAGCAGGCTCTTTGCCGAGCAGGGAGCCCGATGTGGGACTCGATCCCAGGACCCTGGGATCATGACCTGAGCCAAAGACAGACGCCTAGCTGACTGAGCCACCCAGGCGCCCCATGAGCTCTTTATATAGTGAGGCAATAAACACGTTCATTACTATGATACTTATTTTTGTTGAATTTGTAATTTGTCCTTTAACTTTGTGTGAAGTATTTTTTGGCACACAGGGCACACAGAGGTGTGTCTCTCTCTCTCTCTCTCTCTTTTTTTTTTTTTTTTTTGAGGTCAAATCTATCTATTCCTTCACGGTTTGTTCCCGTTTTCATGCTAAGAACACAACCGACACGAGACGACCTGAGTGCTCGTGGACAAGCCCCAGGACCCCGGAGAGTCTGCGTCCCCACAGACGTGCGTGGGGCACCTGGGTGTCATCTTGGGAGGTGTGTGATTCCCACCGGTGCCACGGGGGTGGAAGCCCGGGGACCGTGCTCTGCAGGGGGCTCTGCGCCCGTGGTTCGGGGCGGGTTTGCTCCTGCTCTTACAGAAGGGACCACAGGGGAAGGGAGATGACGCGGAGGTGACCGAGGTGCAGCCCCGGGCCGCCCCACACGGGGCTCTGAGCTTGAGCATCACCATATGGATCCATGGCCCCTCTCAGTGCCTGGTAGCAATGTTCTCATGCTGACAGTTCCTGCTGACACCCTGGCTCGCAGGCTCCATCGCAGGCTCCTGGTCTCAGGGCTCATCCCTCCGGCCCAGTTTCTTCACTGTCTGCACTCAGCCCCTGGGGCCCTTCACCCAGCTGGCCCTGCCTGAGCTCCAGAAAGCTCAGTTTGCTCCTGTCCTCCCCTCACTTGTCTGCCTGGTGGCCGTGCAGGAGGCTGGCCTCCTGGGCTTTGCCCAAACCTGCCCCTGCCCAGGCTTCCCAACCAAACACTCCCAGCTGTTCAGACCAAACCCCAGTGCCTCCCTCTGCTCCCACCCAATGCCTCCGGAGCGGCTAGGGGAGCCCAGCTGCTTTCTGGCTTCTCCTCTCGCCTGTCCTCTATTTCCAACCTGCCCACCAAGCAATTCTTTAAAAATGGAAGCGACATCATGTCTGTCCCTCTTTAGAACCTTCCAGAAGGAGTCTTTACTGTGGCCAGTGAGGCTCCCTCTGAGTCCATACCCAACCCTGGCCCCACTCCAGCCACACTGGCCTCCCTCTGCTTCTCCAGCATGTAGGACGTCCCCTCAGGGCCTCCGTGCTGGCTGGTCCCTCTGCCTGCAATGCTGTTCCCTGCACAGTTGCTCCTTCACTCCCAGCAGGAGTGCTCAGGTGCTGCCTGACCTGGGAGGCGTCCCTGCCCACTGCACCGTCAGACGTCGGCCGGCCCCCTCGCCCCTGCGCGTGCTGGCAGCTGGTCGCCCATCCGTGCGAGAATGTCACCCCGGTGCTCATGAGAAAGGGAACACACGTCCTGCCTCCGTGGGCCATGGTGGGGACCCAGAGACCTCGCCAAGCGCAGGCTGGGGGCAGAGCGGGGTCTCCGTCCAGCCAGGCTTCTGTGTCGGTTTCCCCACACGGTTCTCTGACCCCCGGGCTGTGCCCACGCCAGGCACGTGCTGTCCGAGGAAGCCCCGGGGGCCGCGCAGGCAGGCGGGAGAGCAGTGAGTCAGCGGGGCTGGAGGAGGCTGATGACTCTGCAGGACGCCTGCCTCTGAGGGTCAGACAACAGTGACTCCACTTCCCATTCATTACGTCTGCATTTGGGAAGCGCGAGTCTGTATTTTAAATAAGGTCAGAGCCTTGAGCCTGTGGCTGGGAGCGCTCAGTCCCCAGGCAAGGAGGTCAGGCAGGCTGCACCAGGCGCGGGGGGCCTGGAAGACACTGGGCCAAGCAGGAAAGGACACCCCGGGCCATGGGCTAGGCTGGGTCCAGGGCCAGGTCCTCACCCCCGGGGAACCCAGCTGGTCACAGAGGAGAGACTGAGGCCTGGTGGGGAGACATGGGTCAGAGGCCGCTGAGCTCCAGGCCCGGTCCTTCTGGCCAGGCTGGCAGAGGGTTGCTGGGGCTCGGTTGGCTGAACTGGCTGTGCTTTTTCCAAAAGACGGTAGGCCAGGGCTGAGATACAGAGAGGGTCCCAGTACCAGAGCCGACCCAGAACCCCAAGCCAGCCTCGGTCACAGAACCCAGAGGGCGGTGGCCACCCAGGGTCTCTGAGTGTCGTGATACCATTTCAGGCCTTGGTCTAGTTCAGGTCTCCCAAGTCCACGGCCCCTGGCTGGCCCCCAGGGAGGGCAGCAAGCCCTTGGATGAGAGTTTCATGGCCAGTCCTGGGAGGGGATCAGGCCTGGGTACAGAGGACCCAGAGGCCTGCAAACCTGCCCACATTTCACCACCACCAGCAGCCTCCTGCAGGAGCTCCCAGGCCCGGCCTGCCTGTCGGTACCACAGAGTCAGGGCAGGGCGAGACCAGGTCCAGGGCAGGAAAGGGGCCTGGGTGCGGATTTCGGCACAGGGCAGAATACCCAGGGGCCTCTGCTCATCGATGATGCCAAGACCGGAGCCAGGGAGAAGAGCAGAGAGAGGACGCCAGGGCTGCCAGGTGTCAGCATGACCCCTTCTCCCTCTCTCCTGCCCAACAGAAGAATGTATCTCATCGTGGATGGTGTCCTCAGCCAGAACTTTTTCCAGCCCCCCGCTGATGGAGCCATGTAGCAAAGGGCTTTAATCAATGAGATTTAATGGCAGATTGCCCGGTGTAGCCTCCAAGAAGGCTCTTAGAAAGTTGGGCAGATTCACCTGGCACCTGCCTTATGCTGTTTGCCTTTCTCCTCTTCTTACCTGGGATACGGATGCAATGCTGGAGGCAGGACAGCCATTTTGTGACTGCAAGGAGGTACATTCGAAGGAGCACCAAGCAGAGAGGACGGAGAATGCATTCCTAATGGCACCACCGAGCCACTGAGCCCACCCTGACTGCCTGCCTGCAGAGTGCTTCTCAGGTGAGCAAAGACACCTCTAATTTCTTCAAGCCATTGCTTTCCTGGATTTTCTCATAGTCAAACACTGTTTCCCAACAGATACAGGTCCAAGCAGATAGTTCAGGCATAGAAACATACACTGTTTCAAAACTTGGGAAGTAAATTAAGAGAAATGTTGATTATAACTAGCCTGAGCTCCTTTTCCTGTCTATTTGGCAATGATGAAAGCAGCAGCTAGCACAGTGTGTAAGCAAGGCTGGAGGGGAACAGACACTCCCTGCCTGCCAAGGACACGGTCAGTATGTCGCTCCCCGTGAGGGGCCGGCCGGCTGGGTCTGTGGAGCTCACCAGGGCCCACTCTGTCTCACGCAGAGCTGCCTCCTCTGGGACTTGACCCCAGCTGCAGAGGCCCAGGCAGACCTGTCAGCCCCGTGGTGCTCCTCACCCTGAAATACCAGAAACACCCTCCAAGCCCCTGGCCGGGGACGCTCTTGTGTCCACCGACACAGAACAAGCCCCCGGGGAAGCTTCAGTCCACGTGCAGGACTGTGCAACCAGGGGCTACCAACGGCTAAAACTGCTTAAAAATCGTACATAAAAATGATATTGCTTTCATATATAAAAGATACCACACAGATGTAATTTTTGACACATGCCGTGTCTCTGCAAGAGAGGCCTGCACGGTGTCTGGAGGGAACCACAGGACCCTGGTCTCTGCTGGCCTCCCGGCAGGGCCGGTGGGGGAGGGAGACCCCCCCACTGGACTCCATTTTGGACCTTTTGGATTTTGGATCTTTGATGTCAATATACCAGGCCCTCAAAAAACACTCAGACAGAAACAATTGCCTGAGCCCTGGCCTCCCGGGAAGCGACCAACCGGAGGAGCGAGAACGGGGCTGTGGGGCGTGGCCGCCGGCACCCCACCGCCTCCCAGGCAAGGCCATGGCTGCTGATTCCAGGCCCCCCGGGCCCCGCTCCACCGCCACCCCCCTGCACGAGCCCCCTCCCTCTCCCCTTGCCACCGTCCCCAGCACCTCTGTTCCTGGCGGGGGCTGGGCTGGGTGCTCGGCCCCGCCTCTCCCCGCCCCGCCTCACCCGGCACTGGTCGGAACGACCAGCTGTCCAGTGCCTTTCCTGCCGGGCCCCTGCTGACCCTTCCCTTTTCCTGCTCAGGACTCACCTGCCTGCCTGCCCTTGCCCGCCGGCTGCCACGATGGCCCCGGGGTCCAAGCTTCTACGCACTCAGGCCCCGCTTGGCCACCACACCCACAGAGCACCTGCCACAGGTCGGGACTCCGCTGTCCCTGGCACATGCAGATCCCCCTGCCCGGCGGATCCCCATTCTCCCCTACCTCCCACCCCTCAGGGGCTGTCTCCCAAGACCAGACCCTTGTCGGAGGTCTGCCGTGACCTCATGGGCTCTGCGGAGGCCCCAAGCTCTCTGCTCTGCCCCGCACGCCCCCAGCTCTGTCCCGCAGGCCCGGGTGCAGTCTCTGGAGGCTCCTATGCCCACCTGCCCAGCCGGTGGGGCTCCGGGGGTGTGCGCGAGGGGACGGAGTGGCCCCAGGCAGGGGCCAGGGAGTACCATCCCCCAGCATCCAACCCCTACAGGAAACCGTCAAGTCCACCCACCATCGTGGCGTTCTAATGAAATGACGCCTGTTCCCAAGTGACATGAACTGTGGGGGTCAGAGCTCGGAGCAGGGGGCCGGAGGGAGGAGCTCCTCCTCATTCCATCCGGCCTGAGGGCCCATCGGGGAGCACGGGAGAACCAGGCTTTCCGGCCAGCGCAGGACACTTGGTGGCAGCGTGCCTGGTTGCTGGCGCCGTCGCCCTCGTGCCACGCGTCCCTGCCTCCCTTCTCCAGCTCCAGCGGCTGCTCCGTGCCGCTGTCAGGCCGCTCTGGAGACTGGTGCCCGGAGAGGCTCGGCCCCCACGTCTCGGCGCCTGCATGCGCCGGGGCGACGAGGGATCCCTTAGTGATCTATAGATCGATCAGCAGAGGGGAAGTCAGCGCACCCTTCCCCCAGCCCACGTGTCCTTGGACCTTTCCACAGCCTTCAGCCGGGCTCCGTCGGACCACCGCAGGCGCCCGCCTCTCCACCTGGTGCCCAGAGCCCAGCCCTCCGGCAGCCACCGAGCGTGCCAACCTGGCCCCTCCATCCTTGGCCGCCCCCAGGAGGCTCCCTGTCTGTGCAAATGTCCTGGAGCTGCTGTAACAAATTACCACCCACTTGGCAGCTGAAAACAACACGAATGACGGAAGTCCAAAAGTGAGGTGTTGCGAGGTCGGTCCCTTCTTGGGACCAGAGGGAAAGCCCATGCCGTGCTGCCCCTGCTCCGAGTGGTTTCAGCCGTCCTGGGGTCCGGAGCTCACAGACGGATCACTAAACTCTGCCGCTGAGGTCACACGGCCTTCTTCCTTGCGCTCTGCGTCTGTCTCCAGAATTCTCTCTTCTTACAAGGATGCTAGTCAGTGGACTGGGGCTCACCCCGAATCAAGGACGATCTTATCTCGAGATTCTTAATGATATCTGCAAAGACGTGTTTTCCAGCAAGGTCACGTTCACAGGTAGCAGCGGTTAGGACGGCAACCTATCTTTTTTGAACCAGGAAACCTGCCCTTCCCCGGACGCGGTCCATTTTCGAGCCGGGTCGCTCTCCGTCCAGCCGCAGTCTCAAGCCTTGGTCTAACAAATGCGGTGGGTCGCACCAAATTTCTGGGAGCTGGAGACGAGAGTGTGCTGTCCCAGCTGCCCGGACGCGAGGGGGATGTTTGAAAGGACCTGGGAGGACCAGCGTGTCAGGGAACGCAGCTGCCTCCCGGCCTGGTGTGAGCAAGCTGGTGTCCCTCCCCACGGCGACGTGCATGGAGCACCTCGCAGGCTCGCCCGGAATAATCTGCTGGTTGTGGGGATAACGCCTCACACCATCTGTTGTACCAAACTCAACTTTCTGTCACGGCTGTTACTGAGAAATAAAGACAGTAACTCACTGTTCGTGCCGAGCGGTGGGGGGAAGATTCGGAGGGGCGCGGGCCGCGGAGCTGGAGACCCAGCAGGGGCACCAAGGAGCCTCCTCGGAAGTGGGCGGTGAGACCCTCAAGGGAGGCCTTTCTTTCGGACGAGAGGACGGACGGCAGTCCTGGCTGCTGGGGGGCCCCGGCGGGCGGCAGCTCAGCCCTGCCCTGGAGCCGCCCGAGGGGCCAGGCTGCCGCGCGCTGGGGACGCCAGCTCCGCTTGGGGACGACGCTGAGGCCTGGCCACCTCCCCTCCACGCGAGGGTCTCAGGGCAAGAGCTCGAGAGACAGGGGTGCGGCGGCGTGTGGGGAGGGGTGCTCCCGGAGCCCTGCCCGGTCTGTTCCTGAGTGGCCCTGGGTCAGCAGAGTCCTGGGCTTCCTCTGGTGGGAGAGTGTCCAGCTGCCGGAGCCCCTCCGGCCTTCGTGTGCGCGCACCGCCCAGGGCCCCAGAGCCTTCGGCAGCCCGGCACCCGCCCACCCTGTCCTCCGTCTGCACAGCAGCCCACGAGGGAGGAAGATACCCCACCACACCCCGAGGGAAAGGGAGTCCATCTGGGTCCCAGCACAGGCCGCAGCCGAGCAGGTGGAGGGGGCTGGAGGCGGGGCCTGGACACAGCTGTCCCTCTGGGGGGTGGGCGTCCGAATGGCTCCCCTGGGGCCTGGGAAAGCCATCGGTGGCAAACCTCCAGGAAGGAGCACTACAGCCACCGGAGCCCCGCCTTGGAGCCCCTGCAGGTGCCGGCACAGGTGTTCTTGCAGCCCGATGGCGATGGGCCGGCGGTGGGTGGGAAACGCAGCCCCTGTCCCACCGCACCCTGTTTCCAACGCAGCCCCTGTCCCCAGAGTCCTGAAGGCAGGTCCCCCGCAATGCACGCTCCTGCTCCCTGGGACCACCCTCGACGGCCGGCCGGCGGACGCAAGGCCGGAGTCTTCGACCCCAGCGAGGCCTCCGAGGGCTGCTGAGGGGGCAGGTGGGGTACATCCCGGGGTCCCGCCCGGCGGGCTCCCTGTGCGCTTGCAACAGGGCGGGCTGCAGTTGGGGGAGAAACGGACAGGGACCACCCGGGGGCGTTGGGATGGAGCCGAGTGGACAGTCCCTCATTTCTTCCAGGTGCGGGTCACAGGAGGAGGGAGCGGGGGCTCCGGTGGGCCTTGCTGCTCTGGGGAGGCCGGTCAGCTTACTCGCTGCCCGTGCGGAGCCGCCCTGGGGAGGACGTGGACGGGGCGGCCCATCCCCGCCAACTCTTCCCTGTTTTTGGTTTGCGGTGGGCTGCGCAGGCATGCCCGGAGTCGCGGTGGCCTTGCTTCTTCTCACAGACTGGCGTGACGCACATGCTGGACGCATGAGAGCCTCTCGGGGCACAGAGGGGGTCCCAGCCCCGAAGGGTCACCATCGGGACCTGCAGTGACACTGAGCGCGCCCGGAGCTGTGCCCAAGGCCTCTCCCCGGGTTGGAAGGGAAGCAGCTACGAAGAAGGAATTGGCTGTTCCTCTGCTGGAGAGTAACGAGCTCCGTGCCAGGTGTCACGGCCCGCCTCCCAGCCACCCCCGAACCGCCGCTCCGGCCCTACCTTCAGGGCGGTGGACGCCGCCTCCAGGAACCGCTCGGGACTGTCCTTCTCGGGCTGGAACCTGTTCAACTGCTCGACGACGATTTCGATGCACTTTCCATAGTAGGCCATCCTCCCGGGGCAGGCCCCTAAGGGCAAGCGGGGCAGGTCGCGCGCTCCACGGCCTCTAGGCTGTCAGCTCAGCTGGTGGCAGAGCAGCCACAGACCCCTCATCCGCAGACGGCCGTCCCCTGGGAGCCTGCGGCCTCTCACAGTGAGGCGTGCTACAGGGGAAGAGGGACCCCAGCTGGGGTGAGCCGGGCCCACTTCCCGGCCTGCGTCCCCACGGGCCTCAGCTACCCGAGGGGCCCAGGCTGGCCTCCGGAGCCCTCCCCCACCGCCCCCGGGGGCTCCTGGCCCCCCGGCCACGGCCCCCAGGCCTACAACTGTGCACGGGTGGGGATGACCCCGAGGCCAGAGAGCTCCGAGCGTCTCTCAGCCCAGCTGGGCTCAGGGATGTCCGGGCAGCAGGCCTTGCCCAGAGCCGTGGGCGACCTAATCCCAGCAGTTTAGAGCAAGAAGAGTCCTCGGGTCACCAGATGCAGCACCCCCATGTTAAAGACGAAGGACCCAACGCCCAGAGAGAATGCACAGTTGGTAAGTGGCCAGGCCTGGTATGGCACTGAACATTCCAGAAACATGCGAGCTCCAGGAGACCGGTCGCCCAGAGACCCTCCCTGGGGGACCTTAGAGAAGCTGCCTGGGGTGGGGCTGGGCCCCCAGGAACCGGTTCTGACAGGGAACCCCAAATTGCCCTTGGAGGGGGGTGGCCAGGCCCAGCAGAGGCTCCCTCCCCACCCACCTCTTTGTTCCACCTACTTGAGCAGCACCTCTGGGCCGCCCCCCTGCTGGTCTGCCCAGGCGCCCACTGTTGGCAGAGCCAGGCTGCTAGTGCCCTGGGGACAGTGGGGGCCTCTCTCTCTCACCCCTGACAAGTTGGGACGACTCCAGATAGCTGTCCCCAGACCGAGGCCCCCCAGGGGAGACTGAGCGGAAAAGCGGAAAGGACTGAGGTCCCCAGGGAGACGGCCCATCTCGGCCGATGTGGCCACTGGCTGAGTACCCCCGGTTCTTTAAGGAGAGTGAGGACCAAACACCGCTGGACACCTCCGAGAACCTCCGACACGCAACACGAAGCAAGCCGGCGAGAGGAGGAGCAGACTTACAGCCCAGATGCACGTACGCGCCCCCCAAAGACGGGCCCCAAGGGGTCCGAGGAACAAGGAACCGCGGTGGAAAATGGAGTTCTTGCAAATGAGAGCATGGCAGCAGAACTAAAGATATAAATACACGAGGTCGAAGGTAAAGTTGAGAAAATCTCCCAGAGAGCAAATCAGATCAAGTCCGGGGGCCCTGAGGGGCGCAGTAGGTTAAGCCTCTGCCTTCGGCTCCGGTCGTGACCTCGGGGTCCTGGGATTGAGCCCGGCGTTGGGCTCCCTGCTCTGCGGGGAATCTGCTTCTCCCTCTGCCCCTGCCTTTCCCCACACTTGTGCGTTCTCTCTCTCTCTCTCTAACAAATAAATAAAACCTTTTTAAAAAGATGAAGATACAGAAAGTAGGGGAAAAGTACACAGGAAACCAGAGAACCAGTCCGAAAAGTCCAAGTGCCAATTAATAGGCTCTCCAGAAGGAGAAGAGAGGAATCACGGGAGAAGATGTTCCAGAGAGGAAGGATGGGTTTGTTTCCCCGTGGACAGGGCTCCCAGCACCTTTCGTCACCGAGGGAGACAGCAGGTGGCCTTGGAAGGGACAGGAGTTTGGAGTGGCCTCAGACTGCCTGGCAGGGACTCCATCTCCGACCTGGACAGAAGGGTGGTGAGTGCAGATAGGCAAGGCCCCACACCCTTCCCTGCTGAGTGAGCCCAGGAAGGGCAGACAAGGGACCAGGAAGCAGGAGAATTTCCAGGAAGGTGACAGCAGGTGGCAGGCCAAGGACATCAGAACCCAGTGCACAGGGCTCCACACCTGGCACGGTCCCGAGTGGGTTTTACCGAGTGCTCAGGAAAAGAGGCTTCAACACTGCCCTGGTCAAGGTCGGGGCCAGTCTGCATCCTCTCTCCTCTGCTGGCTGCACCCCTGGGCCCCACACCACCCAGCCCTGCTCAGGGGCTGCGCTCGGCCCCAGCCCTAGCTCTGTGGGGACCGAAGCCAGCAGGAGCCTCTCTGTATGTGACCAGGAATGTCCTCTTGAAACGGGAAACGCATGGAGACCAGCCAGTGGCCCTGTAGAAACCAGGGCAAACTGCCGGAGGCAACGGCCGAGACCCACGGAGGACTCTAGCGTGACACAGTTCCTATTTCTACATCTTGTCTTGCCCCAAAGTGCGCATGAGCGATCAGTACCGAGGCAGCGAGCTCTGGGCAGGACCTGGAGGAGTCTCTGAGCCAAAGGCGCACGGAGGGGCGGGCGGCCAATTCTTTCTCTGGGTGTGGGGTCTGGACTCTAGGGAGTGGGGTCTGCCCGGGTCCCGGCTCCGAGGGCCCCCTCCCTCGGGCCTGGCTTGCAGACGGAGGGGATGCCAGGCCTCGGGGGCCTGGAGGAAACACGGACTCCGGCGAAGTCCTGGAAAAGACTTTTATTTCCACCGTTTGAGATCTTTGCCCTAGCGAGATGGGGTTTTTCTCTGCCTAATGCAGCTCATGAACCAAGGGGTGTCTTATTTTATTAAGTAGGCTCCATGCCCAGTGTGGAGCCCGACATGGGGCTTGAACTCGCGCCCCCAAGATCAAGACCTGAGCTGAGATCAAGAGTCAGGTGCTTAACTGACAGAGCCACGCAGGCACCCCGACAAAGGGCTTTTTAAAGGCCACAGAAAGCGGTGGCCACCCCTCCTCACCCTGACCACCCTCCTCCGGCATCAGAGCTTTGCTGGGCGGGATGGTGGAGCTTGGAGGCCTCGAGGCTGGCGGGCTGCCCGCGGCCCCTGGGGACGAACCCCTCCTAACTGGTTACTTGTGTTCATGCAGACCCTTTCCTCGGGGCCCATGTCTGAGAGGCCGTGGGACACTCCCCCAGTCTGGCTGTGCCAATAATCCCCTCACCAGGTCCCCCAGGCCCGGCCCTCCATCTTACCCCGCGGTACAGCCCTTGTCCTTCCAGACAGGTCTTCCGGTGTGGGGGAAAGGCAGGAGGAGCCGGGCCCCTGGTAGATGGGCCGGGGCAGTGCCACCCCCCAGGGGAGGTCGGTCGGGGGGAGGAGTGGTCTCAGGTCAGGGGAGTCTCCTGCCACTAACCACCATCGTGAACAAATCCCCCCAAGTTCTCAGCTCCTGGGGGACCCAGCTGGGTGTCCTTTCCCTTCCTAGCCTGGGATCCCAGCCCCCGGGGCCCTCCTCCTGCTTCCCCCGCCTTACCCCAGCTCGGTCCACCCAGACTTCTCACCGGCTCACAAGCCCTTGACGGGCATCTCCCAATCTCCGGGAACCTTGAAATTCTTTGTCCTCTCTCTGGTGAGCTCCTAGGCATCCCACAACACCAGCTGCAAACACAGCCCCTGGGGAGGGGCTCTTCCCTTCTCTGTGCCTCCTCTGAACTCGTCCACATTTGCATGGCACCCCCGTGAGCAGCTGGAGCAGGACCCTGCTTTCCCACCTCTGAGTCCGGGCCCTGACGGAGCTGGTCCCCAGCCAGTGCCGCGGCCCTGTCTGCGGGGTGGATGACAGGGCGCAAAAATGTGCGAGAGGATCCAGTACCCTAACTGATACTCTCAGTTTTAATCTGAAAGATGGCTTTGACACCCAGAAATAGACCTCCCCAAAGATCGTATTAGTGCTTTTTTAAACCTGTGCCCCCACAGATCCTACAGTTCTGCGGAGTTCAGTTTTACTGTTTCACTCTATTGGAGGATAGCGGATATCACAACGAGAGTTACTAAGCAAGTCAATGTGGACGAGAACGAACCCCTCGTGGAGTTGGGGGTTGAGGTGGGGGGGTCAGGCTCCCCAACCCAGGGAGGATTTCCTGCCCACGGAGCGCGAGGTCGAGGTCCAGGCTGCTTCCAAAGCGCTCCCAGCAGCCTCTCTGCCTGATTCCCGAGAACGTCTCAGGGGGAGCCATTACTGGGTGAAAGAGGCGCCGTGGCAACATAATAAAGGCAAATAACATTTACACATTCCAGAGCTCAGGAGGAAATGAGAGCAACTAGTGGAAAGCCTGTCTTTATAGAAACAATAGTAAGGATGCGGTTTCTTGTATCCCTTCTGTGACTGTCATGTGGGGGCGCTGCCCAGGGAAGGGGTCTGGTCCTTGCCCCTACCATCCTGCCTCTGCTCTGAACACAGCTCAGCCCGGAGGAACCACGTACAGTCAGGAAAGGGCTGCCTCCCTCCCGCAGCTGATGTGGGCGGTCTGCATGCAGGGGAGCTGCTGCCGGGGGTGGGGGCAGATGACTTCCCTGCCCTCCCTCCTGTCCTGGAGCTGGAACATTCCGAAGAAAGCGTGCTCCGAGGGGCCCTTTGGTCATGACACAAGTCCACAAAGAGCAAGGGAACCGCCCAAGCTGTCCCCCCAATCCAGAGCAGGTCTGGATGGAACAAGCTGGGAGCCATGACGGCATGAGCCAGGTGTGGCTGCAGAAGGGAGTCTGTGGGGGGCTGTGGGGAGGACAGAGGGGTCCGCAGCTCACCGTCAGACTCAGGGCTCCCAGGCCAGGAGCTCTGCGCCCCAAGCCCGGCGCAGAGCTGCTGCACCAAGAAGGTGGACATCAGGAAAAGAGACCTTGGAGTTCTGCGTTCTCACTGAAATTAGCCTATGAGCTTCGTCAACATAATGACATGTCTGGGTGGGAGACAGGTAGTAAAGTCATCTGATTCTGATACATGCTCTTAGCTCCCCGGCTTTGCTTTAATGGGGTAAAGCCAGAGATGTAGGAAGTAGCATTTAACTCCCAAGATTTAACTCCCCTAATCAAGACTTGACTGTCTCATATTTAAGGAAACTTTAAAGGTGGGCTGGACCAAAGCTTCTCTTTTCTTAGCAAATCCTTTATAGAAAGAAACGAGATTACAGGAGGTTTAAATTCCATTAGACACAACCAGTTCAACACTCTCAGCCACTAGAGAGCCTTCATTTCCATAGATACCAAATGTGCATTAATTCAAATATATTCTTTCCCTGGTTTTGAGTCTGAGTAAAAGTCTCCAAAGGATTTTTGCCAAGTCATGCTCTGATGACTCGCACTCCAAGTACAGACCCCCATGGCAGGTTTTGCTGGTTGCTTTTTAATCTCCAGTCCCCCTTTCATCCTGAGTAACAAAGCACCGAGTTTTAGTTGGGTTTATTGCTGCGCAGCCGGAAGAGGACATTCTCCAGCGTGCCTGCAGCTGGGTATCCCATGAAGTGCAAGCGTGTGAGATTTCGGGAAATTCTTTCTGAAGGTAGAGGCATAAATGCTTCTTCTCTTTTCCATCCTGCTGCCTGGACTCAGGAAGTAATGGCAGGAACTTGGGCAGCCATCCTGGACTGTGAGGAAACATGTTCAAGGTGGCAGAGGAAGAAGCAAGAAGAGTCCAGTCCCTGGTGGCTTTCTGTGGCTGCTATACCTTCCAGGATTGCCTCCCCCATTAACCTCCTTTATGAAAACATGAATAATCTTGTCTGGGCCACTATGATCTTGGGGGTTTTTGTTACATGCAGCTGAATCTAATCTTCAAAAACTTTTTTGAAAGATTATTTATTTATTTGAAAAAGAGTGCGTGTGAGCAGGAGGAGGGGCAGAGGGGGAAGCAGGCTCCCCAAGAGGCAGAGAGCCCGATGTGGGGCTTGATCCCAGGACTCTGGGACCATGATCCAAGCCAAAGGCAGCCACTTAACCAATTGAGCCACCGAGGTGCCCCTAAAATTTAAAAATTTTTTTTATTTGGGTGCCCCTAACAATTTTTAAAATATTTTATTTTTTTTTTAATTTTATTTATTTGACGGAGAGAGAGAGAGATCACAAGTAGGCAGAGAGACAGGCAGAGAGAATAGGAAGCAGGCTCCCTGCTGAGCGGAGAGCCTGATGTGGGCTCGATCCCAGGACCCTGAGATCATGACCTGAGCCAGAGGCAGAGGCTTTAACCCACTGAGCCACGCAGGCACCCCTATTTTTTTATTTTAAAGAGAGAAAGAGAGAGAGCATGAGCAAGTGGGGGGGGGAGGCAGAGACAAAGAAGCAGGCTCCCTGCCGAGTGGGGAGCTGGATGCAGGGCTGTATTCAACAACCCATAGGATCATGACCTGGGCCCAAACCGAGAGTCCATGCTTAACTGATTGAGCCACCCAGGCACCCCTAGCTGAACCTAATCTTAACTGATACACCAACCTTCCTCCCAAGCACAGTTTCAAACTGGGAAGCACAGGCGGGAACACTGCACAGCAACAACAGCCCCCGCCTTGCAGTGGGCCAAGGTCAGACCCACAGAGAACAGTCCCCCAAGTTTCTATCCGAGTTCTCGTGCTAGAAGCACTGGCTGGGGAGCAGCAGGTCTTACGGGGAAAGATCGAGAGTCCATTTGGACATGTTCAGTTTGAGGGGATGTGTTAGACTTCCACTAGCAAAGAACAGGTAAGGGGTTCTGCAATTCTAGGGCGATGTTCAGGCTAGTGATAGAAGTTTTGGAAAGGTCAGGAGAAAATTGTTTTTTATCAGACTGTGTGACCGTAGAAAATCACCCAGGGAAGGAGTGAAGAGAAGAGCTTCCAAGGAATGAGTCCCGGAGCTCTCGTGTTAGGAGGCTGGGAAACAGAGGAGACCGACCCCACCCAAGAAGACCGAGAAGGAGCAACCACAGGAGGAGAGGCAGGGAGTTCTGTTCCAAGCAAGCGAGGGTGGAGTGTTGGGGAGAAGAGCACTCAGTTGGCTGCCTGCTGCTCACAGTGCCAGGAAGAGATGGGGCTCCGATCACTGGACTTAACAATATTGGGGTCAATGATGACTTTGATGAAGAACTTTGGGGGAGGAGTTGGGTGAAAATCTGATCTGAGTGAACATCAGACATGGAGCCGCAAGAGCAGACTCCAGAAAGAAGAGGCAGAAGAACTGAAGATAAGAGGCAACCCGGAGGGGGGGGGTTGCTCCTTAGGGAGCAGTGATTGGGTAGTAGCTGGAGGGGAGTAGGGAAGATCAACCAGGCACTCAAAAATGAACACGGCCCACCCCTAGCGCACGAGGACATCTCCGAGGCCGCCTGCGCGCAGACTCGTCAGCTCTCGTCGACTAAAGAGGTCAGGGATCCCAACCGTCGGAGCACCTAGCCCCGGACCACTGATAACATGGGTCTCAGAGAGTAAGTTCTGTACCAAGGGAGACATTCCTTCCGTTTCCTGCATCTCAAATCCGCACATTTCAGAACAGCCGGAGAAGTGATGCTGGGTGGGTGCAGGAGAAAGTGCGAAGCTGCTGGGGGGCCGCTGTCCCTGACCTGGACGCCCTCCTGCAGCCAAGCAGCCTCTTTGTGCCTCAGTTTCTCCAGCCGTCAACGGGAATTGAGTGTTTTGCACTGAGCACATTTGTTTTTAGCTCTCTGCTTGGTACATAATAGGTTCTCAGATTTGGGTGATTGTCTTTATGGATCCAAATTAGGGCACGGTTGGGGGAAGTAGTGAATATGGTAGAACATGTTTTTAAAAGCACCGTTTATTGTGGCGACTAAAAGGAAAACGAACAAAAGCACCGTTAACTTTGGTCAAGGAGCTGGGTCGGCGAGAGCAAGGTGAGAGGCAGGGAGGATGCGCACGGCCTGCAGACCAGGGGTCTGCGGGGCTGCGGGGGCTGCGGGGGCTGCGGGGCTGCGGGGACTGCGGGGACT
>LNAC01000189.1:5174042-5224248 GCA_002007465.1 Ailurus styani
AGGCGAGGGGCCGGCGCCGCGCGGCCGGGGGCGCCGGGGTCCAGGCTGGGGGCGATAGCGCTCGCGGGTCACCCCGCGAACAGGGGACGTGGAGGCCGCAGTGTCACCGACCGATCGGAGGAGCCCGCTGCTCCCCCGGGCTGGCCGCGTTCCTGGACCCGGTGCCCCGCCCTCCCCGGCGTGGGTGGTCTCGGGGGGGGGGTCCTTTAAATCCGCGCCCTTTGGGTGCGCCCAGTCCGGGGAGGCAGCAGGTCCGGTTGGGAGACCGGCACCCGGGGTCCTGGGACGAGCCCAGGGACCTGCGGGGCTCGTGCGTCGCGGTCTTTGGGGTCAAAGAGTGCTCCAGAGTGTTGGGTTGAGGGTTTCCGGTGCCAGCGGTGCACCTTGCTGGGCCTTGGCCTCACCCGAGAGCGTCGGGGTTGTTCCGAGCCAGGTGCAGCCGCCCCCCGCTCGCAGCCGCCTTGTCGGGTAGCGGCTGCTCCGCCCTGGGACCCTGGTGCTCCCCGCTCTGTGTGGTCTGCGCCGCCGACCCCGCCATTTCCCACTCAACCCCTCCTCCCTGCGGGTCCCCCCAGGGCCGTCCTGCTGTAGGTTGCCAGGGGGAGGCGGCAGTCTCTGCACAGGGTATCTGGACGAGGAATGGCTTTTCGCTTGTGTGACTTTTGTCCCCGGTTAAGGAAAAATCAACTGCACCTGCCCAAAGTCATTTCTAGGGTGGTCCGCAGCGTGCTTTTTCAGTGTGTGTGCCAGCAGGGGCGGGCAGGGGAACGAACCGCAGGTCGGGTAACCTTCTGATCTTTCCAGAAACACTCTGTCAGGAGTCCAGGGGCTCCGGGATGCATTTCCCAGCGTGGGTCTGCAGTGGCCTCGTTTCCAGGACCATGT
Source organism: Ailurus styani (assembly GCA_002007465.1). Taxonomy (NCBI): domain Eukaryota; kingdom Metazoa; phylum Chordata; class Mammalia; order Carnivora; family Ailuridae; genus Ailurus; species Ailurus styani. The sequence goes on from LNAC01000189.1 coordinate 5,174,928, forward strand.
AACTGCATCGTGTTGTTGGAAGGGTGGGAGAAGTAATTGTGTCTGTTTCATTAATAACTGCATATGTTCAGTGGCCCTGCCTGTTTCAGTTTAGGGGAAAGTCTTTAAAAGTGGAGAATGACACGGCCCTTGACGTTGTGCCCAGGAATTGAGAATGGTGTCCCTAGTTTTCCCTCTTCAGCAATCAGCTGCCCCTCCAAGGCAGGGTCCAGGGGCTGGCCAGGGCGAGGTGGAGACTCGTGATGGAGAATCCGGCTGTCGGAAAAGGGAGAGGTCACGGTTCATCGGGTCTTTGGTGTCGTCTGGGGTCATGTTGTCTGGTATTTGTCCCTGACTCTTAGACTCAACATCTGCACTTGAGATCTTTGAGTCTGGCCGTGGCGTGCTGCCCTGCGGTCAGCCTGAGTCTGGGCCGTCTCTTGTTTGAGATCTGTCTTCAGAGTTAAATATCTTGATTGTGTGAAGGGTTAGAGTATGTTAGGTCTCACCCGGGTAGCCTTTTGTTTTTCAAGCAAAGCTCCGACTTTTGTCTTGGTTTCTGAATTGAATTTTATGTTTTCCCTACCTTTCTAATTTCACCCGATGGGCACAAGCGAACACAGAGTCAGTCCCGGGAAGATTCTGGGCTGGAAGAGCAGAAGTCTGAGCATTAGCTGTGGGGGATGTGTCTGGGGGAGACTGTTGCCTGCACTTAGGATTTTTCCCCACTTTTGTATTTAGATAGATACACAATTCAAACTGCATTCTTGATGTAATCCCTGCTTTGGTTTAAAACCGAACACTGAGCTGCTTGTTCATTACAATGCAGTGGAAAATATTCTGAAGCCAAAAATACTCATTGTTCTTGCAGTTCCAAAAAGCACTTAGAAATGCTTTAAAACATTCTGACATTGAAAATTTTTGATATCTGAATCATTAATAAGTACCTCAGTTGAGTAAAAAAAAAACCAGCCTGATGTACAATATACTTGTTTAACATTAAAACGACATGACCCATCTCTCATTTTTCCATTTGTTTTCTTTAAGGCACTCTGTTAAACCCCCAGATTTTCCTTCGTGTAGTGTTCAGATCTGTCAGTATTAGCTGGATGGTGAAAACTGCACGCTCATCAGCCTGTCCTTCTTCGTCATGTTGGTGATGTCCTTTTCTTGCTTTTGTTTAGGGAAGTCTTTCCAAGAAAGAATTAACTTTATTCGTTTGTTTTTTAAAAATTTTATTTGCAAGAGAGAGAGCGAGCGAGAGAGAGCATGAGCAGGGGGGCGTCAGGCAGAGGCAGAGTCAAGAAGCAGAAGCCCCGGAGTCCGATGCAGGACTCGATCCCAGGACCCTGGGATCATGACCTGAGCCAAAGGCAGATGCTTAACCGACTGAGCCACCCAGGCGCCCGAATAATTAACTTTAAAAAGGTGAAACCTTTCAGAATAGTTGGTGTCTTCATTTGAAAGAAAAATACTAAGCTTATGTTTCTTGCTGAGTTAGAAGTTTCTTGTTGATGTCTGGTCACGGTGCTGAGGGGTTAGATGGTGGCCGGCGGAAGGGGCCGAGCACTAGGCCCAGCCAGGACGTCTTGGCCACCATCCAAGAGCATCCTCGTGATGGCACAGGTTAAATTTGTGCTTTCCATCCTTGAGGAAGAGCTGACGGGTGGGTAGGTGATGCTGTCGGGCTGGACGGGGAGTGCCACGCTCAGCCATGCACCCCATGCTGAGCTCTCTCATCTGTACCCCCAAACCACTTTTGGGTGTGGGTCATTAACTTTCCTTGTAAATACAGTGCTCTGGTGGCTGATGTTGACCTGGAAACTTTCAGTATTCTGGGTTCAGGATTCTTAAAGAGAAGCCTGAGTGACGGGATGGGTATCTTGCTTTCTGGAGGAAGGACTCTCCCAGCTCCATGAAGCGTGCGCCCAGCCGGGGTGTTGCTGGAACTCCCTGCCCGTGGCTGCTGGCTTAACCCCGCCTCAGTGGGCTGGGGGCTCCAGAGCCCTGGCCAGGGTCCCTCCTGGTTTCCGGATCGCCTGGCCACCTGGTCCCAGGCGTGCAGCTGGCCCTCTGTCTTTGACCACCTGGCAGAGTTGCCATACCCTGGGAGTGCAGTGGCAGGTGGGAACCCTCCAGGTATGAAACCAGCAGGTCGCGGGGCCCTGGGGAAGGCCCGGGTTTGTGTCTGTGTGGCCCCGGGTCCACAGATGTTGCCTGGACCGGTCACTCTTTCCTCTTCAGAGGCCCAGACAAGCACCACCAGGGTGTCAGCAAACCCCAAGGCACAGAGCACCGCGGGAGGGCTTGCGGTGGAGGCCGGAGAGACATGTGGTCTTCCCTCCCCCGGAGTCCTGCTCCCTCTGGGTCTGAGGGCAGCAGCAGCACGTGCCTCGATTTCCCTGGTGGAGCCTGGTGCCATCTACACACACTGTTTCGGGGGCTTGGGGTTTTAATATGAGCTTGCAGACAGGCTGTGGACAGATTGGCTTTCAGCTGATCCACGGTGAGTGCCCAGCCACGGCCAAGGCTGTCTGGGGGTGGCTCGCTTCCCTCTGTTTCTCTCTGAGCTGAGCTCCTGGGAAGCCTGGCCACACCGGCTGTGCCAAGGCCGAGCTCCCTGTGCCAGCAGGTGCCGGGCAGAGGGGGGCTCAGGGAGTCGTGGGGAAGATGCTCGGCAGTGCTGAGTCACCGCGGGCTTGGCCCGCACGCCCATGTCTGGGAGCCCCGAGCTGGGAGGCGCGGGCACAGGGCAGGGCCCCACAGGTCCCCGGGCCCAGAGGTGGCTTGCGGGGCCCACCCCGCTGGGCAGGGGGTGGTGACTGGGCGGGAGCCGCGCCGATGGCGAGTGTCCGCTCCCCCGCCGCCTCTGGTGGCCTCCGTCAGGGCTCTGCCATCTGCGGTCAGAGCCGCGCGCTAAGGGGACACGTCCGCTAGGCTTTCCGTCAAGCGGGCGAGTCGCAGGCCGGCTCCTCGGTACCTGGCCTCCGAGTCCGGCGGGTCACGCCCCGCGCCCCGCACGGGAAGCCTGCTGCGTGGTTTCATCCGACCTTAGGAAGAGCCGGGTAATTTCAGGATGCTTTAGTGCCTCTCCTAAAGCTGCCAGGAATTCCCAGAACACCCGAGATGCTTCTTTTAAATGTGTGAAAGTGCACATCTCAGAGTCTGTAAATGACTCAGTGGTCATCCGCTGCTGTCGGTGGTTTTGTCTCGTCCGCGTCGACGGCACTGAGCGCGAAACTCTCCTGAGAGATGCATCCTGCCTCCCCACCCTCTCTCTCTGTGGCTCGTCAGGTGCTGGGTTGCTGGGAACAGGCCCTGAGTCAGGACACCTCAGGCATCCCGCTGCGCCTCGTCACAAATAATAACAAGGATGAGTAGTAACGGCCCCACCTCTGTGCCCTCCCTGGGGCTGAGACGCAGCCCTGCGCTCACCCACTGCCCGGCATCGCCTCTAGAAGCCGGGGCCGGACGCCAGCCCGTGCAGCATCACTGGGTTCCGCCACGTCGGGTCTGCCCTCGAGCCTCTCAAGCCTTCCTCCCGTGGCCATTGTGCCCCGTTCCTTGCCCGGAGCCACGGGGCAGCGGAGGCTGGCTGTAAGTGACAGCTCGGGGGCAGAGCTCTAGGGGCTAAGTCGCTGAGGTTTTGGGGTGCTTGTTAACATTTGCTGTTCCCTGTTTTACAAACGAGATCTCAGATACGAGATGTTAACCTTTGCAGCCAGGATGAGGGCAGGCTAGGTTTGAACTCAGGTCTGTCGGGCCCCAGAATTCGTGAGCACGTCGGCCCTGAGCTGCGTTTCCTGCAGGAAGGAACCGAAGCTGTCATCAGTGTTTACACGAGTCCCATTTGATGAAACAATTGCTTTTGTACTTTTCACAGTTGGATTGCAAAGAAACTTAGATATTGATGGGCAATTCAAGTGTTTGAAGGAGGAAGACAAAAGTGAATGGATTTTTTTTCTTACTGATCTGAATAGATTAAGCAGAAGTAGAATAGAACATTTCATATTATGGTAATTTATGTAGAGTAGTTGGGTAAGATGAATGGAAGGTCTTTTCCTTCTTACAGTAAGTATTTTGAAGGTTCTTCCATTTCTCCTTGTTTTGTGCTGGGTGGAGGCAGGGAATGTTGGGGGCACCTCAAGTGGGGCACCTCAAGTGGGGCTGAGGGGTCGTGTGAGCTCTGCACGGGGTGGGGGTTCTGATGATCTCCCGTGACCACCCCCGTGACCCCAGCCATCGATGCTGGGCTCTTGGCGGGGAGGGGTTTATACCTACCGCTGTGGGGATGATGTCTTCAGGCCAGCCATTCTTCCTTTGGATTCTTCTTTTTTGAGAATGTTTCTTGTTATTTTTAGGATATTGAATTGTAAAAAAAAAAAAAAGTCTGGGAGCAGAATCAAGTACTTTCATGTCAGATACATTTAAGCATCGTGTACCCTGTTTGCAGCAACATTCTACCGAACAGCCGGAGGTGCCAGCAGCCCGAATGTCCCCCGCGGGGAAGGAGTAAATGGAGTGTGATCTGTGCGCACGATGGAACGTTATTCAGCCAGGAAAAGGACGTGCGGTCTGTTACATGGACGAGTCTTGCCATGTGCGGCCGCTGAAACGCACACTTTACAATGCGTCATCGCATCTTACGCGAATTTCACCTCAATACAAAAAATTTAGCAGTTCTTGAACGTTCTGTGAGAATTGTGACATATTGCGTGGTCTCCTGTCCTGCCAGAGGCTGACCTGGGTCTCAGGGCCGCAGCAGGAGTGGCTGGGGCTCCCGAGCCCTTCCCTGAAATCACAGGCGTCGCCTGCACTGTCCCAGGTGGGGGCTGTGTCAGGGACCGGGAAATCCCAGCTCCTGGGGACCGGTGCCCGTGGTGGCCCGGGGCCTAGAGACGGGGAGGAGGGCGAGTGGGCAGCGGGAGAGCACAGGGGCCGGGGCGGGTTAGAGGGGGTCCCACACAAAGCTGTGCCCCCCGGGACAGGCGGCTAGGAAAACCCCGCCCTCCACGGTGCTCGCCTCCACCGGGGGCACCCGGCAGAATAAAACGAAATTGTCCTGGAAACTGCTCCTGCCATATGTCTGGCGTGGAATTCATGGTAAAAAGTTCTAAGACATAAGAAAGTGGGTTTCCCTGAGCGGGAATCAGGAGCCGAATGCACTCAGATTTTAAAGCCAATCCGACAGTGGGGGAACGAAAGCACAGGGAGACATGAGGACCCTTCGAACCAGGGCCCGAACTCCCAGCAATGAAAGACGGAGTCAGTGACTTGAAACTGAAAATCTAACCCCAGCCCCAAGGAAGGGGTCTCCCGCAGGAGGGGGTGATGGGCTCACTCGGCAGGCGGCCTGAGACATTCGGGCCACGGAGGGCGGGGTGAGGGTCAAGGTGCATCTGACGGGTGGGTGGGGGGGACAGGAGCAAGGGGTGCAGCCGGGAGCCAGCCCCCCAGCAGAGCTCTGGGCCTAGGGATGGAATGGGAGACGGCTTTAGATGAAGGCGACAGTGTCGCCGCCCCCAGTCCCTGCTGCAGAAGTACGGGGAAGTGTGCTCCAGGGGGAAGATCAGACTTAAAGGAGGGCGTGGGCGGCAGGGAGCTCGCGGCACACCCAGCCTCGCCACCGCCGCCGTTCCCTGCAGCGGAGAGGGGCAGGGGCTCGGGCAAGAGTAGCCCCGAAAACAAGGGGCTGGAAGTGCCTGCTGGGGCTTGATGGCCCCGGAGGAGGTGCCCGGGGAGGGTGACCCTGGGTTCGCACGCGTGCGATCCCCAGCACGCTCGCTACAGGAGGAGAACCTTCCAGCCCTGGAGGGGACACGGAAGGACACAGAGGACAGGCCAGTCGCGGCGGGAAAGGAGGGGGAGGGCCGCCCCCTCACGAAAAGCGAATAGCTCAGTAAATAAAAAGCAAACCATAAAGCTGTGGAAGTCATCACCTGTCAGTGGTCTCAGTAAATGCAAGTGGGGTGAACCCCCCAAAAAGGGCAGAGGTGGACTGCGTGTCAGCGATACAGCTGTGTGCTGTGGACAAGGGACACCGCAGGACAGTTCTGTGCGAGGGCAGGGAGGGAAGGCCCAGAAGTAAGGGGAGTCTCAGTAGGAGGGAAATGGGCTGAACCTGCCCCAGACTGGGGGCGGGGGGAGGAACCGGGGAGCAGGCTCTCAGAGGACGGCCTGCTGCAGGCCCGGGTCGGGGGCCCTCTGGCCGGACGGAGCAGGACAGGGAGGGGAAGCTGGCTCTCCGTGCAGCCTCGCTCCCAAGGCCTCGGGGGCTGGGAGGCCCTTCAGGGTGACCTCGTGCTGGGCGAGGCGCGGGACCTTTCCCCGCTGTGGATGGGTGTTGGGCGGCGTTGCGCACGGAGGGGCCTTCCTCGGCTGGGGTGGTCCCTGGGGGCGGGGGCTGCCAGCTCCTGCGGGACGACCCTGTAGTTCTGGAGGTGCTTCTGGGCGAGTCACAGACACCCCCCCCGCCCCGAGCGAGCTCTTGCTGGTGTTGATCCCTCTACCCTCCATCCCACCGAGAGCTCTTGGAGGGACACGGGCTGGTCTCACCTGCTCCCACGTGTTTGTCAGAGTGTCTCCGCTGTGCACTCGGAGGTGGCCTGGGGGGTCATGGAGGTCATGCACAGGAAGCCTGCATGTGTCAGGGAAGCGGGTGTCACACACAGTCCTGGCCGGGACCCTTGAACGTGGAGGATGCCCGGCACATTCTGCCCCGGTGGGCCTCTGTCACGTTCTGTGGTCTTGATAATTTTAGGCTTTGGTCTCAGCTCTGAGAGGAAGGTGTGACGCGCAGCCACGTGTCCTGGGACAGACAGTGTTCTCGGTGACCGTGCCCTCGCATGACTCCCCGTGAACTCCACTCACGAGCCTCCGAGGAGCCTCCGTGCTCCTGGGGCAAGTCTGCGTCGCGCTGAGCTCAGCAGGGGCAGGGATGGAGTGCAGAGAGGCCCAGGACAGGGGCTCCTCACCTTCGGGGGGAGGCGCCCTGGGGGGTCATTGTTGGCCGGAGGCCGGTGTGCTTTTAGCTGGACAAGAGGCCCAGGGAAGACCCGGCTGCCCTCCTGCCCCTGCAGTGGGGGACCGCCCCTGCCCCCGACAGGTGGAAAGCGCAGGTCGGGCCTGCCAGGGCTGCTGGGAGCCGGGCACCCCGGAACCAGCTGTGTGGGACAGCCCGAGGGAGCTCCAGAGGCGCTGCAGGGGGGACCCTGCACCAACACCACGGCCGCTGGTCCCTTGCACAGCCCCCTGTGTTGCTGGCTAAGCCCACTTGTAGGGGCCAGACGGCGAGCTCCCTGGGCGGCATTTTCCAGTAATAAATGCTCTCAGACTGGGAACCCGTGTCCCTGAGAATTCCTGGCCCCAGGTGCCCCCCAGAGAGTCTGTGTCCAAACCTCTGCCATGTGGCCCCAGGGACGGGGCTCTGGCGAAGTCTGGGGGCACCAGGGTCTGCTGAGCTGCCCCGGGGAGAGAAAACACGGGCGCCCCTGGGGAGGCGTTCGTCAGGCTGAGGAGGAGTCGGTAAAGGGTCAGGCTGTGAGCTCACCTGTCACAGACAAAGACCTGGAAGGGAGGAGGGCCCAGAGGGTGGGGCGTGCGGCTTCTCCCCCAGACTCAGACCCAGCGTGGGGTGACCCGGGCCTGGGGCCCAGCCCTGCTGTCTGCGGCTTGCTTTGGACCTTTTCCAAGGATGTGCTTTTGGGCACAAATCCAGCTCACAAGGCCTGTTGTAGCTTTGTTGTTGTTGGTATATGTTTTTCATGTTTTAGAAAATCAGGTGACATTGACCTAACGTGCAGTCAGCCATCTAAAAGTGCCGGCTCGGTGGCGCTGGCGTACCCAGCGTGCGTGTGAGCACCCGTGTCCACGCGCAGTTGCTCCCCGACCCCCCTCCCCCTGACCTCTCCCCTGCGGTCTCTGTGCGCTTCTGTCCTGGGCCCGTCTCTGGGGAGCCACGGGACGCCCACCCAGGGGCCCTCTGGCTGCCCCAGCCCTGGGGTGCAGGCTGTTCCCTTGGGGGTCCGTGCTTGTAAACCGAAGCAAACTCCTTGAGGTCGGAGGCCTGGGGAGTCTTGCGAGGTGGCCTGTGTCCTCCAGACCCCGTCCCGGGCTTGCTGGGAGCCGCACTCTGTGAATCGTTGGAGGCCTGGTATGTCGCTGTTGATGTTCATCTGCGTGACCGTGACTTTCTCACATGCTGTGATCTCCACACCCCACTCCTGGGCCAACGGTGAGGTCCCCAGTCTGGGAGCCATGACATCCCTCCCTTCCTGGGATCCCTCGGGGCCCGTCAGGGCTCGCACCCATGGTGGTAGCTCGGAGGTCACCCTTGGGAGTCCCAGAATGAGTGACGCCCGTGGGTTCTGCACATACGTGCCGCTGCGGGGGGCGGGGGCCCCGATCCTGGGGCGGGAAGGCCCTCGCGGGAATCAGCCCACCGCCCGCCGCGGGGGGTGCAGGCCTGGCCCCGGCTCGAGAGGCTGGTGGAAAGTAGGGTGAGCTTCCGTCACAGGAACGGGAGGGGTCTGGTGGGTAAACGGGCGGCAGTGAGCCACGAGTGAGCTCTCTGTGCTGCTGCCGCTGCGGGTGTGACCCTCCTGCTAACCGTCCTCGCTGATGTTTGTCCGGGACGCGAGCGGACGTTAGCACGTCCCCACCTGCTTGTGCGGCTCCGGCTCCGCGGCCGCTTTCTCCCAGGCTGTGTGCCGCTCCGGGGGGACGCAGCGTCGCTCCGGGCTGGAGACCCCGCGGCTGGAGGTGGCCCTTGCGGCCGCTGGCTTCGTTAAGGCCTGCTGACCCGTCCGCAGTTGGGGGGACTGTAGCCAGGCGGAGGCCGCAGGAGAGCTTTGGAAGCAGCCCTTTCTCTCCCTGCTTCCAGAAAGCGAGGGGCTGGGGCGGGGGGCAGGGCCCAGCGGGGGGGATGTGTCCTGGAGGGGCCAGGGCCTAGCAGGGGGGTCTCCTGGGGGGACAGGGCCCAGCGGAGGGGGACCCTGGCCCTGTAGGCACCAGGCTCCCATTCCCAATCCAAGCCCCAGTGCAGCGGCTGCCTGGGACCCTACCCACCCTGCAGGGCTGCCCCCAGGGTGTCGTGCACATGGATGGAGGTCCCTGCTCTGCTTGGTGCCCCGGGCTGGTCGTCCCTCCATCCTGCACTGAGAAGTCTCGCTGCCAGCACGTGGAGGGCCGATGCCCGCTCCCCGCCCAGCCCCGCCGCAGGCTCTGGGCATTCTAGCAGCTGGTCACGCGTGTGAGCCGAGCCAGTCCCTCCTCCAGTGTCTAACGGGGACTTCAGAAGCCGCTACCGTCCCCCCCACCCAGTAGCCTGTATGGTCTTCGCGCATTGTGGGCACCTCTTGAGAGAACAGATAGAGCCACGGGAGGCCGCGTGGGCTGGCGGTCACCCCACACGGCTGGGCTGCAGGAGGCTTTGTCAGAAGGGTCTTTTTCATGAGCTGGGGGGAAGGGAAGGACGCACCCCCCGCCCACCATTCCCCATTCTGGACCAGGACCCATCGTGGGACTCATGGGTTTGGGAGCTCCGCGGAAGAGGCCTGGTGGAGCCTGGGGCTGAACTCTGACCCTGTACCCACGGGACCTTACAGCTTTGCAGGATGGACCTCACAGGGGCAGGGCCCAGGAGGGGCGGGAGAGGACACGGTGGGTAGAGGTGGAAGGTGGGGCGTCCACTGAGGATTGCAAGGGGGAGCTCACTTTGGGTTTCCCGCTGCTGTGGCCCAGAGGCAGCCCCAGACCAAAGGGAGTCTTACCCTCCCATAATTCCCCCGATGGAGCTCTCTTCCACGGGCTTGAACGCACAGAGCCACTCACGAGGGATGCTGGGTGAGGCCACATATGTGGAAACCACCTGTACTGCCCAGAGGGTTCTGGACACGGCCCCAGGCTGCGGGGTCTGCCTGTGGCGGTGCCATGAGGTTCATCGCCGGGACCCTGGACACGTGCTGGGCTGCGGAAGCTGGCCGCCCCTGAGCCGTGGTTGCGGGCTGTGGCTGCCTCCGGGGGTCCCTGGACACTGGACGGACGCAGGCCTCGGCCGGGGCCAGAGTGCTCACTGTGCATGTGGCTTCTGGCCGGGCGGGCGCTGTCCTCCGGCAGGAGACCTCTCCGGCAGCAGGCGCGGGTGCCAGGGCTGCAGGCGGGCGACATCCTTCTTAGAAAGGAGCCTTGCGTCGTCTCCAGTGCCCGTGCAAGGCAGGCACGTGGGCTATAGAGGGGACAAGACCCCGTTCCCTGCCCTGAGAAGGGCGGAGAGCAGGGCTGGGAGGAGGTGGAGGCTGGGGCCGGCTGGTGGGCCTGGGCTTGAAGCCGTTCAGGGCTCCTGGAAGTGAGATCCCACTCCACCAGGCTCGGGGGCACCAGAACCACCTGGACGTTCTTGGATCTGCATAGCCAGCTGTTACACGTTGGATCGTGCTCTCCCAAATAGATGGTTCAAGTCCTCCCCCGTGCACCTGTGAATGTGACCTAATTTGGAGGCAGGGTCTTTGCAGATGATTTGGTTAAAATGTAGTCCCTCGGGTGGGCCCTGGATCTTCTGGGCACCAGCACATGTGCAGGGAGAATGCGTGTGAAGAGGAGGGCCCAGACGGGGTGATGAGTCTGTAAGCCGAGGAACGGCAAAGATGCTAGCAGAGAAGCAGGGGCCAGAGGAAGGGCCCAGAGCGTCCGGCCCTCGGAGCCCCAGAGCTGTGAGAGGGTCAGTGAGTGTGTCCTCTGTGACGGCAGGCCCAGCAGACCAACACAGGCTCTGTGATCGTGCAAATCGGGGCCTACACAGTTGGCTGCCCTCTGGGCCCGTGGATTGGATCCTGGCCACTGGATTAGGGATTCCAGTACATTCCATCTGCTTCCACGCCTCTGTGTTTTGGTTCCGTCTTTGGGCCACAGTGTACCCCAGTGCCTCCATCCTGGGACTTGGGGGAGAAGGCCTGTGGGGTCCATAGACTCCTGGCCCCCCCGGCCCCCTGTCCTGCTAGCCTGCCCTTGGCCAGGTGACCCCACCTGCCAACACCCGGCTGGGCTCTGGAGGCGACGTCCTGTCTGGGGCTGAATTGGCTGAATTGGCATCTTCAGGAGCCATTCCCTGGGCATCTGCTGAGCCCTGGGCTGGCTCCGTGGCCGTGCCACCCAGCCTGTACCCACGTGTGCCTCGTGGACCCCATGACCACCCCAGACAGTGAATGTCTTCAGTAACCCGTGGTCTGTCCCCTGCTGGGTTCCCCATCTGTCCCACCGAGAAGTCCCCGTTCGGTTTGGAGTTCATGCGACCACACGCCTGTCTCCCGGCCGTCACGCTGGAGCCGTGCCTGGCCTGCGTCCCCACCGGGCCCCTTCCGTGTCCGTGCCCTGCTGCGCTGCCACTGGTCACGTCCGTAGGACATGCCTGCCGGCAGCCACCTCACTCCTTTGTGGACAAAGCAGGGGCATCGATCCATCAAGATAAATGGCTTTGCTCTATGGCTCTGGTCCTGCTCACTCCAGCAGAGCAGGGGGTGCCGGTGACCTTCGCGATGCGCACTCCGGAGGTGGTTGGGGACTCTGGGCTGTGGTAGACTCCCGCTTCTCGGCGCCTGCATTTTACCAGCCAGACTGTCAATGGGTCAGGAGATTCGTTTGTGTGTGTTTTATCACACAGCTCCTGGAAGTCATTTGATATTTCCAAACGTTCTGTGATGGACCGACGAGGAATACACTGCAAGCCACAGGGGCTTCTGTGTGGGTAAGGCCAGCTGTGCTCGGCCAACCCGTGGTTCCCAGAGCCCTCTCGAGGGTCCGTGACATCCCCGACACGAGCCACGGAGGGTCACAGCGGTGGGCCCCCACGGAGGAGCCAGCAAGGCCCCCAGCGCTGGCCTGCAGTGGCCAAAAGACCCCGAAGGCTCCCGAGAACCCCCGGGGAAGGATCCTGTGTAGAGACGATTAGTGGGGACTTGGGAAGCAGGGGGTGGTCCCAGCCCTGCCTGCCGGGTGCGCGTGTGCCCCTGACCACACGCTTCTGAGCACTCTCCACGGGCTCTTTCCTGGGGAGGACGGGGAGGCCGGGCCTCAGCGGGCCCACACCCAGCCCAGTTCGGGCTCAGACAACGCCCGGCCCTGCTCGGAGCTCCGTTCTGGGGAAGGAGCCCAGGAAGTTCTTCCCCAGACCAGGCATCCAGGGAGGAGGTGCTGCAGGACGCTAAGTGGCGGGACCCGACCTGCCCGCCCGTGTAGACGCGTGCTTGGGACCTGGGTCTCGCTGTGGAGACAGAGGGGGTGGGAGAGGCAGGGTCTCCTGTGGGCAGTCACTGTGGGCATCTGGTGGGACCGAGAGAGTGGCGAGCCCCTCCTGGCCTTCTTGAAGTGGCACAGACTTAGGGTGCTCACTTACAAATTCGGGAAACATCCCTTGGGTGTGGACCGTGGGCGGCACTGGGCTCGGGACCAACAGAGAGCAAGACCGTCGAGGCCCGGGCCGTCCGCTCTCGGGCGCAGGTGGGCGCCTGGCCGGCGGTGGCTCCCAGGCCACTGACTCGGCCCCTCCGAGGCGAGCGGGCACCTGCTCGTGGCTTTGCCGAGGCGCCGCGGGCTTCGGACGCTCACACTGCGCCCGTCAGGGCTCCGATTTTACCTGCATGTGTTTGACCACAGGGACGATGGGACAACGTGCCGGCTCCCGGGTGGGGAACACGGGTGACAGTGGTGACGGGGTGACGAGGCACGGGCCCCCCGCGTGTGCGCTCCAGACGGTGTGCGTGTGGCTGTGGCGGTGTCCATTGGATGTCGCAGTCACGTGCTGGCCTGCGCGGCGTTACCGCCGAGGGGAGCGGGGCAGGGCGCCCATACCCCTCTGTGCTGTTTGTGCCGACCACGTGTGAATCACAGTTGTGTCAAAATTCAAAGTTCAATTAAACAATTTTTAAGGAGCTCTGTGGAGGTGTAACAGCGGTAGCCTGAGTACACACGTTTACGGTGGACGCGTGGCTGAGTGTTGACACGGGGACCCGCCGTGGAGCAGCCACCCAGTCCAGGTGGTGAATGCAACTGCCGTCCCCGCTCGCTTCCTCGGCCCCTCTGTGCTCCTGCTCGTTCCCTCCCTGCCTCTCCCCTGCCGCCTTCCCCAGACCAATGCTGGTCTGCTTTCTGTCATTATAGATCAGTTTGAACTTTCTCTAGAAAAAAGGAAGGGCGTGTGACCAAGGGTGGCGGTGAGGACCCCTGATCCTGCCCCGGGGAAGGCCAGATGTCCAGATGTGGTGAGACTCACCAAGTGCAATAAAAGGAGCTTCTAGAAAGTTCCTCGGCAGCAAGATGATGCTTTAGGATGGCACTGAGTCCTGTGTGAGTCCTCACTCCAGTGTGGCTGTATTTGGAGACGGGACCTCTAGGAGGAGACTAAGGTTACGTGAGGTCACGAGGTGGGGTCCTGTCACCACAGGACTAATGTCCTTCTAGGAAGACTTATCAGGAGGCCCCGTACTCTCCCACGGGCAGGGGCGATGAGCGGTGGCCGTGCATGAACCAGGGAGCACGTCCCACCAGGAACCCACTACACGGGCACCTTGACCTTGGACTTCCGGCTCCAGAGCCGTGGGAAATAAGTGCCTGGTTTGGCAGCCGGAGCAGACCAGAGACAGAGGGCGGCGTGGACGTGACTGCTGTGGCATAGTTTCACTCCCACGGGGAAGGGGTGCTGGTTCCTCTTGGGCAGTTAGTCCAAGTCCTGGCGTTGGCTGGTGTTGGCTTGCAGACCGGCCGCCGTCCGTGGAGGGCCGGGGGAGGCCGAAGACGGAGGCGGCCACTCTGGGTCGGCAGGTGGCAGGGTTAGGGAGCAAGGGGACTCACTCACAGGTTCATCCCGGGTGCCATGGGACGAGATCTCTGTGCCCGGCCACCGAATCTTAACGTTTGTGGGAGGCCTTAAGCGGGCTCAGTCACTGTGCCATCAGACGGCCTCCACATGTCACCGTCTTGAGGCCTCGTCCTTGGGGCAGCCCCAGAGTGGGGAAGGCAAGCAGAGTGCACTTCCCTAGGGCCGGGAACGGGGTGAGGAGCCTCCGAGTGCCGGGGTCCAGCTCCCAGGTCAACCGGAGGTTACGTCCTCTTGTCCTCTTGATGATTTCCTCCAGTGGCTGGGTTTTGAGTCCCCTGCGCCAGGACAGCTGGGCCTCCGTCTCCACGTGGCGCTTGCCTTTCAGCACGCTGCCCTGGGCTCTCTTTTGGGGTGATGCAGGGGCATGACAGAGGGACGGCGGTGCAGGAGAGTGGCCAGCCCCAGCCCAGAAGTCACGGGGAATGTGGGCTACATTCTCTTGGTCTCGGCAAGTCACAGGCCAGCCTAGATCTGAGAATACCCGAGAGAGACTCTAGCTCCTGATGGGAGGAGGGGCATGAAGCAGGGGGCGGGGGCGGCAATCTGCCTCCCAGGCCTGGGCACCGGATCTCTTTCCCCTTGTACCTCGATCTCTCCCAACAACCTGTGCCCCGGGCCTCCCCTCCCCCGTGAATCGGGTCTCCCCTCCCCTGCGTCTCCCCCCGCCCGTGCACTCGGTCTCCCCCCTACACTGGATCTCTCCCCACTGTGCACTGGACCTCCCCCTGCCCCCGCTTTGGACCTCCCCCCCTTTGCTGCCCTTGCAGTGTTGTTCCCTGCCTCCTCTACTGGTCTCCGCATCTTCTAGATCATTCCCCTGGAGGTAAAACCTGCTGCGAACTCCCCTCTCTCTAAACCGGCAGCAAGGTCACCAGCCCTCCTGACCTGAGGTCCCCCCCGCTCTCCCCTCTGTGGAGGTCCTGACCCTAAGCCGTGCCCTCTGTGGTCTGCCTCCCACCAGCCCTTCACAGCCCACACTGCCGACCACGTCCTGTGGCCGGTTGTCCTCGGCCACTTCCTTCCCTCGGTGTCCGGGACGCCACATCCTGGTTTCCATCCTGTCTCCCTGGGACCCCGTCCCATGCACGCGGGCGCGTGTCCCTCCTGTCCCGCTGCTGGCTCAGCACCCCCACGGCAGTGACAGTGCCTGGGCCGAGGCTGCTTCCTCGCCTCCCACCCTTCCTGTGCCGCTCAGGCCGCACCTGGAACTCGCCCCCGTCCCGCGGGTCTCAGACGGTGCGTCCCTGCCGGCAGCAGCCCCGTGGCACGTCCGTCAGCCGTTCCAGGAGCACGGCCGGGCTCGCGGCGCCACTGTCCCCCTGGGCCGGGGGGAGCAGCGCGGTGTCTACCGCAGGCAGCACGGCCCATCCGGACGGCGGAATATTCTTGAGCCCGAGACAAGACGGACACTCTGTGGCCTGCCCCCCCACCGTGAGCCCCAAGGACCCTCCGCCCAGCGAGAGGAGCCGGCCACAGAAGGACAAGTCTTGTCGGCTGCCACTCATAGGAGGTACTGAGGAGCCAAAATCACAGAGACCGACGCGCTGCCCGGAGCCGGGACGAGTGGGAACAGGGAGTCACTACTGAATGGGCACCGAGGTTCAGAGTCACAGGATGAGCGAGTCCTGGGGTGGGTGGGGGTGACGGCCCTTCAGCAACGGGGACGTGTTTGATACGAGCTGGGCCTTAAAAAGGTCAAGATGGGGGGCACCTGGGGGGCTCTGTCAGTGAAGCGTCTGCCTTCGGCTCAGGTCAAGATCTCAGGGTCCTGGGTTCGAGCCCCACGTAGGGCTCCCTGCTCGGCGGGGAGCCTGCTTCCCCCTCTGCCTGCTGCTCCTCCCTCCACTGTGCACACGCGCTCTGTCCCTCTGACAGATAAATGAAATCTTTAAAAAAAATATGGTCAAGATGGTAGCGTTTATGGTACGTGCGTGTTATCACGACTTAAAAGAAAAAATTAAAGGAAAAAAAGTGTTTCGCCTCCCGCACGCCCAGCCAGCCTCCCTGTCCCTGGGTCATTGCAGGAGCCCCTAACCCATCTGCCTCTCGGCCCTGCTCCCTGCCTCACCCCAGGCTCTTCTTGACACACTAGCTGGAGCCAGCTTTTTGGGGGGGATTTTATTTACTTGAGAGCCAGCGCACAAGCAGGGCCGCAGCGGAGAGCAGGACGAGCCGAGTCCCTGGGACCCTGAGATCATGACCTGAGCTTAACCCGCTGAGCCGGCCGGGCGCTCTGGAACCAGACCGTAAGCACACACCTCCGTGTGGGCTCTCTGCCCAGAACCCTCCGTGACCCCGTCTCAGAGGAGAGCCTGAGGCCTGCCGGGGTCAGGCGCCCCCTCCGACCCCCTGCGACTCCCCCTGCCCCCGGCCCCGCCACTGGGCTCCTTGCTGCTTCTCGAACACATGTGGGGCCCTCCGCCAGGTGGCTCTCCCTGCCAGGTTTCCCTTTAAATCCCACCTTACGGGAGACACCTGTTTTCCACGTGACCCAGCGGCTCTCAGAGTGACTCTGACCGCCAGGGAACATCGCGGGATGCCTGAGGACGGTTGGGTTGTCGCAGCCCGGGGGGCGGGGAGTGGTGTCCTGGCGTCTAGTGAGCAGCAGCCGGGGGTGCCGTCACCGTCCTGCAGGGCCGCAGGGCAGCCCCGTAACAAGGACTTACTGGCCTGACTGTCAGCACAAGGCTGACAAACCCCACTCTGACGCCCTCCTCCGCTTCACCTCCTCCGCTACATCCTGCTGTCCCTGTCACTGGTTGTGAGCTGAGGGCTGTGTGGTCAGAGGCCGTCCCTAAGGTCTTGGCCTGGCGTTCTCGGTGACCTTGGCTGCAGGCAAGCTGGAGTGGGAGTGCACTTTGGGAGACCCCTCTGATTCCTGCCCCCACGTGACAAGGAGATGTTCTCGATTCCAGCGCTGGGCCACGAGATGGGAGCTCTGGGGGCCTGGGCCAGCGAGCCCCGCACTGCGGGTGGGAATGCTCCGCAGGGCGAGGCCCATGTGTCCTCACTCCCCCTCCCCCGGCCGAAGGGCTGAGCCCTGGAGGAAGCTGCTCGGACCCCCCAGGAGGCCTGTGGGGGTGGCCTGCCCAGATCCTCTGGCCCTAGAGCGTGCTCGCCCCGGATGGAGGGGATGGGGGAGGGGACCTGGGGATCAAGTAGTCAAATAAGGTTGACTCTGTGCATTTTTTTGCGTTGTCACCTGACCTTGGAAAGGAAGCAATATGATTAAATAGTTTTCACGATATATCAGGTATNTGGCCTGCCCAGATCCCCTGGCCCTGGAGCGTGCTCGCCCGGACGGAGGGGATGGGGGAGGGGACCTGGGGATCAAGCAGTCAAATAAGGTTGACTCTGTGCATTTTTTTGCATTGTCACCTGACCTTGGAAAGGAAGCAATATGATTAAATAGTTTTCATGATATATCAGGTATTATATCTGAATTCCTCTCTTATCAGTCTTTTAAATTTGGACCTATGGAGTGCCTGGGTGGCTCAGTCGTCAAGCGTCTGCCTTCGGCTCAGGTCAGGACCCCAGGGTCCTGGGATTGAACCCTGCATCGGGCTCCCTCTGCTCAGCAGGAAGCCTGCTTCTCCCTCTCCGTCTCCCCCTGCTTGTGTTCCTGCTTTCGCTGTTTCTCTCTCTGTCAAATACATAAGTAATGTTTAAAAAAACAAATAAATCTGGACTGAAGAAAACACTGAACTTTGCGGTTCTCTCCCGACTGGGAAGGGTGCCCGCTGCCTGCCGGGACCGTGAGAGGCGGGCCCCTCTGCCAGGACGGGGCGTCCCGAGGTCGGAGAGGTCAGGCTGGCTAGGGAGCGCTGAGTCAGCCCGCTGGGCACGCGCGCTCCGTCCACGCTGGCGTCCGCCGCAGCCCGCCTTCATTCCATTCTTGGAAGCAGGTAGAAGCCTCTCCCGCTGAGTTAGGTTGGACTTGCAAGGGAAGGTCAGAGAGGTCACGGTGGCTGGAGGCCAGGGCGAGGAGGAGCTTTCTTGATCTTCCACGGACAGGTTGTCTGCACGGCACCCAGTCTNTACGCCGGCGTCCGCCGCCGCCCGCCTTCATTCCATTCTTGGAAGCAGGTAGAAGCCTCTCCCGCTGAGTTAGGTTGGACTTGCAAGGGAAGGTCAGAGAGGTCACGGTGGCTGGAGGCCAGGGCGAGGAGGAGCTTTCTTGATCTTCCACGGACAGGTTGTCTGCACGGCACCCAGTCTGTGCCCCCCACCCCCTGCTCTGGGTGCTGGGTCTGCTGGAGAACGGAGTATGCACCTGCCTACTCGCAGAACCAGCGCACCTAGGACCGAGACAGGGCACGGATGCCACCCGGCGGCCAAGTGCACCCAGCGTGGGACTGTCCCCAGGAGTGCAGACCCCACCACCCGGACGCCCAGGCCCCTCCATCCTGGGACTGTGAGCTGGACAAATGCCCTCTGTTGGAAAGAGTGTCGACGTGAGGAGGACCTCCGTGCACACAGCGGGAGTCGTCGGAACCGTGAGTGGTCACGACCTTCTCACGGGGCCTCACTTTGTGAAGGGAGACCCTTTCCCTCAAGTCCCACAAGCCTCCACCTTCTCCCACTGAGCTGGTCACAGGGAGCTGTCCTCTGGCCCAGGTCCTGGAGGGAGGGGTCCGGGACCTGCCAGAGTCCGACGTGGCAGTGACGACCCCTGGAGAAGTACATATGCCAACCCCTGGAACTTGGGGACATCTTAGATTCCACGCCAAAGCGGGGAGAAAGCAGCAGGTGGGGCTAAGGTTCCTAACGAGCTGACTTTTTTTTTTTTTTTAAAGATTTTATTTATTTATTTGACACAGAGAGAGAGATCACCAGTAGGCAGAGAGGCAGGCAGAAAGAGAGGGGGAAGCACGCTCCCTGCTGAGCAGAGAGCCCAACATGGGGCTCGATCCCAGGACCCTGANCACGCCAAAGCGGGGAGAAAGCAGCAGGTGGGGCTAAGGTTCCTAATGAGCTTTTTTTTTTAAAAGATTTTATTTATTTATTTGACACAGAGAGAGAGATCACCAGTAGGCAGAGAGGCAGGCAGAAAGAGAGGGGGAAGCACGCTCCCTGCTGAGCAGAGAGCCCAACATGGGGCTCGATCCCAGGACCCTGAGATCATGACCTGAGCCGAAGGCAGAGGCTTTAACCCACTGAGCCACCCAGGCGCCCCACGAGCTGACTTTTTAAAAAAGATTATTTATTTGAAAGAGACAGAGAGAGAGTACACAGCAGGGGGAGGGGCAAAGGGAGAAGCAGGCTCCCCGCAGAGCAGAGATGCGGGGCTCGATCCCAGGATCCCGGGATCATGACCTGAGCCCAAGGCAGACGCTTAATGATGGAGCCACCCAGCACCCCCCAAGTTGACCTTCAAGTAGCAAGATGGTTCTGGATGATCCAGTGAGCCCGGTGTAACCACAGGGCCCTTAATGGTGGAAGAGGGGGCCCCAGAGGGTCAGAGGGAGCCGTGACCATGGAAGGTCTGAGACACGTCATTGCCGGTTTCGGAGATGCAGAAAGGGACCGTGGGCCGAGGACAGGGGCGGCTCTGGCAGCTGGGTAGGGCAGGGACTCAGGTTCTCACCAGGACCCTCCTGACTACCACCAAGGGGTACCCCCGTGAGACCCAGGCTGGAATTCTGTCCCCTAGAACTAGAATCATAAGTTTGGTTGTTTGAAGCCACGAAGGTTGTGGTTTGTTCCATCTGCCTCCCGGGGACATGCGCACACAGCAGGGGACGTGTGAGCGCGTTCCGGGGTCCATGCACTCAGCCAAAGCCTCCCGGGGCATGGCTGGGTGCTCCGTGGGGCTCCACGCAAGGTGCGGTGACGGAGTACCAGCCTGGTGAAGGGCAGAGTGCCAGGACGTGACAAATTGAACGCCAGCCTCAAAATATCGCATGTGCATGACGTCCTTTTTATAGAGTTAAAAGCAACCAAAAATACATTTAGGACCACATATGGCGATGAAGCTACGCGAACAGGGCTGCGTGAGTCAGGATCCAGGGAGCAGGTAGCTTCGTGGGAGGCGGGGAGTGGGTGGGGCCGTGGGGACTAGACGTGGGAGGCGGCGCAGTTCTGCCTCCTGGGGGGGGGCAGACTCGTGGGCGCACATCGCAGGATTTAAAATAACTACTGAGCCGTAGCGGAGAGATGGCCGTCTCCTGGGCCTGGGTGACTTGTGGCCTGCCTCTTTCCAGAGAACCCAGCCCAGGAGTTTTATTTTCATTTACTTCTTTTTTGAAAGATTTATTTACTTGCTTGGGGGGTGGAGGGCAGAGGGAGAGCATCTCCGGGGGACCCCCCTGCCCCAGAGCATAGAGCCTGAAGCGGGGCTCCATCCCACCACCCACAAAGTCACGACCCGAGCCAAAAGCAAGAGCGGGGTGCTTAACCCACGGAGCCACCCAGGCACCCCAGGAGTTTTAAGTCAGTGTGGCCCGTGGCACTGTGCGTGACACAGGCAAGCTCTGCGGACCGTCAGGTTGTTCCGTGATTAGCGAGGGGAAGGCAGGTCATGTGTGCAGAGGGGGGAGGGGGGCACGAGACACGTTCTGGGCAGCGAGCTGTAACTTTTGGGGTGCCCTCTGACAGCCGACACTCAGGGGCTCCGCCCCAAGAGAACGGATTCCCCCGTGTGGTTGATAAGATGTCTTTGGGGAGAGAAGGATACAGACGGTCCTTTCGGGAGGAGCTTTGCAGGTTGGCTCTCCTCCAAGTTAGGAGCAAAAGATCCCCCGTGTCTCGCCCGGATCTGGAAAGGGATACACGTCTCTTTTCTTGGAACTGCAGGATGGATCCACGCACTTGTTTATCTGTGTTTCTGCAGGTTCCTTGCCACCGAGGTGTGTCCTGTCCCGTGGCCATTGAGCTCACGGCCAGAGCCGTGGCGTCCGATTGCACGCGTGGTCTGGGTGCAGGAGGGGCGGGGGGTTGACAAGGAATTCAGAGAACGCTGCGTTTCCCTTGAGTTATGCGAAGAATTACAGGAGAGGCCGAAGGGGTAGAGGGACGAGCTGTGAGCCGGGACATGTGGTTGTACGCAGATGATCGCGGACTCGAGGGTCAGCGGGGTGAGCGGGCGTTCTTGTCACCGTCACTGTCAGGGGCCCATCTGTCCTGATTTGCCGAGAGGCACCGGCCTCCCCTCCTTCCCCAGCTGACGCACGCTCAGCCCGATGAAAGGACATGAGGTGACATTCATACGCTTTTCCTGAGAGTCCCGCCTTCCCGTGTGTTTTGGGTCCATTTCTCACGGTCACTTTGTTTCCAGTGTAGGATGCACTCCCGCTAGGTTCCCGGTCAGGCTAGGGAGCCGTCGCAGGTGCTGCTGCTTTAGGGGAGTGGGTCAGGCTCCGCAGCCCCGGGGAGCCCGACCGGTGTGCGTGGGTCATGCCAGCCGCTGGGGCTTCTCAGGACGCGTTACCCCAGGCGATCCCCGCCGCCCCGGGGCTTGTCACTCTTAGTTCCAAGCAAAGGTGAAATTGAGGTAACATGAGGTAAACCGAACCGTTCTGTGGCGCTCAGCACATTCGCAGCATTGGGCAACCACCATGGCCCAGTTCCAGAACGTTCCTGTCCCCCGAGCAGGAGCCCCCGTGTCATGGAGCCGCCCAGCCTCGGGCAACCGCCCGTCTGCACAAGGAGCCGCTGAAATGATGACATTTCGTTTTATGGTGACTCGTCCCTCGCGGTGCATTGAAGGAGGATGGAGGGGAGCAGCCTGGCGGGGCCGCTCGCTGGGGCTCGCACCTGACCTTGCAGCACGGCGCTCTGGCCGTGACCTTGACCAGTGGCTGGGCCTCTCTGTGCTGTGGTTTTCCACCCACGAGAGGAGTCTGCAGGGGGAGCGGGATAGAGCCTGGCCTTCCGAAGATGCCCAGGGCATTCAGCAGGGGGACACGGCTTCCACGAGACAGGGACGAACCTTGGAATCGTCATGCCCCCTGACAACGTGAAAACCAGTAACCTACAAAATAGTGCAATGTGCGTAGCTCGTGAGAGGCCTGAGGTCACGGGGCTGGCGGCCTGGTTCCCCAAGCAGCCCCTCCGGTCCCAGGTTCCCATCCCCAGGCCCCGTGAAGATGGTGGGTTTCACTCCCTCCATGTGTATATGTGCCCGAGCCAGGGGGGTGTCACATGGGCCCGATCTAGCCCTAGATCCGGCACAGAGAATTCATACGTAGGGCAACAGGGGGGCTGAATGCCGCGGAGACCAGCCCCCCAGGGAGAGGCAGGAGGAGGTGGCCCCCAGAAACGTGGGTAAGAAGGAAGCCACGGGAGCTCCCAGGTTCCTAGAGCCGGGCCCCGGCTGTGCCGATGGGAGTCCCAGGGCCCCCGGGAGGCTCTCGGGCGCGGACTCTGAGGCTCTGTCCTGTGGGCCTGGGGTCCTTCCAGCCAGATGGGCTGAACAGAAGAGAGGTTTTCTCTCTGTCTTAAACCTTTTGAGAAGAGGACGGACTTAGATGAGCCCCCCCGAGGAGACGAATTCGTAGATACAGAAAGAACGGGGTGGGGGTGGGGAGTTGGTGTTTCTGGGGGGCAGTTTGGGAAGATGAGAACGTTCCGGAGCTGGAGGGCGGGGCTGTCCGCGACCTTGAGCCGTACACTGAGGAGCGGCTGAGCTGGCGGGTTTATGTGGTCTCTGTCTTACCACTGCAGAAATGACGGTCTCCTGAGACACTCGTTCTAGAGTAGCACCCTGTGTGTGGGGCTTGGTGACACACATAGAAGCAAAGTCCCGTGGCTTGAGGGTGTCTCACCATGTGTGGTTGTGTCGGGCACATGTGGGCCTCAAAGCCCAGGTGCGCCGTAAACCCCAGAGCAGCCACCGAGACGAGGGGCCAGCGGGTGAGGAGGGGGAGCTGGGTGGGCGTCACGGCGGCCGCGGTGGAGCAGAAGTCTCCTCCGTGCAGAGGAAGGCAGGGAGGGTGGGGGGACAGAGGCTCTGGGAAGCTGGGAGGGTGCTCTGTTCAGCAAGGTGGGGTGGCCCGCTGGTCACTGTGCCAGAGTCCCCCCGGACGGCCCCGGAGTCTGCTGCCGCCCCCCAGGGGGAAGGGGGCCCGTCTTGGGCGGAAGGCCACGGGAGCCCGCATCACGGGGGGTCACTTCAGCAGCATCGGGCTGCTGGGGCGCGCTGTCCACTGCGGGGGCCGTGGAACCGCCACGGCAGCTACCGGCCATCCACGCTGCCGGGTTCCAGGCGGTCAGCGCCCCCAACAGGGCGGACACAGAGCCTGTCCTCACGGTCGGCACCCTGAGCGGGGCAGCCTTTCCCTGGGCGCGGGTGGGCCCACAGGCAGGAGCGCTGAGGCCCGGAGGCAGGGGTGTGGGCAGCGGATGGCGGTTACTCCTGGGGCGCCCCTCCGGGCGGGGTGCAGTCTGAGAGCCGCCACCCCTGAGGGAGGACGGCCCGTGGGCTCGGCTGGCCGGGGCTGAGGTTCCTCGTGGCCGCCGGAGCCTCCAGCCGGCGGGCCCCGGGGCCACACCTGCCCTTGCTCGGGCTCCACGCCTCTCTCCCCACGAACCGGGGACGCCTCTGAGCGGCCAGGCCCTGCCCACAGCTCGGGGTTGTCCAGGCTCTGTCTGGACTTCTGGACATTTCTCTTGGGGGCCCGCGGCCTTTCCTGCCCGCCGTGGAGGGCCCTTCTCTCTGCCGAGAAGTCTCAGCGCTGCCGGTGGTGTTTCCTTGACCCGTCCCCAGTCCGGGACGCGGGTTCCTCAGCCAGGTGTGGGGGGGGTGCCTGCCCACACTGGCTCCAGCGACAGGCCTTGTTTTCTTACGAGAGGTCAGTAAACAAGTAATAATTAAAAAGTAGTTTTTTCTGATTGTAGTAGGAATTTCTAGGAACTGGTACGTGCTTCTCATACAATGAACCCCACCCGAGGTAGTTGGGGAGGGAGCGGCCGTGTGGGTTTCGCCGTGTTCCCTCCAGTCTGTGTCTTTACGAAGTGGAGCGGTCCGGGAGGGATTTCTGGTCACTCTGCGCGTCACGCCTTTTCCAGCTTCCCGCGGTTCCAGAAAGATCGAGCCCGGGCGTCTCCGCGCCCCGTCCTGCCTCCTGCCTCGGCCTCCGCGAGTGTGCTGGTCCGTCGTCTGCACAGCACCCCGGGGGCTTCGAGCAGCAGGCATTGACAGCCTCCCCGTCTGGAGGCCAGACGTCGGGATCGAGGTGTCCACAGGGCTGTCTGCACCCGGAGCCTGGGAGGGAGAAGGTGCTCCAGGCCTCCATCCTGGGCTCCTGGGGCTGCGGCGGTCCTGGTCTCATGGTCACCTGGCCTCTATCTCTTCTCTCTTTAGGGACATCTGTCATTGGATGTAGGGCCTGCCCTGATACCCAGGAGCTCATTTCTGCCCCGTCTGCAATGACCCTTTTCCCAAGGAAGGTCATGTTCGCGGGTTCCCAGTGGACCCATCATCTGGGGGCACCGTTGAGCCGACTACGACCACCGCTGTGTGTGTCGGGCGGGGGGGTGGTGTGCTGAGCGTTGTGGGCGCGGGTCTGAGGCCAGAGGCGCTGTGCGTCCCGTGGTAGCCCCGTCGGGCTGTGGGGGGTGTGCACCCGGGTCCTTGCTGATCCTGGGCCACAGGCAACTTCTCGACACGGTGCCTGCAGCCTCTGCAGTGTGACCTCCACATGAGGGCCTTGTCACCTGCGGTTCAAGCTGCCAGAGCCCCCTCCTCCCTCTCCCCTGCAGAACAGACATGTCCTCAGGGGGCTTCAGCAGCATCGGGCTGCCGGGACACGCTGGTCCAAGTGGGGGACACAGGGTGTCCGTCACTGAGCCACCCAGAGCCCCCAGGGCACACGAAGCCTTGGGCAGCTGCCTCGGGTCCATCCGGAGACACCTGGGCTTCCCCCCCGTGAGGGAACAGGAAGCAGCGTGAGGTTTCTTTGGGGTCACAGGAGACCGTGGAGGTCTAGCAGCTGAGGTTCCCTGTGTGGGCAGCCACCGGGGGCCTAGAAACGGTCGGGCGGTGTGTCTGAGGGCCCACGGGGCCAGGGTGCCCTCAGGCAGGCTGGACTATCGTCGCGCGGAGGCTGGGGCCCTGGCCTAGCCAGGTGTGAGGGAGATCTGGGGGGGCTGGTGCTCCAGAGCCCGGAAGCCAGGAGCCCTCTGGTGGCAGTGGGCGTGGAGGGGGCTCTGGCCACTGAGACCGTGGGCGGGGGGGCGCGGTGGATCCGGAGGCAGGAGCCCTGCTCTGAGGGAGGGGACAGGGCCATGTGAGGAGAGCCCTGGGGTCCCCAAGGACGGCCCCCCGGGGCCTGCTCCCCCACCAGGAGACCGTAGCCGTGAAGCTCAGCACAGGCAGGGGAAGTGGAGGGGGCACCGAGCGCGCCCGGGGCTGGGCTGCTCCTCTGAGCGGCGCTTGAACGGGACAGGTCCCTTGAGCGCAGTGTCGGGCTCCCTGCTCTCTGCTCCTCCGCAGAGTGGGGGGTCCGGGCGGTCCGGTCAGCGTCCCCGAGGGCCGCTCTCAGCCACCCTGGGACTGGAGCTCGGAGACCTTCAGCTCAGTGCCGTCCCGTCCAGCACCACGTCCACGGCGCTGCTTGTTACTTCGGTGAACTCGGGTCGTCGGCTGAACGGGACGGAGGCCGTCTGGGTGGGTCTCGGGGCTTCGGGCCACGTCCCTCCTGCTCTCCCAACCTTGGGTGGCCCCGGGACGGGACGTGGCCAAGCAGTCTCATGGAAGCTGGGTCCCCGGGGTTTTCTCTGCCTGGATTTGCCCCACGGGGTAGATGTGCTTGGGGTCGGCGTTAGGAGTGACCTTCAGGAGCTAATTGGGAAGTGGATGTTGTAAAACCTTCTAATTTGTCTCTCCTGATGGGATCTGTGTTTAATATGGTCGTAATGTCCATGTCACGTTATATATTACATTACGTACATACATGACATATTACGTAATATTTTTGTGCATCTCAGTGCCTTAAATTTACTCTCAGGCTTTGGAGAGAATGTCCGGGGGAATGGCCCTGAGTGGTAAGGCCAGTGGGCTCGTGTCGGGGCGGCGGGCGGCTGAGAAGCCCCCCGAGGGCGGCCCACTGCCCGTCAGAGCCCACGCCTGCCTTCGCAGATCCTGCCTCGGCCATGCCCCAGGGTCAGGGGCCTTGCTGTGCCAGCTCGGACATGGGGAGCCGGGCTGTGTCCAGGCCAGGTGTCCGAGGGGCCGCTTGTCTCTCTCTCATCGGTTTTGCTGTCCCGCAGCCTCCGTGAATCAAAACCCCTGATCCTTTCCTGGGCAGTTCTGAGGCTGAGTGGGCGGGAGCCGGTGGTGGCCGCTCTAACGGATGCTCACGGATGCATGCGTGTTCCAGCGCTGGCAGCCGGCCGAGGGGGCCTCCCCGCCCATGCATGGAGCCCCAGCCCCGTGCTCCCTGTGCTCCCTGAGTCTGGGGGCTCTTCGGACCAGCCTGCCCCTGCCAACACCCACATCCCAGCATATTCCTCCCCGATGACCCTGGGGCCGGCCTAGGGGGCAGGCAGAGGGGGACGTAAGGATAGCGGACAGGCTGGGGGGGTAGGCTGAGCACAGATGGGGGAGAGGGCCGTAGGGGAGGGGCAGGCCCTGGGGTGGGGTGCAGACCGGGGGGGAGGCAGACACCTTGGGAAGAGCCAATGTGGGAGGCCTGGTGGGGGAGGGGAGCGGGCAGCTCCATGGTTCCGGGGGGAGGGTGGTGCCTGTATGAGGTGGGGTCTCCCAGGTGGGGGGCGGAGGAGGGTTCAGGGAGGTGAGGCGAGCCCGTTCTTCCAGGACGGGCAGAGGTTTGCTGTCCCTCCTGGTCACTCAGAAGAGCCCCAGCTGCCCTCCATCGGAGAGCCTTCCCAGGCCCCTGTGTCCAGTGTAGACGTCCAGCCTTTCCCTCTATAGTGCACAGTGGCCGTGTCCACCAGATGCACGGAGAACCGGCTGGCGGCCTGGTCCAGGCAGAGGCCTGTCCTGTGGTTTCTGTTCAGACGACACTGGACCCCGGGAGGCTGCTCGGGAGGACGGACAGGCTCCTCCAGGGTCACCGGAGGGCAGGGTGCTGGGCTGGGAGCTCACTGTTGGGCAGATGCAGTGTGTCCGTGGCGGCGGTGAGTGCAAGGGGAGAAAGCAAGGAGGGGACTGGGCAGGGCCAGAGACAGCCGCGTGGGCTCGGCACCAAGTGAGGAGCGGCTCATCGCTCTGCCGGGGATGCGCCCGCCCGCCACACGGGGTTTATGGGGACACTGAGCCACGGCTACGTGGTGGGAGACCCCAAAACTCCCCTTGGCCAGCTCGAGACCCTCTGACAGCCCAGTCCCGACTTCCCCTTCCCAAAGAGCCAGATGGGTGCTCGGCAAGCCAGGCGCTGGGAGCACAGGGAGGGCTCCCCTTTCACAAGCCTGAGGGATGGGGGAGCACGGTGTCCCGAGAGAGGCAGGACAGCGGGGCTGGGAGGATCGCCGCAGGAGGTCAGAGGCCGTGTCCCTGCCGGGAGGGCTCCGCTGCCAGTGCTGGGTGCTCCCCCCACCCCCGTCCCCTCGCAACAGTGGGCTGGTCCCTGCTGGCTCAGGGCCTGGGACACTGAAGGAGCCCCAGGGGGCCATGTTGCTGGCGAGCCCAGTGGGCCTGCCACCTGTGGGGCCTGCCCTGTCCCCGGGCCCTGCCATTTCTGCGCCGGTGGCGGTGGGCATATCAGGGATCCTCGGGTGGGTCTGCTGTGCACCCCAAAGGCTCCAGCCTTGGGTGGCAGGAGAGCGTGAAACATCAGCTCCCCGTCCTGTCATCTGGTTACGGGAATCTTGCCTCTCATCTCTACATATCAAATCGACACTTCCCTGCAAGAGAAATGAAACCAAGTCACCGCTGTGCTCCTTAGAAGGAAAATAAGTTCTAGACAGGTTAAGCGTTTCCCCGTAGGAGAAGAAATCGGAGAAGCTGGAAGGCCGTGTGCCCAGCCGCGTTTCTGTCCTGTGGCAGGAAGGCTCGGGAGCGCAGGCCAGCGGCGGGGAGACACGGGCAGAGCCAGAGGCCGCCCCCGACACCCGCGGCCGTGTCTCCGGAAAACTGCCACAGCGTTGGAGCACAGGTGGCCAGCTGTTGGCTTTAGTGACATGAAAGCTGTCACAACACATCACAGCCCGCAGGACAGCTGCTCTCAGAGGAGCAGAGCCGGCAAGCCATTGAGGACGTGGGCAAACGGGAGCCCCGGGCTCCGTGGGCAGCGGCCGCTGTGGGAAACAGTGTGGAGGGTCCCCCGACAACTAAGCCAGGACGAGCCCACGGCCCAGCCACTCCAGGTGCGGGTGTGTTCCCCGGAGAACGGAGAGCAGGGTCTCGAACGTGGGCCCCGCTCGGCCCTGTTGCTCGAGGGTGTTTGGGAACCCTAATTTGGAAGGTGTGAGAAGGGACACACGTGCATCTGCTGTTAGAATTCTGCACGGGACACGCTCTGAGGAAACGCGTGGAAAGACACGAACGTGGTTGTTTGAGGTAGTTTTGTTCGTCATGGCAGAACACTGGCACCGCCTTCCCTTTGGAAGCTGCATGAGTGGTGAGGTGGGAGCAGACGCCACGCCATGTGGCCTCGGAGCGCGTGGCCTCGGAGCGCGTGGCCTTGGAGCGCGTGGCCTCGGAGCGCGTGGCCTTGGAGCACATGCGGCGCGGGGAGTGGTGAGACACGGAGGGAACACGGCTCAGTTTTTATTACAAATCGTGCATGTGTGATACGTGTGCGCTGGGAGGTCGCTCGGGATGTACCTCAGAACCTACCATGCTGCTCCCTGGCGGCCGTGATTTCCGATAGTTCGTATCTTCCGTATAGT
The DNA here is from genome assembly GCA_002007465.1 of Ailurus styani. Classification (NCBI taxonomy): domain Eukaryota; kingdom Metazoa; phylum Chordata; class Mammalia; order Carnivora; family Ailuridae; genus Ailurus; species Ailurus styani. The sequence goes on from LNAC01000189.1 coordinate 5,203,570, forward strand.
CTCATGTGCTTTTTGAAGACTGTTTTATACAACCATATATTCTATATATGAAAATTAGAAAAAGTAATGGAATGATTTTAGGTATTTCTCCTTGTCCGTCATTTTTCCCAGAATCCATCAGGGGCTGTACCAACGAGGCAAAGCCAGGTCCCCCGGAGGTGGGCTGGTCCACTGTCCCATGGCCCCGCCTGGGGTGGCCATGCTCCAGAGGGTCTGGGCTCAAAGCCTCCTCAGGGTGGGGCTTGGTCCCCCCGCTCCTCATGCCAGCCCACATCCCCTGCCAGCTGCCCCACAGAGGTCAGGGTCATCCGTCTGTGTGTGACAGGCTGGGCATTGTCCTAGGCTGCTGGCTTGGGGGCGGGGGCAGCAGGGCCGTGTCCCCACGGAGCTCTTCAGCCGTGCAGCTGTGGGCCCACGTGTGACTCGGCCTGCGGGGCAGTGTCAGGGATGCCCGCCGGGCTGGTCCTGGGGAGGGTGGCTGCCAGGCTTGCCCGGATCACGTCCGCGAGGCTCTCAGGTCTGTCGGGGTTGGGGTTGTTCCCCCCTTGGATGTGCGCAGAGCCGATCCCCCGAGCAGCCCAGGGTCGAGGGCCAACCCGTCCCCGCCACACCTGGAAAGCCATATTGCTGTTGGCTCTTGGCACAGAGGGGGTTCAGGCCGGCAGGGGTCTTGCCCTGAAAACTTCAGGTGACTGACTGGTCTCTGTCTCCGCTGCCCCTGTTGAATTAAATTTTTTCAATAGGTAACCCAGTCGTTCGTTTATTCACAAATCTTGATTCTGTTTCTCTGTGCTCCCGCTGCGGCCCTCTTGGGTTTGGGCTGCTCCCTCCCCGCCGGCCGTCCCGCTGGGCCTCGAGGGGTGGGCTGCGCCTGCTCCTGGACCACCTCTGCTCCCTGCTGCACCCCTCCTCCCGTTCTCGCTCGGACGCACCCTGAACTCCGACTGCACCCCCGGCCGTGGGTGACCCGGGTGGCAAGCGCTTGGCCCCGTTCTCCCCCGGGTGGGGCTGTTATTTGCGTCTGACCCTTCCGCAATAACTCTTCATCTGTAGGGGCCCGAAGCTCTCAAAACAGTTTTCTACAAAGCCAGCTTCCCCTTCCCCCATAAAGGGGATTCCTTCCAGAAAGTTCCTTCTGGCACCGGTGCAACCTGGGCTCCTCAGAGTGTCTGAGGACCCGTGGGAAGGGGCTCTGTGCACCTGACGTGTTTCCGGGTCCTGGCGACCCTCTCCACCTGCTGTGTCCTCCCTCCACCCCCCGCACAGGACCCAGAAACAAGCGGAAGGAGGGGCTATCCTTCGCTCCTCCCTGGGGACCCACGTGTTCCACTTTTCGGTGATGCCGAAGCATCGTCTCGAGGAATGGGCAACACATCCTTCCTCAGACCCGGGCTTCCCGCTTCCCTGACGTCAGTAAGACCGAGGGGGCGTGACTGAGACTCTCACCTGTGGTCGCCCACGCCCGTCCTGCGGACTCAGGGGAGGACAGGTGTCCTGGGCTCACGCGGAATCAAGAAGGGGGTGTCCTCGCGGGGGGAGCCAGTGTCCCGGGGCAGTGAGCCACATTCGTGGTGGGAAAGAGTCCCACGCGTTTCTAGTAGAACTTGCCCACGGAGTGGTTGTTCGCCGGGACGTGTCATGTGCTTGTGCCGTGGGGACCGATTGTGTACTGATGCTCGCGGTGATGGTACCTCCATCCAGAAGAAACGTCTAACACTCGGTCTTACGGTCACAGGAAATTTAAAAAAAAATTCTATTTTTATATTTATTATTGCAGAGGTGTGTGGTAGGTGATCAAAAAAGTCGTTGGGGCACAAACATGTATTCCGTGCAGATAAAACAACAGAAGAAAGTGGTGTGGGGACATGGACTCCAGAGGATGAAAGAGCCATGTGTGTTTCTCTGTGCTCGGTTGTATTTACGGACGAGGTGGTCACATCGGGGGCTGTTGGGTCCACATGGGATGGGCTCATTTTATCGTCAACAATTACGATGTACTGGTAATCCAACCTCTGTAATTTTGTCAATTTTAGCTGTACATTTAAAAAAAGATTTTATTTATTTACTTGAGAGAGAGAGAGAGCACGAGCAGACAGAGGGAGAGATACAAGCCGACTTCCCACTAAGCAGGAAGCCCGATGCAGGGCTCGATCCCAGGACCCTGAGATCATGACCTGAGCCGAAGTCAGACGCTCAGCCAGCTGAGCCACCCAAGCGCCCTTAGCTGAGTGTTTTAGCTGTTGGCTTGGTTTTCCCAGATTCTCCTAAGAGGAAAGAGAGCTTCCACTGTGGGGCCCTGGCATGGATGCGGGTATCCCAGCAGCTGTGAATCCGTGCAGTGCCCCCCGCCAAGTCTGGATAGAACCTGGGCTGCTGAGATGTCCTGTATTTGGTGAGTGAGGAAGCTCCGAGTCCCGCAGTGGCTGTCGATGTTTGCAGGTCCTGCCGTCCCTGGAGAGGCCCCCACGGCGTGTTCTCTGCTCTCTGGCCCAGGAGGACTGTGCACTGTTGGGTCTCGGCCACATAACCAGCCCCCATCCAGCGCCCCTCCTCATGGGCGAGGTTCGGGGTGACCATCTGCCTGCAGGAGCACCTTCCTAGGGGCTCCCCAGGCTGCCCCAGAGCCCACAGATAGCAGGGAGCAGACCTGCTCTGTGGAGGAGGAGCCCTCTGCCCGGAGCCCCCAGCACCGGCTCCTGATTCCCACCTGCGGGGGTCTCGGTGATGTGGGGAAGGGTAGGTAAACCCTGCAATTGCCTCTCCTATTTCCTCTGAAGAATCAAGATCTATGGTGTGCGTGAGCTCTGGGTGTACAGTGTGAGCCTCTAAAAGGGCAGCTCTTTCTGCCCCGAGATGCGGGCTTGAATGCGGGCCTGCAGCTGAGCTGGGCGGAGAGGGAGCTCGGGTTTGCTCCTGCCTCAGCCACGTCCTGGGGCTGAGCGGGGAGTACGTGGGCATGGTCCCTGGCCCCTTGCACCTCCCGGGCGGCTGGGCACGTGCCCGCGGTCAGTTGTACGATCAGCCTGTGGTCAGTCCGGGAAAGCAGGATGAGGGGTTGTGCAGAGTGTGGCCTGCGTGCGGGACTGGGGGCGCCCCCTGGGGTCCGATAGCTCTCCTAGGAGTCGGGGCAAGAGACGGGAGGAGAAAGACTGACGGAAAAGCCCCTTTGAAAAAAAGAAAAGAAGAGAAAACAGCAGCTGGGAATTTCCCCAAATGGAAGAAAGACAAGAGTCCTGCCGTGAAAGGAGAGGGAGTTTGAAGCAGGAGAAACAACACAAAATCCCCTGTGACGTGTGTAAAACCTGTAACACAGAGGTGAAGAATCTCAGAAGTTAACTGAGAAAAGACAGGGTGAGTGTAAAGAACGGGGAAAGCTTGGCTGAGGTCTCTGACGGCGCCGACCAGACAGAGGAAGTGTGGCCCACGGTGCGGGGTCTCAGCCCGGGACAGACTCCCACACCAGGCAAGGCAGAGCCGCTGCCCGGGCACCTGACGGTGAGCTCACAGCAAGGCTCGTTCCTCACAGATACTCGGCGGCAAGACGGAAAGAGGGCTTGCAGGGAAGCCGGGGGGTTAGAAGGGACAGTACTGAGGACGGACGTGGTCAAACATTGACAGGTGTGATTAGCTACTGATCGTTGCAGAAACTGTGTGTGTCTACAGTCGAGGGAAGGGACGAGCCCCAGCACAGGGCTCTCCGGCAGAGATGCGGCACACACCTCAGCCCCAAATTTTCAGGTAGCCACGTTAAAAAATACATAGTAAAAAGAAACAGGTAAGATTAATTTTAACCATACGTTTTACTTAACCAAATAGATCTGAAATACTACTATTTCATCATGTAATCAACATACCACCAGGAGACCTGTATATTCCCACCAACATCTGTGAAGCAGGCGTGTCGGGTGCCCACCAGCTTGCCACAGCAGGGCGTGGGGAAGGGGCACGGGCCAGGAGCCCCCGGCGTGCAGGGCAGGCGTGCGGGGCGCTCACGGCAGACGCACGTTCGTTTTGGTCCACAAGATGTGAAGGCACTTGGAATTGCATTTCTTAAACAATAGAGAAAGACAAGAACTTACCGGGAGAATTCGGTTCTGGAAGCTTGGAATCTTCCATGGGAGAACCAGAGCCTCTGTGCGTGGGTCCACTCCCCCACCTGAAAGCCTCCCCAGGTCAGCAGGCTCTTGGAGCCAGGCCGGCCGGGGGCCTGTGCCCTGCGTGTTCAGTGGCAGCAGACGGGGCAAGGGTGGGGGGCAGGGGGTGAAAACGGGGCTCCTGACAAGCTTCACAGAAAGAGGGCCAGGCCTGCCCAGAAGGGAGCACAGCCGCTGTGTCTCCGGTGCTGTCGATGTGGCTGTACTCTGAATTCTAGATTTGTCCCAGGGGCACTCCGGGCGTCTTTCCCTGACCCACTTGAAAGAACGGATTCTGACCGGTGTCCGTCCTTGTCTTCAGAGGCTTCTGAACAGTTAATGGAGGACTTGCTTTTTTGGAGAGATCTTTGCATCAGTTCTGATTTTCTGTATAATTGCACTCGATTGTTCCTGCGGCTTCTCTCCGAGTGGAGGGCTCAGCCTGTGAACAAGACAGACACATCGAGGGACTGAGCATCTGCGTCAATTTTAGAGTACAAACACTGCTGTTTGCTCCTCGGGGGAGGCACTCTTTTAGACCTGGGGGTCAGAGGGGCCTTCGGCGGCTCTGGTGCCGTTCTGCCCTCCCCTTGCTGCCCCCGGACCTGGGACAGCTGTGTAGGTGCTCGGGCTGCCCGGCACCGGCGGGAGAGGCCTGGGGGCCGCGCACAGGGGTAGGCGCTGGTCCAGGCGGCTAGGCGGTCAGCCCTGGGGAGAAGCCTGGGGGAGAGGGGCTCTTGGGAGTGAGGAGCGGCCCTGGTCCGGATGGGTGCCAACCCTCACCCCTCCCGAGATCAGCCCTGAGGCTTTGACCTGCCCAAATCAGGGTAGCCCCGAGATGTTTGCTCTCTGCCTTTACGGGGAGGGGAGGGGACAGCTGGAGGCCCTGTGGGCTTCCTTGTTGGGTAACCCACTGGTCCAGACCAGGCTGGCCTGCCCACACACGTGTCCCGAGGCACCCCGTCTTCTCCTTCCTCCTGCATCACACGGCCATGCGCGGGGTGCCAGGGAGGCCCCCGACTGCTGATGTTGGGGGATGTTCGGGTTAAAGGAATGAGCCTGGAGGGGTTGGGGACAAGGACGGGCAGCAGTGAGGGTGACGGCGGGAGGCTGGACTGTTGCGGGTGTGCCTGAGGGACAGGAGGAGGTCTGAGGGCTGCAGCCTGGCAGGAGGGACAGGGCCAGGGCCTCCGAGGGGCACCATGGGCAAACTTTGGCTGCTGGCCCCCAGCGGGCTGGGGCTGTGGTGGGGGAGGGGCGGCATGCTTTGAAGGTACCGCCCATGGGGTTTGCTTGGGGCGGGGATGGGGATGAGACGGAATCCACCACCCCCTAACTCACACGTCAGGAGCCGCGTCTGGCAGCCCCTGCTGCAGCCAGATTCCCCCTAGGCCCACTCTTCCCAGCCTGAAAGCTCGTGCCCTGGACGGTTCCTCTTGGTCACGCAAACATGTGATGCTCGGACAGGACATGTTCCCCCAGGGCTGTGCCCACCTTGGCCTCCCTCTGCACAAAGGCCGCATCACCGCCGCGGACAGGACAACCTCACAGCTCCCCGCCAGCCCTCCTTCCTCCGTGGCCCCACGCGGTGGGCCTGGGGGCTGGGGACTGGGGTTCCGCGGGGTTTCCACATGGCTGCCCTGCCAGGGGCCACACCAGGGCACCAACCCTGACCCTGCAGCCCCAACCGTAGTCTTCCCTGAGCAGACAAGGCTCCTCACATCCGGGGACCCGCAGGCTGCCTGCCAGCACCGTATTCCTGGGTGAGTGCCGTCGGCAGTCCAAGGGAAGGCCTTTCCGGTTCTGCTTGGTCCTCCGAGACGGCGTCTGCACCGGCCCCCAGCCCAGTCTGGCCCAGGCCTCAGGTGGGTCCACCGAGGGCTTCAGTCATGAGTGGGATCAACCAGTGTGCCCCCAGGGCCCCTTCCAGGCGTGGGGGGCCCTGCTGCTGACCCGGGGCTTGTGACGGACTCAGGGGCTCCCCCTCCTCTGGGCCGGCACCTGGTGGTGTCCCTCTGCTACGGCACCTTGAGGTGCCCTCTGGCCCCCATGCCGAGTGTTCCCCGGACCTCCCAGGTTGGCCCCTGCGCCCCCTGGCTGACCCCCTGCGCCCCTCACCCTAGGCGTCCCTGAGCTCCGGTCTTGTCCTCGGGGCTCCGGTGGTTCACGGAGAGCAGGAGGGTGGGGCTGGCGTCCCTCCGCCCCCGGGTGGCCACGGCTCTGCCTTCTGTCTCCAGGTGTAGTTCCTGTCGTCAGGAGTTGTGGGTACACAGACTTATACACACTTACCGTGTGGGGGCTGTTTCGTCTGGGTTCCGTTCCACCCCAATTGAGATTCACGTTGTAGCTCTACCCTTCTTGCGGCCAACGCGAGCTCCACTGTGCGGACGGCCACGGCTTGTCCGTCTGTCCCGTCTCACCATGAGCGGGTGTGCAGGTTCTCCCTCGGCGTTGGCTGTTAGGGCCGAAGCCGGTGTCTGCGCTCACACACAGCTTTGTGCGGACGTGTGTGTTCGGCTCCAGCGGGAGAGCTGGGGGCAGTACACCTAGTTCGTGTGGCCAGTGAACTTCGTTTCCCAAAGGTTGGACTGCTGGGCACCCCACCACCGGGGTGGGAAGTTCTGGTCGCTCTGCACCCTCATCAGCACGTGGGACAGTCCGGGTTCAAACTGTAGCCGTTCTGATGGGTGCAGGGTGGCAGCTTACTGTGGCTGGAATGTGCATTTGCTCAATGACCGTGAGGTCGAGCATCTTCTCATGCTCACCTGCCTCTCTTTACTGAAGGTCGTCTTTAGCGAAGTGTCTGTTCAAATATTTGCCCATTTTACAATCAAGCGGCCGTCTTGTTTCGTTGTAGAGTTCTTCTTTGTCCTAGACGTAAATCCTTCAAAATATACGCATTTGACGAGTATTTCCTCTGAGTCTGTGGCTTGACTTTTCATTTTCTTAACAGGGATTTTTGAAGAACAAACATTTTAATGTTGATAAAATCTAATTTATTGATTTTTTTCTTTTATACCATTCACGTTCTCTGTGAAGTATTTACAAACACTTTGCCAAGCCTAAGGTCACCGAGATTTTTCTATTTTGAGTTAATTTTGTGTATGTTCGTAGGTACGGTTTGAGGGTCGTTTTTTTGCCTGTGGCTGTCCGATTGTCCCAGCACCATCGGTTGAAGAGATTCTTCTTCCCGTCCAGTTTCCTGGGCACCTAGATCTAAAATCAGTTGCCCGTTTACGTGTGGGTTTATTTCTGGACTCTGTTCTGTGGCATTGTGATGGCTGAAGCCATCCCTGGATATACCCAGATGCCCACAGGGGTGAGCCCTGACTGTGGCCTCGTTCTCCAACCTGAAACCCCATGTACAGCCTTGGTTGGGTGTGTATATAACCAGGGGGTTGAACTTGACAAAGCAGTCTTGGGAAACCAATCTGTGCCCTTGAGGAAGAATAGTCCACGCATCTGAGGGAAAACGACTCCCTGTTTCTTGATCATTCTGGTCTGGATGGCTGTGTTTGCCCTTTCGCCCCTACTCTGCCCCCAACTCCCCTGAGCCCCTCAGGTGGGCTCCTGGTGGATGTGGGCTGAGGTCTTGTCCAGACGCTCTTCCTCTCTGCCGCTGGGATGGCCTGGCACTTGGGGTTCCAGGACCTTCTGGAGGCAGGCTGGCCTGTCTGCTGGTGTCCTGGGCAGACACCCCACACAGGGCCACAGTGAGCAGAAGGCATGATGGAGACACTATCCCCTCTTCTGAGGGAGTCATGCCCTTTGGCCCTACCCCTGTGTCCCTCCAGCGGGTTCTCAGCTCTGGGTCGGCAGGATCCGGGGGCAGGGCTGTCTCCCTCCTGCGGTGACAGATTGGTCTGAAGAGGGTGTGCAGACGTGGGGCAGTGCCCCTTCTCGGAGGCACCAGGAGGCTAGAGACCCGGCAGCGCCCAAGAGTGAGCTGCCGAGAACGCGGGACGGCCCTGTTCGTGGGCGGGGGCCACCAGGAAGCTCCACACGGCCCAGAATCTGGTCGTTTCCACCTGGGCTCTGGGCCAAGCTGTGCTCAGGATACGCAGACTGAAGCTGGAAAATGAGGAAGGATTTCTGAGTGCCTCCCGCAGAGCCATGATGAGGTGACCCCCTGCCCTGTGCTCTGGCGCATTCGGGTAGTTGGGGGGGCGGGTGCACTATAACCAAACCGCACAAAGTAGGTGGGCTCAGAACAAAGGAAATCCGTTCTTTCTCAGTTCGGGAGACCAGTCTGGAGACAGGGCTGGTTGTCCGGAGGCTCCGAGACAGAATCTGGTCCTTGTCCCTTCTGGATTCTGGGGTCTCCAGGCATTCCCGGGCTCGCAGACACCTTGCCCCGATCTCTCCCTCTGCTTCCCATGGCTTCTGCTCCGTGTGCAGCTCCCCGTCTCTTGTAGGGACACTTGCCCTTGGATGTAGGGCCCAACCCCGAGAATCTAGGATGGTCTTGTCCCAAGATCCTACCTTCCTCTGTCTGCGAAGACCTTTTTCCAAAGAACTCACACTCTTAGGTTCTTGGTGGATTTTGAGGGCCACGTCACCTGGACAGGAACCATTTCTGGGGTCCCGGGGCAGGTGAGGGGGAGCACCATTGCCTTGCCCTAAGGACCCCCTTTATGGCAAGTAAGCACATTCCCAATTGTGATGAAGGTGCCATGTTGCACGGTCCACCCCTGCCTTTGGCTTTGGCTGTGGCAGAGGGACCCCGGTCCCAGCAGACACAGGCCCAGTAAGACTGCGCCCTTACGCAGCTGTGGGAAAGCAGACCTGGTCAGGCCAGAGAGCGCGACCGCCTTCCCTCCTCTGACTCACGCAGAGTGACAGGACACTGAGGAAGGACAGCGACAGAGAAGACTGACAAAGGGCCCATGAGCACAGGAAAGGAGCTCAACATCCTCACTGAGCACAGAGACGCAGCTCAAAATTCACGGAGGGGGCGCCCCCCCACCCCCCACCACGGCTGGAGGCTGGAACCCAAGTCCCAGAGACACGGGGGGCTGCCGCGGCCGTGGAGAGACCGGGACCTCAAACACGGCTGCCGTGCGATTGTCACGTGGGGGGCCGCTTCGGAAAGCAAGCTGGCGTCTCCTCGGCGTCACCCAGAGTTACCGTGTGACCCGGAATTCTGCTGCGGCGCTTGTGCCCAAAACCAACGGACACTCGCGTCCACACAGAAGCCGGTTCCTAGCAGCACTGCCCACTGTCCCCACAGGGTGGAACAATCCAGGTGTCCCCTGAGTGACAAGTGCAGTGGCCAACAGGTGTGGTCCAGCCGCACGGTGGCCGGCTAGGCGCCCCTCGGGAGGGCTGACACACGCCGCAGCGTGGACGGACCTGGGGGCAGTGCTGAGGGGAAAAAGCCAGGCACAGACCGGACATCTCGGACGATCCACGTGCACGAAACGTCCAGAAGAGATCAGGGGCTGGTAGAACATGACTGGTAAGGGGCATGAGCCTCTCTTTGGGGTGATGGAGGCCTTCTAAAGTTAGCGCGTGCTGATGGCTGCCCCAGCCCGTGAATACACCGAGAGCCCTGAGCTGCATACTTTAACTGCGAGGACGTGATGGGATGTGAGTTCTAACCCTCTTGGGAAGGGGTGGCTGGGCTCGTCGTCCTGACCCGCTGGAGTTGCTCATCCACAGACCGTCGCCAAGCAGCTCCCACGTGGCCCTGAGCGGTGTGTGGTCCGAGGGTCTGGGCCCATCCCCCGGGTTCTAAGCCCTTGGACCTTCAAGGCGGGGCAGCCCGAGGGGGGTTCCCAGGGGGCACTAACCCCACCTGCTTGGCCAGGGAGGCCTCCCTTGGTGCTGGTTTCTCATGTCCTGTCTCTTGGGTCCTCCCAGTGGGACACCCCTTGGGATTCCGTGTCCCCTCTGACCAGCATGTTCCCAGGACCCAGGTGGGGATGGCGCAGGGTGAGGGCTCCCTGCAGGTGCGGCTCCATGGCTCCCGATCCACTTCATGCCAGCCCTGTGCGGCTGGTACGCCCGGGCCTGGGGGACACGTGTGGGCCAGGGGCCTGAGCTGGCAAAACAGAGAGCCCAGCCGCTGTCATTACCCACTTGAGATAGTCCACGTGGGCCCAGACCCGGGACCCCCGTTTGGGCCCTTTAATTGCCTTTAATTGCTTCTCTGTTTAAATAAACAGGCTCAGGGCACGTGTGTTCGGATTTAGTAAGTCACCTCAAAGTCCTTTTGAAGGAGAGGACGAGTCACGAACAAGCATTTAAATTTCCGTCTCCCATGGGTAGATGCCCACCCGTCCTGGAAGCTGGGAGGACCACAGTCCCCAGCCCCCTGCCTCGTCTGGCTCCCGGGCTGCTGTCAGCCAGGCGGGCCGAGACCAGGACTCTGTCCCAGCAGTGGGGGTGCGGGAGCCCGGCGCCCCCGGGGGCCCCTGGGACACGTCCCATGGCTGCCAGCAGTGTGGAACAGAGGTGATTGTCACCCTAGCAAGTTTACTGTTTAATTGTCTGTTTTGAAAATAACAAGCACTGAAAGAAAGCTCAGAACGGATCTCTTGCCGTTAAAAGTCACAGCTGTCAGGTGCGCAGGGTGCGCGGGGCACCCCTCCCTCGCGGGGCCCATGCCCGTGGCCCTGCCCCCACGGCTATTGAGTCTCCCCGAGCTGCGGTACGGAAGCCCCGCCAAGCAGCCTTCCTGGTGTGTCATTCACGTGGACATGACTGGATCGCACGGTTTGCGAATTCATTTTCCTTTTGAAAACCATTGACTGGACGCTCTGTTATCTGCAGGCGCTGCGGCTGGTTTGGCGCGCAGACCAGACACTGCGGCCAAGGCCCAGGTGGTCGCCGGGGGTTGGTGCAGGGTTGCTTGCCTGGCTGCTTCCCCTGGAAGGGGGGTGTCCCCGCCCAACACGGGCCAGGCCTGCGTCTCAGGAGCGTGTCCCCTAGCAGTGTGGGGCTGTCTCCGGCTGGGACTAGAGCATGCTTCTCTGGTCCTGCGGGGGCCCCTGGCCGTGCCCCTAGGGCAGGGACCCCCGTAGTCAGAGAGCGTGGTCCCGAGCCGTGCCTCCGTGCCCTCCAGACGGGCCCGCCGCAGGGAAGCGGCCCCTCCAAACCGACCCGCTGGGCTGGGAGGTAGCAGGGAAGTGGTTTATGGGGTGTCTAAACTGGGCCGCGATCTGGAGTTTCCGGGGCACGAATGTAGCAGATCACGTGGGAAGCACCAGCGTGCTGGGCTCAGGGAGGCCCACCGTGAGCTTTGCTTAAGAAGTTTCTTCTTGGGCGCCTGGGTGGCTCAGTGGGTTAAAGCCTCTGCCTTCGGCTCAGGTCATGATCTCAGGGTCCTGGGATTGAGGCCCACTTCGGGCTCTCTGCTCAGCNGGCAACACTGGTTAGGGCGGTAAACGTATCTTCAACACAAATTCAGTGGGTTCCAAACTCGGTCTCAGAACGGGCGTGTGAGGCTCGTAGGAGTGGGCGAGACTCCCTGAGTGTGTTTTGCTGGAACAACTGGACCGTAGCTTTCCTGACAGGGTCTTCGGGAGGATGGAGGGCTCCTGTGGGTGTCGATCCAGCCTGGGGACCGTCCGTTCAGGTGGACGCGCGGGAGCGGTCTCGCGCCATCCGGGAGGTCACCGTGAGGCCGGGGCTGTGTCCAGCCACTGTCGTGTCCCGCGGGGGGGTCAGACCGCGGCTGGGTGCTGGCCGCCCTCTCCCACACCCCTCCCGTGCACGCGGCCCCCGCCCGCGTCCACCAGACTTCACGCCGCAGCTGGTCGGGAGGGGTCTTCTGGTATTGGGGTGACCCTCCAAGCTCGCTGACCCCACTGCCGCCCAGGCCCGCAGTTGGAGGGCTGGGGAGGGTCCCCCCGGGCCCCCCAGGAACCCCACCCATCCAGCCAGCACTCTGACATCTTCCAGCCGGAGTGGGGAGAAGCGGCCGGGGGTGCTCGGCCTTGCTCCAGGCCTCTGAGGGGTGGGGGGTTAGGGGAGGGACCCGGGCAGCGGGGCCAGGCTGCGTGTCTCCGGTGCGCCTGCCTGAGTGGGAAGGCGGCAGTCCCGTCCCCGTCCCAGGTGTGGTCCCAGGTGCGCCTCCCGCGCTCCTCCCGCGCTCCTCCCTCCCACCGCTCCGCGGCCTCCGCGCCCTCCCGGCCCCAGCCCCGAGGTGACCAGCCCCGAGGCGACCGAGGCTCCATTCGCTGCGCACTCCCAGCCGATGTTTCCAGCCGCCGCCAGGCCCCCGCCCCTCCTCCTCCCGCCCGCGGTTCTCCCCTCCGGGCTCACCTGGACACCTGGGCCCGCCCCTCGCCCCCGGTGCCTCTGCTCCCCAGCCTCCGCACCCTGCCCCTTGTCCCCTGTCCCTTGTCCTTGACCCTGCCCCTTGTCCCGGCCCCCAGTATGCCGGCCCTGCACCCCCGGCGCACCGTCCCCTGATGTCCAGCGAGGGCTCAGAAGGACGGAAAGAGGCAGGGGCGTGGGCCCAAGTGTGCCTGTGTGGGACCCGGGGCCGTGTCAGCCGGAGATCCGGGACCAGGTGTGGGGCCGGTGTCTCCCGCCCCCGCTGTGGGCCTTGCTGCCTCTGCGTGTTGGGGTTCCCCACCCCGCTCTGGTGGCTGGACGCGGCGTGTGGTCAGCTGTTCCGGGAAGGCGCTGTCCGGTGGAGAGCTCGGCCGCTCTCGGGGGATGGCGCTATCAGGAGTGATGTCATTGCTTGGCGTGTTTTCTGGTCAGCCTGGACAGCTTCCACACCGCTGCTTTCCCGATAGCGATGACGCCTGATGACGCCTCCTGTCGGCTGTGCCCCAGGCACTGGTGCTCTGCGTGCCTTAGCAACTTCGCAAATGACGGACTGGGCCACGGGGGCCCACGGTCACCGTCCAGTGAATGACTGAGCTCGATTTGAACCTGCAGCCCACCCTGGACCTGAGCGCAGCACATCACTTCTGAATTCTGTGCCCAGCTGGTTCATCTCACCATCTTGGGCGCACGCTCCTGCCCACGCCGCTGGGGGCCCTTGATTCCTCCAAACACGTTATCAGAACGGCCTGTCTGTTACTCTCCCACAGAGATAAAATATTGATGTGAGTCATCGGTCCTTCCTGGGCAAGCATTAGGCCGTGTTCTGCTGCAGAGTGTGTGCTCTCGAGACAGCTCAGTTGGTGGTGGCCTGGCTGGTCCCCACACCACTGGGGACAGGCCATTGGTGGCTCGGGTCAGGCTGCAGGTGCGCGAGGGGCCGGCTGACCGACCGCGGGGCCCGCCCTGGGTGGGGCAGTTCCTGGGCTTCGGCAGTGATTTTCGGGCTGCAGCCTGGCATGGGGCCAGCCTCCTGGCGTGGATGGAAGGTCCCTGGGATTCAGAGTTGACATGGGGTGTCCGTGCAAGCTGGGCACGGGAGCCTGGGCCCTGAGCCACCGACCTGACCCCAGCGGGACCCACCAGCTTCCTCTCAGGGACTCGTGGTGGCTGCCCAGGTGGCAGCTCTGTGCGGCTCTTGCTCTTAACACCCAGCAGGAGCCGGCAGGGAAACTGAGTTGCCGAGAAAGGCCATCCTTTGTAGGGAGGCGGGGAGACAGGTGGGCGGCTTTTTGGGTATGTGATCCTGGGTGGCTTTGTGCGTCTCTCCCAGCCTAAGTTCTCCCCTGTGCCGATTGGAGCAGCCCTCACCTCCTCTGAGGGCTCTTGGGTTATGAAGTTAGGGGACGTACATAGAGCTTTCGGTGGTTTTCTCTGCAGTTCTTCTGCAGCCGGCTCTGCCCACCAGTACCTCAAACCATGGGAGCCTTGCCAGCCTCCTCAAGTCCCCGTGGAAGCAGCTGGCCCCCAGGGGGCTCCCTGACCGGGCGTGCTGGACCCGTGCAGGGGCGCACAGGCGTGGTGACGTGCCTAGGGCTAAGCTCTGCACTTCAGCCTGAAGACCACAGGGAGGGGAGGGTCCTGAGTCCTGGAAGGGAGCAGAATGGGAGGGACAACCAGCAGAAGCTGTTGCTGGTGAGGGGGGTGGGGACAAAGGCCCTGATAGTCCCTCCCGGTGAGTGGGCGTGCTGTCTGCAGCACCCCCCCACCCCGGGGAGAAAGCCAGTAGGCGCGTGGGGATGGGCCCGGAGTAACCAGGAGCGCCTACCTCTATGGGGCACCAGATCTATGGAAAGACGGCCGGTGTCTGGGGCCTGGCTGACCCCGGGGTGTACTGATGGGGACAAGGCCACCTCTGGGGACATGGAGCATGGCTGGTGGGGCCAGAGGGTGAAGACCGGCAGGGGGGCCGGGGTCCATGTTTGGAGGCAGGGAGGGGTTCTGGGTCTGGCGACCCACGGTCAGTGGGTTCTCCTGTGAAGAGGGGCCTGCAGCTCGGCTGGCCGAGTGTGTGTGGGGGAGCACCCCTGGGGAGGAGCGGTCAGATTCAACGAGCTACCCCTGGGGGCTTTTCTCTGGTTTCTCTGCAGCACCCTTGGATTTGTGGTGTTCCAGTGGGGAGTCCAAGGCTTTACTGGAAAGCTGGTCAAAGAGAGGCCTGGGGCTGTGCTGGCGCCTGAGGCCCCAGCCCTCACCCCTAAGCAACCTGGACTCCATCCAGCCAGAGCCTACCTGGGGTCCGCTGAGGTCTGGAAGCCTCTCTTCTGCCAGAGTGTTGGGGTGGTTGGGGGCATGTGGGGTGGTCTGTCTTGGGAACCAGTGTTCGGAGACCAGCTCACGTCCTGGGAAGCTGCCGGGGAGGTGGGGGAGGGTGGTGGGCAGGGGCTGGGACCCCCACGCCATCGCTGGGCTGTGCTCTATCACTGGGTCACACTGGGGGGTGTGGTCTGGCCAGGCCGCCTGTCCTGCCATCTGTCCTGCCCACCTGTCTGGCCATCTGCCGCCTCCTCTTCTCTTCCGTGTTGCACAGCTTGGCTGAGGCTGGGGGGCTGCTGCTCTGGAGTGAACAGGGGGCGTCCCTCCCCCTGCAGCGTTCACCTCTTACTTGGGAAGCAAAGGGCGTGAAAGGGATGGGAACCCGCACCGCACTTCCCCCTTTCCCCTCTTTCCCATGAGGATGACAGTGTCCTCAGTGTGAGCGCCGGGCCCACTCTGGGCTCCATCCGCTCCGGCAGTGCCCCCTCGGCCGCTCCTCTTCCTCAGGAGCTTCAGTCTCTCCGGGTGGGTGCTCCGCAGGGGCCTGCGGGCTCCCGCCCCTCAGGGGAGGCTCCCCGCGCGTGCCTTCCCCTCCAGCCCCCCCCCCACCAGCCAGCCTGGAGCACCGGCCCCCAGACTCCAGCCTCCCTGGGCCGCTCAGCAGGGCACCTGGAGGCGGGGCTGAGCTCCCCTCCCGCGGCCTGTGTCCCCGCCCGCACCACCGAGCAGGGTTTCGAAGGAGTAAGTCATTTCATCAACTTCACAAAATTAGTTCTGAATTAGTTTTTTTCCCTCAAGATTTTTCATTTCTTTATTTTTAAATTTTTTTTTCGTTTTACTTACTTATTTATTTTAGTTTTTCAGTGATCCAAGATTCACTGTTTATGCACCGCACCCAGTGCTCCACGCTCCTCCTCCCCCTGCTCTGTTTCAGGGGTAGAATTCGGTGATTCATCGGTTGCTCGCCTAGTGCCCGTCACGTCACGAGCCCTCCTTAGTGCCCGTCCCTCACCCCCCACCCCCTCCCCTCCAGGAACCCTCAGTGTGTTTCCTAGGGGGCAGAGTCTCTACGGCTTGCCTCCCTCTCTGGTGTCCTCTTATTTTATGTTTCCCTCCCTTCCCCTGTGATCCTGTTTTGTCTCTTCAGTCCCACACACGAGTGAGAGCTTACGGTCTTTGTCTTTCCCCGACTGACTGATCTCACTCAGCTTCGTACGGGGGCTGCCTCTGAGAAGCAGAGAGCAAGGCCTCGGGGCCTCATGTGAAGGTCACCTGAGGCCACCGCACCCCCTGCCCGCCAGCACCACCACTGCCCCTCCTGGGACTCCGCACCCTTGGCCAAGGGCTGGGAGATGCCTTTGAGCATCACTGCCCACGCCACCAGGTCAGTGGGACGGGAAAGAGGCAGAAAGTATTGCCCAGCCCCCCCCGATCCTGTCCCTGGTTCTTCATAGAGGGGACCCTGGCTACCCTCCTAGGTGTGACGGGAGCCCACCGCGGGGCCGCACTGACTCCTGGGACCAGAGAGGGCGTGAGATGTGGGGACACCAGCCGGCGGGCGTCTGGGTGCGTCTCGTCCCAGGCCGTGCCCTGAGCCCAGCCTGCCGGGCCGAGTGCTGGGTGAGCGGCTGGAAGAACGCGCTTCACTCCGAGAGTCCTCTCCTGGGTCCTCCCTGGGCCGCCTGCCCACCTCCTGGCCACCCCGCTTGCTGGGGCTCTGTGCCGCATCCGGGGGCCCCTCCGAGGGCCAGCACCCTGAGCTGACTGAGTCGGGCCCCGAAGGACCCCGACCCCTGAGCCGGGAGAGCCGCTGTGGACGGCCGCGCACGGGGGAGGGGCGGGATGCCAGGGCCAAGGGGAGCACCGTCGGTGGAAGAAATGGCCGCCGAAAGTTAGGGAAGTAAGTTATCCCACGTTTAACAAGATTCGGTTATAAACGCAACCGTGTGCTAACTCCTGGTCACCTGGGCTGCGTACGTGTGCGTGATTTTTCCAGCACATCTGGGCACCTTTGTGATTTGCTGTCTTTCCTTCCCCTTTGTCTTTCTCTGTATGGTCATGAAGAGCGCCACGTACAAAACTGCCTTCGTGGGCTCCATCACTTTTACCGTGGGCTTCTCCTACTCCTGCAAACTAGATCAAAGGGGACAGGTCATGCCTTCCTGAAGCCAGAGGGAGCAAGAGCAGCTGACCCGTGAGGGAGTGGGCTGGCTGAGGGAGCGGCTGTGTGAGGGGGCTGGTGTGAGGGGAGCAGGCGGGTGTGAGGGGAGGCGGCTGGTGTGTGAGAGAGCAGGAGGGTGTGTGAGGGAGCAGGCTTGCGTGTGAGGGGAGCGGGTGGGTGTGAGGGCAGTGCACAGGTGTGTGAGGGAGGGGTCAGGTGTGAAGAGCAGGTGGGTTTGAGGGGAGAGGGCTGGTGTGTGAGGGGAGCAGGCAGGTGTGTGAGGGGAATAGGCGGGTGTAAGGGGAGTGGGTTAGTGTTTGAGGGAGTGCACTGGTGTGTGAGGGGAGCTGGCAGGTGTGTGAGGGGAGCAGGCGGGTTTGAGGGGAGCAGGCAGGTATGAGGAGAGCGGGCTTGTATGTGGAAGGGAGCAGTCGGGTGTGAGGGGAGCAGGCTGGTGGGGGGGGCAGGCAGGTATGTGAGGGGAATAGGCAGGTGTGAGGGGAGCAGGCTAGTGTGTGGAAGGGAGCAGGCTGGTGTGTGAGGGGAGCCAGCAGGTGTGTGAGGGGAACAGGTGGGTTTGAGGGGAGCAGGCAGGTGTGAGGAGAGCTGGCTTGTGTGTGGAAGGGAGCAGGCTGGTGTGTGAGGGGAGCCGGCAGGTGTGTGAGGGGAGCAGGCGGGTTTGAGGGGAGCAGGCAGGTGTGAGGAGAGCTGGCTTGTGTGTGGAAGGGAGCAGGCTGGTGTGTGAGGGGAGCCGGCAGGTGTGTGAGGGGAGCAGGCGGGTTTGAGGGGAGCAGGCAGGTGTGAGGAGAGCTGGCTTGTGTGTGGAAGGGAGCAGGCTGGTGTGTGAGGGGAGCCGGCAGGTGTGTGAGGGGAGCAGGCGGGTTTGAGGGGAGCAGGCAGGTGTGAGGAGAGCTGGCTTGTGTGTGGAAGGGAGCAGGCTGGTGTGTGAGGGGAGCCGGCAGGTGTGTGAGGGGAGCAGGCGGGTTTGAGGGGAGCAGGCAGGTGTGAGGAGAGCTGGCTTGTGTGTGGAAGGGAGCAGGCTGGTGTGTGAGGGGAGCCGGCAGGTGTGTGAGGGGAGCAGGCGGGTTTGAGGGGAGCAGGCAGGTGTGAGGAGAGCTGGCTTGTGTGTGGAAGGGAGCAGGCTGGTGTGTGAGGGGAGCCGGCAGGTGTGTGAGGGGAGCAGGCGGGTTTGAGGGGAGCAGGCAGGTGTGAGGAGAGCTGGCTTGTGTGTGGAAGGGAGCAGGCTGGTGTGTGAGGGGAGCCGGCAGGTGTGTGAGGGGAGCAGGCGGGTTTGAGGGGAGCAGGCAGGTGTGAGGAGAGCTGGCTTGTGTGTGGAAGGGAGCAGGCTGGTGTGTGAGGGGAGCCGGCAGGTGTGTGAGGGGAGCAGGCGGGTTTGAGGGGAGCAGGCAGGTGTGTGAGGGGAGCAGGCAGGTTTGAGGGGAGCAGGCTGGTGTGAGGAGAGTGGACTTGTGTGTGGAAGGGAGCAGGCGGGTGTGAGTGGAGCAGGCTGGTGTGTGAGGAGCAGGCAGGTATGTGAGGGGAACAGGTGGGTGTGAGGGGAGCAGGCAGGTGTGAGGAGAGCGGGCTTGTATGTGGAAAGGAGCAGTTGGGTGTGAGGGGAGCAAACAGGTCTGAGGGGAGCAGGCTGGTGTGTGAGAGGAGCAGGCAGGTGTGTGAGGGGAACAGGTGGGTGTGAGGGGAGCAGGCAGGTGTGAGGAGAGTGGACTTGTGTGTGGAAGGGAGCAGGCGGGTGTGAGGGGAGCAGGCGGGTGTGAGGGGAGCAGGCAGGCGTGAGGGGATGGTCTTGTATGTGGAAGGGAGCAGTCGGGTGGGGGAGCGGGCTGGTGTGTGAGGGGAGCAGGCAGGTGTGTGAGGGGAACAGGTGGGTGTGAGGGGAGCAGGCGGGTGTGAGGAGAGCAGGCTTGATTGTGGAAGGGAGCAGGCAGGTGTGAGGGGAGCAGGCAGGTGTGAGGGGAGCAAGCAGGTGTGTGAGAGGAACAGGCAGGTTTGAGGGGAGCAGGCAGGTGTGAGGAGAGTGGACTTGTGTGTGGAAGGGAGCAGGTGGATGTGAGGGGAGCAGGCAGGCATGAGGGGAGCGGGCTTGTATGTGGAAGGGAGCAGGCGGGTGTAAGGGGAGCAGGCTTGTGTGTGGAAGGCAGCAGGCTGGTGTGTGAGGGGAACAGGTGGGTTTGAGGGGAGCAGGCAGGTGTGAGGGGAGCAGGCGGGTGTGAGGGGAGCAGGCGGATTGGCCTGGAGCAGACTGGAGAGCAGAGTCGGGACAGTCCACAGCCCTGTCAGGGAAGCAGGGAACCTAGTTTTTGCTCGAAGTGGAGTGGGAGGCGAGCCCCTGAGGAAGGGGCTTCTTGCCACAGAGCACTGTCATTATCTGGTGTTATGGAAACCTGGCTGAGGTCCTAGAAGATTCTAGAGGGTAACGGGTTGGCAACCACTGATGAGTCTTCATTCGAGGCAGTTGTGTTGTGTTAGTCTGGGCCACTTCCGTCACCGGCTGTCGTTGCAGTCTCGTTTCACGAACACTGACTGCTCACTCAGAGCTAATTCTGTTATCCCCCTGCCGCCTGGACCCCACTCTCCCCGAGCCCCTCATCTCTGCGTCTTCCCACCACTGGGAGCTTTGGGCCAGGACACCTGGCTTCGCTACAGAGGTGCCGTCCCCTGGGCCCCGCTGCCAGGGTGGCCTTCTGGGGGGGGCGGTTCAGGCCGGGTGTGGGGCTTCCTGCGAGGGGTGATGCTCCCGTTCACGCCCCGGCCTCTCCCCTGCAGAGGTCGGACCCGCAGCTGCTCGCCCAGTTCTACTATGCGGACGAGGAGCTGAACCAGGTGGCCGCCGAGCTGGACAGTCTGGACGGGCGGAAGGACCCACAGCGCTGCACGCTGCTCGTCAGCCAGTTCCGCTCCTGCCAGGTGAGTGGCCTGGTGCCAAGGGCCTGTCGTGGGGGAACCTGAGGCTTTGTCACCTGATCCCATCTCAGGGTGGCCTGGGTGGGGCAGGCACCCCGGGTCCGGCTGCACACCGGGCCTGGAGGGGGCCCGACCCTGAGCTGGCCCGTGTGGGGCACAGAGCCAGGCGACAAGTGCAGCTGGCACGGGGCATGCTTGCAGAGCACATGTGGGGGAGGTGGGACGACCGGGAGCCAGCAGGGTCTTAGCCGGGGAGCAGTTGGCACAGGAAAGGGGCCGGGCTGTGGGGGACCCGCGCAGAGCTGGCGGAGTCTCGTGGACGTGCACAGCTCAGAGCCAGCCTGGAAACGATGCTAGAAACGTCTCCCGGTCTAGCCCACGACCCGCGTGAGAGCCTGAGGAGTGATGCAGTTCTGTCAAGGGACAGTCAGGGTCTTTCACAAAGTTCGGGAACGTCTGGGTGTATTCTGCCCACGAGCCTGGCTGGCTTCTCTGCCCTCGGAGGGGAACTGGGCTCGTGCCTCCCAGAGGACAGGGCCGGCGGGATGCCGTGGGAGGGGCCCCAGAAGCCAGCGTCGCGCTGTGTGTGTTAAGCATCGGGGGTGAGACAAGGATTTGGGTGGGAGGAGCAGGTCCTGGCTGGCCCTCGGATGACCAGGAGGCCCTCCCCGCGGCTGGGGGACTAGAGGGGCCAGAGGGGTCTCTGGACTCGCTGGGCCATCAGCGCTCTCCCTTTCCCACCAGAGGCTGTCCTTCCTTGTGCCTGCAGCACACCAACCTTCCAGATGGGAGGCCTCCCTCCAGCATCCCCGCCTGTGCCCCTGCCTGCCCCCACCTGTGACCCCCACCCCTGCCTGTGCCCCCACC
>LNAC01000189.1:5231847-5246030 GCA_002007465.1 Ailurus styani
GGGGGCAGGTGAGGGTAGGTGGGGGCAGGTGAAGGGCAGCCAGCACTCGGCTGCAGACCCCTTCTGTGCCATGCTACCACTCAGCCAGCTCCAGGTGGGGGTGGGGGCTTGCCGGGCCCCAGAACAGGGGAAGTCCCATCAATACTGATCCCCTGTCAGCGGATTTCTCTTGAATGAAGGTCTGTCACGGGCCCTGCCCTTGGGGTGTAGTATGTCAAACCTTTCTGCCCCATAATGGGGTCTGTTAGCTAGAGTCTCCAGGCAAATGCCAGGTACAGAGCAGATGCTCAAAGGACAGGAGCCTCCTTTTTTCTTCTCAGGAGAGCGATGCTGTGAGAAGTGCATGGCTGGGCTTCTAAGGAGCAGCAGGAACAGGCTCTCCGGGGGTGACATGAGGTGCAAGGGGGGGCGAGGCAGCGAGGGGCTGGGAGCCCGTGAAGTAGAGAAGGCCAGGGACCCGCACAGCGGTCCCCCCTCGCTGGCTCTAATCTTAGAAGGAGTCAGAGTCCTTCATTTTCACCTACATGACCTTGTACTTTGTGAGGATTGTGGAGTGGGGCATACGTGCATGTGCAGGTGGATTTCTGATGACATGTGCGTGTTTGTGTTCCTTCTGGCTCCAGAAACCGTAAAGGATTAGAAATCACAGCTCAGTAGGATGAAATGAATCCTGGATTTTTGTGATGGGCTGATTTGTGGCCACCCCCAAATTCACACTTTCAGGTCCTAACCCCCAATCTTTAAAGACATAATTAAGGTAAAGTGAGGTCATTAGGGTGGGTCCTGATCCAGTCTGACCAGTGTCCTTGTCAGGAGAGGAGTTAAGTCACAGAATCAGAGACCATCCTGTGAGGACATGGGGAGAGGGCCGCCTCCAAGCCCAGGAGGGAGGCCTCAGAGGGAACCCGCCCACCCGCTCCTGGGTCTCAGGACCGCCCACCTGCACCTGGGTCTCGGAACCCGCCCACCTGCTCCTGGACCTCGGAACCCGCCCACCTGCTCCTGGACCTCGGAACCCGCCCACCTGCACCTGGACCTCGGGACTGCCCACCCGCTCCTGGATCTCAGAACCCGCCCACCTGCTCCTGGACCTCAGAACCCGCCCACCTTCACCTGGACCTCGGAACCCGCCCACCTGCACCTGGACCTCGGGACTGCCCACCTGCTCCTGGATCTCAGGACCCGTCCACCTGCACCTGGACCTCGGAACCCGCCCACCTGCTCCTGGATCTCAGAACCCGCCCACCCGCTCCTGGGTCTCAGAACCCGCCCACCCGCTCCTGGGTCTCATCTTGGAACCTGCCCACCCACAGCTGAGTCTTGGAAATGCCCACCCGCAGCTGCATCTCGGAACCGGCCCACCTCCGGCCACTCGCACCTGGGGCTTGGACTCCCAGCCCCCAGGCCTGTGAGGAATACACCCGGAGCCACCAGGTGTGGTGCTGTTATGGCTCCCGGGCACTAATACAGTGGGATTTGGATTTCGTGGTGCAGATGGGCTTGAATTTACCCTGGGTTGGATTCCCGCATCATCATCGACTTGTTTTTCCTGAGCCACACCGTAATTTTGCCATCAAGGGGACATAAATGTAGATGCTTCAGTGAAGAATATTAAATGGCAAAACGTGCCAACAGACCTTGTAACCAAGTGTAGCTAGTTAATGGGGTCACGGTGGGTGTGGAGGTGCCTTGCTCCAGATCTGTAATGTGAACAGGGCCGCGCTGGCAAAGGACACCCTTGAACCTCCCCATGCCGGAAGGAACCGGCACTCATTGTGGCAGAGGGGGTTCTCGGGGAGAGAGGGGTTCCTGGTGTGCCCTGACTGCACACTCCAGCCTCCTGTCTGCTGCGTGCTACATTTGGGGGCTGCTGGGACTACATGTCAGCATTTGGCATCCCGAGAGCTGTGCCCAGGAGGGACTGAGGCCATGGGAGCACAGGAGGGTGGGCGGCTCCTCCCAGCTCTTGAATTCTTTGAATTGAATTCTTTGTTTCCATATTGGCTTTTGAGAGTTCTTTATATATTATGGACACCAGCCTTCATTTGATTATGACTTACATTATTTTCTCCCGGTCTGTAGCTTGTCTTTTTATCCTCTGCCTAGTTTTTTTGAAGGACACAAGTTTTAGATTTTGATGAAGTCCAGTTTACCCATTTTTCCCTTTGTAGGTCATGCTTTTGGTGTCCTGTCCAAGAATTTTGGTCATCAGATCAAGAACCCAAGGTCATCAGATTGTCCCTTGTGTTTTCCTTTAGATGTTCTATAGTTTCAGGCTTTACATTGAGGTCTGTGATGCATGGTGACTTAATGTCAGTATATAGTGTGACGCACGCTTTTGTGGGGTTTTTTGAAAATGAATTTTCCATTGTTCCAGCATCATCTGTTGAGAAGACTGCATCCTTTCTCCACTGAGAAGTGTTATTGCACCTTTGGGAAAATCAGGTTTCCAAATAGGTGGGGGTCTATTTCTGGGCTGTTCTGTCCCCTCGATCTGTCTTCAGGCCAGTCCCGCGCTGTCCCGATCACGGCGGCTCTATCCCGTGTCTTAGGATCCTGCGGGGTCAGATCCCCACCGTTGTTCTTCCATTTCAAAGGGGTTGTGGCTCTTCTGTTCTTTGCCTTTCTGTATGGAATTCAGAAACTGTTTGTAGAGGTCTATAAAAAAAGCCCGCCGAGTGGGAGTGCGCTGAGTCTATAGGTCCGTACTGGGGAAGGCGAGGGTTTCCCCACTCAGCACGATACTAGCTGTCCAGGCTTTTCACAGACACCCGCTGTCGGGCGGAGTGGGGATCCTCACACTCATGGCTACTCGGGGCTGCGAAGACGGAGCTCTGCTGCCTTCTGACGCACACTCTTCCGGTGAGAAAGCCTGGGTCACCCTTATCTTTGTTCTGCGTGGGTTAGCATCTTTTTCTCTTACTACTTGTAAGGCCTCTTTTTATTGGTTTCTAGCCATTTTGTCATGCTGTGATTTGTTGTAATTTTCGTTGTGTTTCTTGCCCTTTGGGTTCATTGATTTTGGGTTATAGTTGTTATCAAATTGGACAAAAACTGGCCATAATTCCTTCAAAGATTTTTTTCCATCCCCTTTCTTCTTTTGGGTCTTGCAATGATATGTCTGACATCCAGAAGTCTCATTATGTTTTTCTTGGGCTCATTGGAGAGTTTCAGTTGCTTTGTGTTCAGGTTTGTTATTCTTTTCTTCTGCAAAGTCTGATCTGGGCTGAATCTCATCCAGTGGGTTTGTTTTCAGCTCAGGTGTTGTAGTTTCCATCTTGAGATCAGCTTGGGTCCCTTTTACGTCCTTGTGGTCTCGGCTCACTTTTGGAACACACGGGAGTCGCTCGTAAGGGCCACTCCATGTCCCTGATGGCCACGGTGCCACCTGCCTCAGCGAGGCTTGATTTTTCTTTTTATCATGTGTCATATTTTCGGAATGTTTTGCAAGCCTGGTGATTTTTTTTTTTTTTTTTTATTGAATGCCTGATGTTGCGAATCTGGCCTTTCTGGGAGCTGAGTGTTTTTGCATTCCTTTGTCTCTTTGACCTTAGTTTTGTAATGCAGTTTGGTTATTTACAAATGGTCTGGTCCTCTCGGAGCCTGTTGTTTAAGATGTTAGGAGGGGTCAGAGCTGAGTTCAGTCCGGGGCTAAGGACCCTCCCCACAGAGGCAAAGACACTTCTGGGTGGTCTGCCTAGCACCCTGTGGACGGTGCTCCGAGCTCTGGCCACGGCCCCCGTATGGCGTCCGTGCCTCCTTCCTGGTCTTGCCGGCCTGTGTCTGTCCCCTGCTCCCAGGTCTGCAGGGTTTTCTCTGGGCAGCTCTTTCTCCTCTCGGTTCTAGCTGCCCTGGTCCCCTGGGCGCTCAGCTCTTCTCTTCAGTGAGGGCATTTGTTGGGTCCCACTGGGGTGCCCTCTCTCCGGGCCGGGACCCGAAGGGTCGCTCTGGGCTGTGAGCCACCCGGTCACAGCTCCCGCCTTGCCTCTTTCTCTTTCCTTGGGGCCACTTGGCTCCTCATGGCCAGTGTCTTGAGAACGATTGTCTTATTTTCCCCATGACTGTGGTCATCGACTTGGTTCCTGTTCCTCCATGTTGGCTGGAATCAGAGGTCCCCGCAGATGTTTGCTGGGCACTGGGGACCTGACGGAGAAGAGGAGAGCTGCCCTTGCCCTCGCCCTCGGGCGCTGGCGTCCTGGTGGGCCGGGCAGGACACTGAGCAAACGCGAGCATCACGTGGGAGGTCAGAGCCCCGGCTCTTCCTGGGAGCAGACGTTGACGGGGCGCTCACGGTTTTGATGGTGCTGACCGTTCATTAGCTTGTTGAGTCACAGGAAAGGGGCTTTTCTGCCCAGAAAGCCTAAAAAACAGAACTCGAGGTACTACTGCTTGATGCTGGTTGAATTTTATTTTATTTTATTTATTTTTAAGATTATTTGTTTGACAGAGAGATATATCACAAGTAGGCAGAGAGGCAGGCAGAGGGAGAGGGGGAAGCAGGCTCCCCGCCGAGCAGGGAGCCCGATGTGGGGCTCGATCCCAGGACCCTGAGATCATGACCTGAGCCGAAGGCAGAGGCTTTAACCCACTGAGCCACCCAGGCGCCCCGTGGTTGAATTTTATTTTAATTTTTTGCGTCATCAGAGCTCAGGGTGCTAACGTTTTGCATTAGAAAGATCATGCTTCCCACTTCCTGATAAAAATGAAAGTGGAGCCTCAGAGGGCGGAAAGAATGGGTGTTGAGATGTAAAATCACCAAGGGCGAGAGATGGCAACCTCTTTCTGGAAAGCAGTTCTCTGGGTTGTAACCAGAGCCGGTAAGTGCACTGCACACTGCTGACTCTCGGAAACAAGTGGATCCTAAGGGAATCACTGACCACTCTGATGTCACGTGGCACAGCCGTGACTGTGACGGCAGCACGGTTTCTGGTGGTGGAGAATTAGAGACGCCGTCTGTGGCCGGCAGACCGGGAAGCGGCGAGATCGCTGGGTTTTACGGACCAGAGCTCACACTGCTCGCCTGACACCCGGGAACTGGGAATCGTGGTCTCCTTTTCCTGGCTGCCTAGAGGATCAGAGAAGTCAGGCAGCCTGCCCCTGGTTGCACAGCTGTGAGGGGAGGAGTCAGGGTCTCTGCCTCCCAGAAGGCAGGGAGCACCTGGTCCTTGCAGGCTCACGATCTGCTGCTTCCAGAGACATCGTGGGGAATCCGGCCTGGACAAAGGAGCAGGGCCAGCTGCACCAGGCCTGCTCCATCTACGCAGGAGCACACCGAGGTCTGGGGAGGGTGGCGGCTTTGCCCAGCCCTGACTGCGGAGGCCCCTGTGGTCGCTGAGCTGGGCGAGGCCCCTGGCCTCACGCGGGGCGGCCTCGGAGCCCTGCGTGGCGGGTTTGAGGCCGGTTTCGCCGCCCGTGTTGTTCCCTGACATCAGCGGGTCCTGTTGGTGCTGTGACCACGCCCAGGACGACAGGGCACATGGTGTCAACAGGCAGGACAGCCACCGGCAGTGTGTCCGCCCCACCACCACGCCGCTCCTCGGCTCTGTTGTAGGAGGTCGCGGGCAGGTGTCCCGAGAGCTGCTCGGGACGGGCCTCGTGGGCGCGGCCGTGGGGAGCCCGGGTGGGGTCGCGGCCCGCGGGCTCCGCGAGTGTGAGCGGCGCCCGGCAGGCAGGGGAGGCCGGTGCTCACGCTCGATGCCCCCGGAGCGCCCGGACTCCGTGCCGCCGTTGCGGAGCGAGCAGGGCTGTGCTGCCGCGCCCCGTGGGCTCCAGGAGCCGCAGCGCGCCCGCGTGTCTTTGCTATAGTCTGCACAGCCCGGGCGCCGCCGGCAGCCGCGTCCTAGCGCGCCCTCTCCGATTCTGTTTCAGGACAACGTGTTGAACATCATCAACCAGATCATGGACGTGTGCATCCCCCAGGACCGGGCCCCGCGGGATTTCTGCGTCAAGTTCCCCGAGGAAATCCGGCACGACAACCTGGCGGGCCAGCTGTGGTTCGGTGCCGAGGTAGCGGGCAGCCGCCTGGGTCGGGGGTCGCCGTGGGGGGCGTTGTGCAGCTCCCCCGTGTGCGCCTGCGGGGTTAGGGACCTGGCGTCTCTCCCTCCAAGGGGCAGAACCCAGCGGCCGGAGCTCACGGAGGGCGCGTTCCCAGCCTGGGAACCCCCTTCGAGGGCCCGGGAAAGCCCTGAGCCTGCTCCCCGGGTCCACACCCACGAACGCAGACACGAAGCTCACGAGTGATTTCTGGGAGGTTCTCGGGTCCCAGGGGGACCTTACCAGCGTCGGGGCAGCACTTCCCTCACCCACCGATGCCGGGCACCCTTGCCCACGCTCTGATTGGTGCGGGGCGGGGAGGCCCAGGCAGGCTGTCCCGCGGCCCGGGCTCAGTTTCCCCTGCCGGAGAGTGGGTCCCAGGGACAGGCACAGCTGTGGGGCCGGGATATGAGGCAGGCCCGTGCTGGAGGCACTCAGGGTCGCCCCCGCCCTGTGCGGCCCGGCCCCGGGGCCAGCCAGGTCCATGCGCCCCTCCAGGAGTGCGGACATCAGTGGGGCTGCGCTGTGCCCCCCAGAAAGTGCTTCTTGCCTCGGCTCGTGTCTGGGTCACTGCCGCCAGGGTTTATGGTTGACTAGTGCAGGCCTGAGGCGGGCAGGGGGCCCCACATCACCACAGCCCCACGTGGGGATGGCACGGCCACCCCTCAGCCAGGACCCGGGCCTGACGAGCACCCGTGTCCCTGGGTGTGTGGAACACACTGGGGTGATGCACGCAGCCCGCGCAGACCTCCGATCTGCCCCCGCGCCCGGACAGGTGTGGGTGGGTCTGGGGGACAGAGGGACCCTCCGTACCGCCCAGGAAGGTCCGTGAGCATTTGTGGAGCGAGGTGTCTTCACTTCCTAGGAGGGTCAGTGGTCTCGGGGAGCGTGTCAGCCCCGAGGGCCTTGTGCCTCAAGTGTGGCCCCGAAAGCGGTGTTGGGGCGCCCCCGGGCTCCCGGCTGCGGGCTGGGCGGGAGGGGACAGACGTCGCAGGACGGGGGCCCCGAGCACGGAGCCCCCGGCCCCAGAGTCGCAGCTGGCCTTCCCCTCCCTGCCTGGCTCTGGGTCCGCATGCCCCTCACGGGGGGAGAACCAGACACTTGTCCCCGGGTGTCAGGTGAGGCTGTTGCCCGGGGAGGAGCCTCAGGGAGGGGTCCGGGGGTGACGGCGCACCCCAGCCCGGTGCCCACTGCTCTGCCTCCCGTCCCCCTGTCCTCGGGGCGGCTGTTAGTGCGCCTGCTCTCTGCAGAGTGGGGTCGGGGGGTCCCGCCGGTCGGGCTCCAGGGGCCCCCCCGGAACCGGCTCTGACGCCGGTCCCCCCCGGGCCTCTCCTGCCCCGTGTTCTCCGCCCGCAGTGCCTGGCCGCCGGCTCCATCATCATGAACCGCGAGCTGGAGAGCATGGCCATGCGGCCGCTGGCCAAGGAGCTGACCCGCAGCCTGGAGGACGTGCGGGGCGCCCTCCGCGACCAGGCGCTGCGGGACCTCAACACCTACACGGACAAGATGAGGGAGGCGCTGAGACACTTCGACGTCCTGTTCGCCGAGTTCGAGCTGAGGTGACCTTGAGGCCTTTGCTTCTGCGTCGGGACGCACCAGCCCCGCCGCACCCGTCGCGAAGTTTCCCGCGGGTCGGCCGTGCGGAGGGGGCAGTTCCGCAGTCGGCCCTGGACACACGCGGCGGGGCTGCGGGCTCAGGCTGGGCGACCTTTCCAGGGGTCCAGCCCTCCCCTCTGCCTCTCCCTGACGCACCGGCACGGAAGAGCCCGCAGCGGCCACCGGGGCGGACGTGCCAGCCTCCAGCCGTGCGCCCGCCCGGGGCTCCGCCGCTCCCCTCCCGCCTCGCTCCNGGCCCCAGCTCACCGTGGGGGGCTGCTGGCCCGTCTGTTCACCTGCCCCCGCACGAGCACCCCGCGCATCAGCTCCCCTCTCCTCCATGTGCTCGGAGCCCGGACACAGCGGAGCCAGGGAGGGGTGGCCGTGGCCCCTGGACGCGGGGACACACCGGCTCCCTGCGAGGCGGGCAAGGGCACCTCCCCAGGTTTGGACTGCATGACACCCTCCATCACCACCGCCCCGTGCCCCGCCCGCCCCCTCCTGCCTGCCGCCGTCCTGCCTGGGGAGCCAAGGCCGAGCCGCCCCCCTCCCCAGCCAGTGCCAGCCCCCCCGGGCTGCACTCACCTGCTCCTTCCTCGGAGGACACAGGGGGGTCTGGGGCCTCCTCACACCCAGGACTGGGGGCAGGCACGCCACCAGCTCCCACAGACGCGGAGACGCTCACGGTTAGACACGAGAGAGTGGGACCGAAAGTGCACGTCCACGGTGGCCCCAGTTAGTACAGATTGTCCATCGTGTAAGCCGATGAAAGCCACCTGGAGGGACAGGCAGTGCCCTCCGGGAGGCGGGAGCACAGACGGTGTTTTTCCTTCTGTATCCTTTCCTGGCTTCCCCGGGCTCCGGGGAAGCTTTTATAACAGGAGATCAGGGCTGGGGAGTTAGAAGCAAAGAAGGGTGTCCTTACCTGGGGAAGGGGGGGACAGGTGTCGCTTTCCCGGGAGGCCCCTGTGCCCCGCCCAGTGCTGACCCCCCCACCCCCCCATGGTCTTCATCCACCTGCACGCGCATCCATCCACTTGCGCTCACGAGGGCCGGCGCCCAGGCAGAGACGTCACAGAGCGGGCAGTGCCAGGTCCAGGGTGCGCAGGGCCTGGGCGGGGCAGGAAGGGGGGGTCCGGGTGGGGAAGAGCTGGGGGCACAGGAGGCGCTGGACTAGGCTCTGCCGTGGGAGGAGCCTTGATTTCCGACGCAAATGGTCAGGCCACATGCCCGAAGCTGCGTACAGTCTGAAGCACGTTTGGGTTTCATCTGAGACACCGCTCTTTTTGGGGGGATGCGTGGGTGGTGGGGGCAGCACTCACCTCCCTGGCTGTGTCTGCAGCTACGTCTCGGCCATGGTGCCCGTGAAGTCCCCCAGGGAGTACTACGTGCAGCAGGAGGTCATCGTGCTCTTCTGTGAGACTGTGGAGAGGTGAGGCCACCCCCGAGCACCACAGGGCCCTGCTCCTCCCCCGGGGCAGCTGCAGTGACAGGGACGCTTCCCTTTCCAAGTCCACCTTCCCCTAGCGGGCACACCTACAGCCTCCTTCCTCAGCCCACCATCCCCTTCCGCTGGGCCCAGAGCGCGCTCCTGCAGGGTCTCCCGGAGAGGGCGCCGGAGCAGCTGCCACAGGCAGCGCGGAGAGCCCGGAGAGCCCGATGCCTCACCTCCTCGCCTTCCTCACCTCTGTACCTCCGTACCCTCCACACCTCCATGCCTTCCTGATCTCCTCACCTCACCTCCTCACCTCGTCACCTCCTCACCTCACCTCCACACCTCGTCATCTCGTCAGCTCGTCGCCTCCTCACCTCACCTCCACACCTCCTCACCTCCTCACCTCCACAACTTCCTTACCTCCACACATCCTCATTTCCTCACCTTCTCTCCACACCTCCTCACCTCCATACCTCCTCACCTCCTCACTCCCTCACCTCCACACCTCCTCACCTCCTCACCTCCACACCTCCTCACCCCCTCACCTCCACACCTCCACAACTTCCTACCTCCACACCTCCTCACCTCCTCACCCCCTCACCTCCACGCCTCCATGCCTTCCTGACCTCCTGACCTCCTCACCTCCACACCTCCTCACCTCCACAACTTCCTTACCTCCACACCTCCTCATATCGACACAGCCTCATCTCCTCACCTTCTCTCCACACCTCCTCACCTCCATACCTTCACATCTCCTCACCTCCACACCTCCACACCTCCACACCTTCCTCACTTCCATGCCTTCTTCTCCTCACTTTCACACCTCCTAACCTTCATACCACTGTGCCCTCCTGATCTCTATACTTCATCACTCTCCTCACCTCCACATCTTCATCACCTCCACACCTTCCTCACCTCACCTCCATACCTCCACAAATTCCTCACCTCCACACCTCCTCACCTTCACACCTCCACAACTTCCTCACCTCACCTCCATATCTCCTCACCTCCACACCCTCCTCACCTCTCACTGCCACACCTCCATACCTCCATGCCTTCCTGACCTCACCTCTATACCTCCTCACCCCTCACCCCCATCGTCTTCTCTCTACCTCCTCATTTCCTCACCTTCACAGGCCAGGATGGAGCCCCTGCTGGGTTGGAGGTCTCCTGAACAAGGTTTTCCAGAGTGAAGCGTCAGTATTCTTACCATGCCTTGGACAGTAATTGAAGTCAGATATTTGAGTGAACTTTGGGACTAAGAGTTAACCTAGAATGTTTTTCTTGTCTGATTAGTGCTGTGGTATTAGGGAAGTCTTGAAATTGCCTCACTTCATAATTAAAGGCACGTTATTCACTGTTTATGTATTGAAAGACATTCCAAATTGCTAAAAAAAATAAGATGGCAGGAAAGACCTTGTCCTTAGAACCATCATGACGTGACTCAAGCAGCGCCAGCTCACAGAGTGTAGAGAGAGCCAATTGCGTTTGCCAGGGGCGTGAGACTAAATCCAGGAGAGCGTTGTTCACTCCTCAGGAAAGTGTTAAATTGTGTGGGGCAGTGTTTTTGTTCCACGTTTATTCTTGTCACTCAAGCTGTTTCAGTTTTCTGGCTAAACAAGCCCCTGGCGGGATGAGCTTTGGTGTTTTGTTTGCTGGACACTGTCGCTGCCCTGGGGGGCCCTCCTCAGCAGGCACACCTTCCCCCTCCCTGCACCATCTGTCCCAGAGGGGGGTCAGGCAGGTGGGAAGACAGGGAGGGGGAAGCACCAGCCACCTCTGCTCGGGCCTTCTGGAATGGAGTGTGGCACCTGTCACCTTCCGGGCCGTCGGCCGAGCACAGACGCAGGTGAGGGTGGAGCGGGCCACACTGGGGGGGAGGGCAGGCCTCACCCTTCTTGCTCTCTGTCCCTCGGCCAGGGCCCTGGACTTCGGGTACCTGACCCAGGACATGATTGACGACTACGAGCCGGCCCTCATGTTCACCATCCCCAGGTTGGCCATCGTGTGGTGAGTGTTCCTCTTGTCCGGGACAGCCGTCAGGCAGAAGCCTAGCAGGACTGTGGCATGTGACAGAGCTGGGCCCCTTCTGGGTGTTGATGGCTGGCCCTTACACCCCCAACAGGTGGCTGCTAGCTGCCCGCGCGGCACCAAGCAGGCCTGCTGTCGCCCCTCACCAGGTGTTCTGAGGGTGAGGGAGGGATCCCCCGCCCTAAATAGTACGAGATGGCTGGACACCCAACACCCAACCGCACAGGTGAGATGGACAGTCACCTAACTCACCGCCCAGGGGAGGAGGGCCCCACACCACGTAGCGCCACGTGGGGCACACGCAGGAGCAGAGTGCCCGGCCCGGGCTGTGGGAAGAGGCCCCTGGCTCCGTGGGGGGACGTGATGGGCTGACCTGAGTCATCCACAGGCTGGCGGAAATGAGACTGAGCAGGTGAAGAGCAGGTGGGGTGCAGCTGCTCGGGGGGGGTGGAGGGGGTGGCGTGTCCAGGCAGAGCCTTTACTACTGGGTGCGGAGCGTGAGCGGCAGGAGCGAGGGAGCTCAGGCCCAGGCCTCCCAGGTTGTGGGCTCCCTCTGTTGAGGGCTCAGAGATGTCAGCCAGCACATGGGATCCGGCCTTAGGCACCCCAAGGCAGGACACGCGCAGTCACTGGCTGAGTGCTCAGAGCTTCTTGGAGCCAAGGTCGGAGCCAAGGTCAGAGCCAAAGTCAGAGCCCAGGTGTTCTGGGCCAGGCTTGGGGCTGCTTGGCCACACCCTGACTCCCAGACAGGGACCGCCCTTGCCTCTTGCCAGGTGAGGGGGCGGGTGGTCACAGGGGGAGCTCAGTGGAGAGGCCTGTAGGGCTGGCCACCTGGGAGGGCCCCGTGGGCCCCTGGTGTGCAGGTGTGGAGCTGGTCAGAGAGGGGCCAGAGTCCTAGGGTCAGATGCTGATTGTAGATGCTGTCGTCGGTGAAGTGGCCTGGGAGAGTGTGGGTGGTCGCAGAGCCCAGGACTGGTGCAGGCGCCGGAGCCCCTCCTTGGGAAATGGGGGTGCAGTGGTGGGAGCGGTGGGGGCAGGGTGGTGCAGCAGGACAGGGCCAGCTTCTGGGCCAGAGGGGCTTCCTTCAAGCAAGTCCTGCTGTGTGCGGCAGGTGCACGGGGCCGCCAGGCCGGAAGCACCTTCTGCTGCCCTGGGCCTGGAGGTCAAATGGGCAAGAGACCCCAGTGCAGAGGCTTGGAGCTGGGGAGCTGGGAAGGGGGCTGGGGACCTCAGGGAAGGCCGAGCACCTCTCCTTGGCCTGGTGTGTCCTCCAAGCCACGTTCCCTGCGGTCTCCCTGCCCGGACCCCCGGCCTCCAGCCCTTCCTTCCGTTGTCTTCTCCCCGCGTTTCCCCGTCAGGGAACAGGGGCGCGTCCCGGCACCCAGAGCCCCCACACTTCACAGTTGCTTTCATCGCTAGAGTCTGAGCCTGCCTTCACCTGGAGCCGAGGGGGGCAGGGGACAGCTGTCCAGCTCCGGTGACCCGACCCAAAGTGGCCCCTCGGTGGGCCGCGCGATTTTGTTGAATCGTTTGCGTTCTCGGCAGCGGCTCTCTGTGGCCACACTCATGCCCAAGACAGCGCCGCTGCTTCGAGAGGGGCCTTGCTTCTGTGGTCTGGGCCCCGGGTGGGCGAGCCCCTCCCGAGAGAGCCGGCTCTGTCCCCTCCCCCTGCCTAAGGTGGCCCACGGGCCGCTTTTCTGGAAGCGCCGAGACCCTGGCCTGGCCGTAGTTCTTTTCTGACTTGGCGAGTACGTTGAACCCAGGACCCAGCGCCCCAGCACTGAGCCTGCGGCCCGGGGCTGGGGGGCTCCCACCATGCTGGGGTCGGGGGCCCAGGCTGGCTTTCCCTTGGAAGCGCCTGGCAGCGCACAGGGGTGCTGGTGAGGGCGCACCTGGCCGGCCTGCCCCGCTGAGCCGTGCGGCCGCTCGGAGGCTCCCAGCACCACGGGGCCGGTGGCCCCCCGGGTCTCGGGGACACGAGGGCCTTCAGGACTGGAGGGTGGGGCCAGGACTTGCTGGGTCCCGTACCTGCCCAGCGAGCCTGTGTCGAGCCCCTGCTGTGTACCTGGCCCTGTGCTTGTCCCCCGGGCTCCCGGGACCCCCCGGGGCAGGTGCACAGGTCGGAGAGATAAGCAGGGCCGTTCTGGATGCTGGGGTAGGCTAGGACCCTGGAGCAGAGCCCCCCTGGAGAGGACAAGAGCTGTGAGCACGAGGGACGGACGGCGGGCAGGGCACGGGTCGTGTGCCGAGGGAGCACCGCTGGCTGGAGGGGGGAGGAGGGGCGGGGCCAGGGTCGTGTGCGGCCAACACTCCGGGAACAGCAGGCTTCCCGGGTCCCACCTGTGCTGGGGGCTCCTGGGACTCCAGGTGACACTCGGAGCACTGAGAACAGAGGGGGTCTGGGGTGGAGGCTCCCTGCTGCTCCTGCCCTTGCTCCTGCCTCCAGTCCCTCCCACCGGCCCTGCTCCGAGCCCTCCCGGGAGGCGCTCCCCCGCGCAGGTGGCGCGGCGTCTCTGGCCGGCAGGGGTGAGGACGAGGGGCCCAGGCCAGCGCTGCTTGTGGCTGCTGAGCACCGGGCGCCGTGGGGACAGCCCTGAGGCGGAGGCGGTAGGCCGAGCTCTGGGAGACGGGCGGGGATGGGGGAGGGCCGCGGGGGGCCTGGGGGCTCAACAGGAGGCCGGTCGGCCGGGCGCTGGGTGTCCACGGGGCCGGACAGGGGTTGGGTCGTGTCTACGCCAGCTCGGGCGCCATCCCTGGAGCCCGGGCCCCACCCCCGCGTTTTCCCTGCGCACCTGGGCCAGGCCCCCGATTTAGCATCACGTCCCTGCTGGTGGTGGGGACGCTGGGGACACCTGTCCTGGGGGAAACTGAGTCTCCAGAAGGTTCCACATGTGACAAACTGCTTCCACTTGGGAGGATTGATCTTAAGACAGTCGGTGTAAATGAACAAAGACGTCAACAGAATCTCCAGACGCAGCACCCGGTCAGCGGCCCCAGTCAGGTGCACCTGGTCCCTTGGGCCTGCCTGGACGTCTCCCCTCACCACCCCCTCTCTGCCGCCCTGGCCTCTGCTCCAGCCTCTGCCCCC
>LNAC01000189.1:5258612-5277248 GCA_002007465.1 Ailurus styani
TGCGCGGCCGCACCTGGACGGCTGGGAGGGCGGCGCGGACGCCGCGGAGACGGCCGAGATGATCGCCCACCGGACCGGGGGCATGAAGCTCTCGGCCACCGTCATCTTCAACCCTAAGTCCACCCCCGCCGGGGGCTCCGCCCTCCCGGCCCCCGGGGCCCCCGAGGGCTGCATCTCCCCGTCGGAGCCTGCGGCCGAGGGGCCCGACGGTGGCTCCCACAAACTCAGCCCCACGGCCACCAGCTGCCTCCTTCACTCCTGCGTGTGCTGCGGGGGCTGCGGGGGCGGCAGGGAGGACGCTGCCGCCCGGGGGCTGCGGGACACGTGTGGCCCGGGCAGCGTCATCAGCGCCTCCTTCGTGGGCTCGGCCAAGGGCCCTGCCGAGAGACGGGAGGAGGCCCGGCCCGTGCCTGAGGCCTCGCCCTCCGAGGACACCCCTGCTTCCAAGTGCCTGACGCCCACCTCGGGGCCTCAGCTGGACCCGGCAGACAGGGCACCTGGAGTGGGCGACGGTGCGAGTCTGGAGCGGGAGCCTCAGGCTGGGCCGCAGGACTCCGGGCCCTCGGAGGCCAGGCTGGAAGGTCAGCAGGGAGAGGCGGCCGAGCAGGAGCCCCAGCGCCTGTCGGGGTCCAGGTAAGAGCCGCTCCAGCCACGCCCGGATTCCTGTCTCCGCATCCAGGTCTCTCGGGTGCAGGAGGCGGCGGGGCCGGTGGCCGCTGTGGGAGGCAGGCCGCGGTAGCCGCCTGCTCGCCCCGTCCAGCGGGGGACGTCCCCCAGCGAGCCCCAGACCACCCTGCTTCTGATGCTGCAGGCACCTTTCCAGGGACGTGGGCACAGTACCAAGCCCTCCGCCCACGCCCTTCCACCGCCAGGGCCCGTCCCCCCCAGGTCATCCCCGTCTGTCCCGGGACTGGGCAGCGGCCACCTCTGAGCTTGCTTTCCACTTTGCTCACCGTGGGGGCCTCGGCCCAGCGCCCACCTGACCCGCGCGGCCGCCCGGCTCCCGTGGGGCTGCAGGTGCCCCTGCAGGTGCTCAGCAGTGGCTGTGGCGCCCTGGGGGCCATGCTGGGATCCTGGGACCACCCTGGGCTCACCCTGCGTGTGTTCTCGGGACCCAGGCCCCTGTCCTCCTGTCCCCACCCCCCCTCCCCAGGGGAGCGCTTGTGCTGTCCTCCCAAGGGGCTAGGGGGGGGGCCCAGGGCCCTGGCACCCGCCCACCTCTTTTGCCTCAAGGCCGCTCTCCCGTCCCTTGCTCCACACCCTGGACCTATCCCGACGATGCAGATTCAGTGAGCGCTGCTCCCGTGACCACCACGCACCTGCTGCAGGCTCTGCATTGGGAGAGGGGGCGCTGGGCTCACACGCGACTGGCTATGGTCGCAGCCCCCGGGCCTTTCAACGGGGCTTTGCCTGCTGGGCTTGCCCGCAGGAGGTGGGAGGATGGGGGTGGGGAGTCAGGCCGGACACGGCCCCCGGGCCACGGTCCCCCAGCAGTGTGTGACAGGAGCTGGCCAGGACCCCACGGGTGTCAGGGCCACCGTTCCACGTGCCCCGTGCAGCTCCCCGTGGGCTCCGCTGTCCCTCCCCACCCCTCCCCATGCCCCTGGTGCCCACTACTCTGCACGGACTTGCCTCTTCTGGACAGATGCCACACGCAGAGCCTCACGCCGTGTGAGCTTATGCTTGTCTGCTCCCTGGTGCGAGGTTTCCAGGCCTCATCCGTGTGGGGGCAAACGTCGGTTGTCTTCTCTCCTTTCTGTGGCTGGTCCATATTCCATCGCACAGACAGCGCGGTCCGTGTTCCGTTCATCCGCTGGGGGGCGGGTGTCGTTTGTACGTGTTGCTCTCATGAACGTGCCGCCCTCGTGTGCTCGGAGGTCTCTCTCCTCCGGGTGCGTGCCCAGGAGGAGACCGCTGGGCGGACGCTGACTCTGCGGCCGTTTCCCGGGGCCGCTGCCGAGCACGCTCCTGCCGGACGTGCACGGGCCCCGTTCGCTCCATCCAGGCGGCGCGTCGTGGCCCGAGAGCTGGCTAACCGGCTCCTCCGTCCTTCGAGCACATGCGGTCACGGGGCTGCTTTCAGCTCCCTCGGGACCCCCCTCTCCCCACGACCGCGTCCCCCGGTGTCCGAGTGATCATTTGACCCCAGTGCGCATGAGATGTAGAGAGATGGCCACGGACATTTAATTCTAGAATTATCTCAGATACTTGTTTGGTTCCCATCAAATCTATGAAGTAAGGTGTATCCAAGAAGTTTATCTCTTCACCTTGCTCTTCCTCAAGGTAACAGTTTTTAAGGCCTTTACAGTTTACCTTTCAATTTTAAAGATATAAGCAGAGATGCACACGCGTTCATTCTCTCCCCACCCCCAGGGCCTCACGCTGCAGATGCTCTGGCCCCCCTGCTCTCCTGGCTGTCTAGCCCGGATGCCTGGCCACCCGAGTTTCTAGTGCGCTCCCCGTCCCGGCCCGTCCAGCCACGCGGCCCCCGTGGGCTGAGCCAGCGTGCCCTCAGGCAGGTCTTGCTGCTGGCCGCGGGGTTGTGCCAGGCTCTGCTGTTCCAGCTTCCTTCTGGAAGCCCAGCTTCCTTGGCCACGTCCAGAGGAGTGGACTGTTGTCACAGTCTGCTAGATGGCTTTCTTCCTGGGAAGATCTGCCAGGATCGGCCACACAGACTTGATTATTGGTAAGTGAATCATTTTTCTGCAAGGATGATAGGAAATCATCAGACACTCTTTGGCAGGGTATGTGGATTTTTCAGTCTTTGACCTGCCCCGCCGCGTTCTCCAGCCCAGCCGGTGGACACCTACTCTGTCTCCTGCTCTCCTGGCATTTTCCACGGTGGACACTGCTTCCCGGGCCCCATCCAGTTTCGCTCAAACGCTGAAGCTGAGCTGAGCAAGGAAAGAGAAGCCCCTCCATGGCCTCGAGACCATTCTATCTTCCGGGAGCTTTTCCAGAAGGTTCAGAGGGAAAAGGAGGGAAGAACGGGGCAGGACAGCCATGCGTCTGGGCCAGGACCTCGGACAGCGGTGCCCCCGACACACACACCCTGCGCCAGGGGCAGCAGGACTTGGGTCAGCCAGGTGTCAGCGCGTGGTGCCCGGGGTCCGCCCGCCGCGAACACATCGGAGCACCCCTCCCTCCGGTCACAGGCTGATCTCGCGGAGCGTGATGTAACGCTGACGCGGAGGTGACAGCAGGGGGATGGTTCACAGGGATGGACACAAAAGACCAACCTCACGCAGGCCGGGAGTCTGGCCAGACTCCAGCGGGGAGGTTCCTGGACGTCTGGGTGCTGCTGCCCTCACGACGCCCCAAGGGTTCACGACGGAGACCCCGGGGCTCGCATGCAGGGGCACGGGCTCCTCCCTCCCGTTCCGCCGAGGGGAGGCCGGGGTCTGGAGGGGCACTGGCCTGCAGCCCCGGACTGGCGAGTGGCGGGAGGATTGAGCAGCAGGCGTGGTGCTGGGCTCGAGAGCTCCCGGCCCCGCAGCCCCGCCAGGAGGTCACGCAGGGGCAGCCTCACTCCTCTGCGAGCCGCACAGAGCTGGCCAGGCAGGGAGCGCGCGGGGAGCCCACTCCCTAGTGAAGCAGAAGCCCAGTGGAAGGACCAGGCGCTGGGGTCTCTGCCAGGCTTGCCGGAGGGTCTGGGCCCATGAAGCGCTTTCCGGGGCATCCCCCAGGCCCTCCGTTCAACCCGCTGCACCACGGGCCAGTTCCGTCAGTGCTGCTGTCAAGGTGCTGGGACGTGGCCCCCAGCAACGTCCTCGGCAGAATGTTCTATGAACCATGCACCCATCAGCTCGTTCTACTAGCTTCTCTCCTACCTTTTCTGGAAAAGTTAGGATCTTTTTAAAGGAAAAGTTAGCATTTTTCAGAAGCTTGTTGTTCCCTGTCTAGACTTACGTCACTGTTCAGAACCTTCCATGCACTTGAAGCCTGAATAAGCCACTTGCCTACAGCATGGAAGCTGGCCTGCCTCACACCTGTTTTTGTCCTTTCCGCGGACATTTGACGAGAGCGTCTCCATCCATCACCTTCTTTAAAAAATTCTGCAGGCTCTCTTTTTTCTTATTATAAACACAGTCCCTGTTCATTGTAGAAGCTTTGAAAACATAAGAAGAAAAACAGAAGGAAATAAAAATCACCCCAAATCCAACGAGCAGTTTTATTTTTTTCACAACATGTTATGATCGTTTCTCTGTAAAGCGCTTGGAAAACCCTATTTTCATCGAATGCTACTGTGTCCTAAGAACATACCTAGTTTATTCTACGTTTTCCCACGTCCATGTGTTTTTCTGTGTTGAGTCAGCCTGAGGCCCCCCAGGTTCTGTGTCTGCCCCTGGGGTTAAGTCCTCAGAACAGACCCTTGGTAGGGTCACCCCGGCAAAGGCGTAGAAAGTCTTTGGAGCTCTCCCTGCCCCTGCCCGCCACATATGGTCAGATCGCTCTCCAGACACGTGCCAGTTTATCAATTTATCACAGCGTGGTGCCCCCCGCCCCGAGACTCGAGAGGCGGAACACGGAGTCCTGGTTGCTGTGGTCGCCTTTCCTCTGGTGGTGGGTCCCCGCGCGCTTCTCCCTCATCCGTGTGTGAAGGGACGGCTCCTGTCTTCCTCCTGTTTTCCGGCTGGGTGTCCCTGACTGGTTTACTGACTTGAGAGCGTTCCTTCTGCCTGGTGCCTCTGCAGGGACAGATTCACCCCATGTGCTACTTGCCCCCTGATTCCACGTGTGGCTGTCTTTTGATTTATAGAAGCCTTTCATTTTGTTTAGTGTAAGTACATTTCTGAAAATTCTTGAGAAGTCTGTGGTTCTCCCTTTCCTTTCTTCTGGTTGTCGCGCACCTGCCACCCGAGGCCAGGGCTATGTCTCCTCTCTGGCTGCCGCCCTGTGGCTTTCTACGATTCACCACTAACTCTGACCCGGTTCCGGAGGTCCGGGGGTTCGTCCTTCCAAGACCGTCTCTGAGCATCGGGGAAAGCGTGACATTCCGACGCACAGACAGGGTCGCTCCAGTATGGCTTCAGGGCCCTCGGGGCCTGTCCGCCCGTGCAGGCCTGCTCTGTAGGACCGGTTCTCCGGCTGCGTTCGAGAGTCTGGCCGGAGGTCCCCCTGCCTCTCTCTCGCGCAGCTCGTGGGCCTCCCTGGCTGTTGTTTGGGGTCGGATGTTGAGAATCTGGGAGGGCTTTCCTCGGCACAGGCTTCTGAGCCTCTGCTCTAAACAGGCCACGTGTGCTCTGACCCAGTGCTCCGTCCCTGCAGAGGGGGCCAGCTGGCGCGCCTCCCTGTTGGGCCCCCTCCCCTGTCTGGGTAGTGGTATCGGGGGGGGGGGCTGCTCCCCTAGCACCTGCAGAGGCAGAGGGAGGCTGGTCCAGGGGAGGGAGGGCACCTGTGGCTGGATGCTTGTCCTCAGCCTCCCCGAGCCTCTGTTTTGTTGGCAGCAAAATGGGCTAACGACGGTCACCAGCTCAGATGCGTCTGGGGAGGAGCTGAGAGGCCACGGAGCGTTGCTCTTTCTGGTTACTCCGCGTCTTCCTCGTTGTTACTCGTGTTCGTTACTCGCTGTTCCTCACCCATTTTACTCGGTGCCGTGGCTCAGGGCTGTTACTCACGTTCCTTGCCATCTTGCTGTTCCAGTCTTGACTTCCCTCCCTACCACATCACTGGATTTCACTATTTCTGGGGCACGTTTCCACTCTGCATGGGGGGCGTGATTGGAGCCCTGTGGTGGGGCAGGTGACCTGGGGCCCCGTGGTGGGACAGGGTGACCTGGGGTCCCGCGGTGGGGCAGGTGACTTGGAGCCCCGTGGTGGGGCAGGGTGACTTGGAGCCCCGCGGTGGGACCCTGTCCCAAGCTGACGGGCTCTGGACGCCTCCAGCCTCCAGCCCCACCTCTGCCCGAGCTTGAGTCTTGCCTGGCTCCTTTTCCAGTGGCTGCCTTGCCTTCCTCTGTGCTGCGGCTCTGTCGTGGTTCCCCCTGAGCTCCTCTGCCTGTTGCCGGGGTTGAGACCCCAGTTCAGGGGTGTCGGGGGCCCTGGGGGTGCTCGGGGTCCAGCCCTGGCTGGCATCCTGCGTTTCCCGGAGCCCCCTGGGCCCCAGCGACCTTCCTCCCCAGAGGGAGGGAACTGTTTGGCGTCCCTGTTGGAGACCCCGTGGACCCCGGCCCCGCCTGCATGGCCAGCCCAGGGGAGGGCAGCCCATGGCTGCACAGACCGAGCTTCCTCCAGAAGCATGGGGTGAGTGGGGCAGCCTCCGTCACGTGGGAACCTTCCCCAGGGGCGCGGGGCTGGCTCTTCTGATGTGCCGTGTGCACGCCTCCCCCGTGGGCTTTCCCTCCAGCGGTCAGGCCGGCCCCTCTGTGCTGCGGTCAGCCCTGCCCCTGGTATCGTCTGGCCTCATGACCCCGAAGGACGCGCGTCCCGTTCTAGCGTACGGTCCACAGCCTCGGCCTCCTGACCCCGAAGGATGCGCGTCCCTTTCCAGCGTACGGTCCACAGCCTCGGCTCCTGGTGCAGGGCGTGGGGCTGGCTGGGGCGGCCCCGGAGACGAGTCCTGAGCCGGCACCGTCGAAGGTACGGGGATGCGGGTCAGCCATGGGAGCGGAAAGGACCGTGCTGCCTGCCAGCTGACCGCTCCATCACCCGAGACCCGTGACCCGAGACGGGGAGGAGTGGTTTCCTGGCCTGGCCCGGCCTGCCCCCGGCTGGTTCTTCCTGGGGGCTCAGCAGAAGACCAGCTCCGGGATGCGGTGACAGGGGGCGGAGCCTACCCCTAACCTCTCTCTGGCAGCTGTGGGGCCCCGGGCTTGTGTCCACCCCATCGGGACACGCCCGTCACTGCCCTTTCTGGCAGAGCCGTTGTGGGGCGGGACGCTGGGCGCAGGCTCGCTGCTGTGGCCATCCGTCCCTGGGGCAGGTGTCCCCACCGCCGGGCAAAGAGCACTGAGCCCTCCCACCACGTCCCATCCCTGGGAGGAAAAACAAGATGATTGAGCGGGTTAAAAATAGAGAAGGACTTGGAATTAATTCGACTCTTGAAAAGCAGATTAGGCGTAATGACTTTCAGCAAGTCACCTGGTAAGTGATGGGCCTGCGTGGCCAACGCAGGGCAGGACGGGAGCCGAGCGTGGGTGCAAGGTCAGAGGGCAGGTCAGGACCGGGCTCTCGCCCGAGCCCCTCACAGGCACCCACCATGGTCACTGCAGCAAGCACAGTGACTAAGGCCCAGGCCACTAGAGCCCTGTAAGGCCACGGGGCGTGCCCGCACACGGTAGGCACTCGGGTGGGGGTCCTGGGAGGGGTGCTGCCCTTCTCATTAATGGGCCTCCCTGGTGTCGGGGTCCTTATCACAACTCACAGTCGGGGGTGGAGCTGGCCTGGCTGAGGAGTGGCGGTGACTCCCTGGTGAGTGGGCACCCAGGACAGCTCCGTCCTGGCCTCCGCCCCCTGGTGACCCCACCAGCATGGCCTTATTCCAGAGGGCTCCTCCCTCCAGGCTGGCTGCCTGCCTCCCTGCACCCCAGACTTCTCAAGTCCACCCACCCTGCTTCTCCTCCGCCTTTACCATTGTCAGCGCATGACTGGGTCCCACTCTGCTCTCTTTCCCCCCCCCGCACCCCCTGCACCCCCCCTGTCCTTTAGCCAGTGCCTTGAAGAAGATAAAATCGATGCATAAGATGGAGAGTGACAGGTGGCAGCGCCTGCAGTTGGAGCAATCAGGGGAGGCTTCCCTGGGGCGGTGACATCCCCTGCGTCCTGAATGGAGGGCATGGGAGAGAGGGGATGTGCCCCAGGCCATAGGTCCAGCAAAGGCCAAGGTGCCAGGCATTTTAACTGGGCTGTTCCGACGGCGTGAAGTAGTGTCCACCACGGTTTCAATCCACATGTCCTTGAGGACCAGTGACGGTGAGCATCTTTTCATGTGGTCATTTGCCATCAGCCTGTTGTCTTTGGTCAAGCATCTACTGTTTTCAAATCTTTTTTTAATTTTCATTTGGTTTGTTTCCTTATTGAGTTTTAAGAGTTCTTCATCAGATATAATTTGTAAATATTTTCTCCCAGCCCGTGGATTGTCTTCTCATTCTGAATATCTTTGGAAGAACAGAAGTCCTTAATTTTGGTGAATCCCAAGTTTGTCAACTTTTTTCTTTCATGAATTGCAACTTTGGTGTCATAGCTAAGAATTATTTTTATAACCCCAAATCACAAGTTTTCTCTTCTAGAAGCTTTATACTTTTCGTTTTATATCTAGGTCTATAATCCACGTAGGGCTAACTTTCTATATGGTGTGAGGTATGGATTGAAATTTTATTTTGTTTTGCATGAGAGAAACCAATTGTTTCAGCACCATTTATTGAAAAAGCCCATCCCTTCACCACTGAATTGCACCTTCGTCAGGTCAATCAGCCACATACATGTGGGTTTATTTCTAGACTCACTAGTCTATCTCGTGGATCTGTCTGCATGGACACCAATATCGCTCTGTCTTGATTATGGAAACTTTATAATGAGCCTTAAAACCAGGTAGTATAAATCTACAACTTTCTAATTCTTTTTCAAAGTTGTTTTGGTTTTTCTGGGTCCTCTATATTTCATGTGAATTTTAGAACCAGGTTGTTAATTCGTACAAAAAACAAAAGCAAAAACAAAAACAAAGCCTACTAGGACTTTGACTGGAATTTTATTGAATCTACAGATCGACTTGGGAAGAATTAACCCCTTCATAATATCAAGGCTTCCAATTCATGAACATAGTATACCTCTCCTTTTACTTAGGTTTTTAATTCTCTCAGCAAGATGTCACAGTTTTTATTGTTGAAGTCTTGCCCACCTTTTGTCAGGTCAGATTTATCTCTAAGTATTTTATGTTTTTGATGCTATCGTAAATGATATTGTCTTGTAATTTCAATTTCCAATTGTTCATGGCTAATATAGGGAGATGTAATTGAGGGTTGTGTACTGGTCTTGTCTCTTGCAACTTTACTAAACTCACTGCCTTAGTTATAGTAGTTCTTATGAAGATTCACCAGATTTCCTATGGATGATGCTGTCACCTGTGAAAAAAGCCAATTTTATGTCT
Organism: Ailurus styani; assembly: GCA_002007465.1. Taxonomy (NCBI): domain Eukaryota; kingdom Metazoa; phylum Chordata; class Mammalia; order Carnivora; family Ailuridae; genus Ailurus; species Ailurus styani. The sequence continues at coordinate 5,267,697 of LNAC01000189.1, forward strand.
CCTTTTCCACTGGATGTTGTTTACTTCTTTTTCTTGCGTGTTTGCCCTGGCAAAGACCTCTAGTACAATATTGACTAGAAATGTTGACACAGGATGTTTCTGCCTTGTTCCTGATCTCAGAGGAAAAGCATTTACTGTCCACTGTTGGCTGTAGGATTTTCATAGGTGCCCTTAATCAGATTCAGGAAGTTCTCCTTTATCCCCAGTTTGCTGAGAGTTTTTATCAAGAATAGATGGGTTTCCTGAAATGCTTTTCTGCATCTTTTGGAACGATCAGATCATTTTTATTTTTTAGTCTGTTAATGTGATAAATGACATTGATTGATTTTCAGATGTTAAGTGAATCTTACATTCCTGGGAACCTTGCTTGGCCACTAGGTATTATGCTTTTTAGGTATTGTTGGGTTTGATTTACTAAAATTTTGTAAAGAATTTTGCATCTGGCAGTGAGGAATGTCAGGCAGCAGTTTTCTTTTCTCATAATGTCCTTCTCAGGATTGAGTATCAGAGCAAAGCTAAGATCCTAGGGTGAGTTGGGCAGCAGTCCCACTTCTTCAATTTTCCAGAAGAGTTTGTGTAGAATGGGTACTATTTTTGTGTTAAATATTCGTTAGAATTCACAAGTGAAGCCAGAAGGTTTTTAACTACAGTTTCAATTTCTTCACTAGACGTAGGTTTGTTCAACTACCCATTTCTTATTCGGTGAGTGGAAGAGCTTATTCACGTAGTCCTCGGTCCTTGCTCCATCCTCTTGACTTCCCCAGATTCCCCTGGTATCTGGCTGATACCAGATAACTGGGCGATGGGCCTCTGCCTGGAGGTGAGGGCTCCCTATGCTCCTGGCCTCTGGGGCCCAGGCCACCTGCCCCAGCCCCTGCCCCTGCCCTGTGGCTGGCTCCCTGCACCCTGACAGTATCAGCTTTCTAGATGATCTCCACACTCTCCTGCCTCCGGTCCTTGTTTGCTCCTTGGGTCACCGTCCCCTCTCTGTCTGCCATGCTGTCCCTCCCATTCCTGCTATACCACGTCACTGTGTGCCTTTGACGAAACTCATGGGGAGCTTTGCCCAGTGGCCCTATCGGATGCCACGGCATGTCCTTGCCATCCTTGCCTCACAGATTTGAAACGGACGCTCAGAGCCCGTCCGTGGGGGCTGTCCCTCTTATTTGTCTGACTCTGGTTTGGGGGCGAACTGCAGGACCCCTGGGGCCATCCCTAGAGTCCAGCCTTGAGTCTCACGTCTGTGGTGTGGTCCATCCTCCCGGCTCCCCCATCACATCCCTTGGGCTGGAGGACGTGAGTCAGGGTCCTTGGCTGGGGAAGCATGCCTGCCCTAGCTCCAGTGAAAATAAGGGGCTGCCAAGGGTTGGAAGGCAGCTGGCCACAGCAGGACACCCTGGGATTTGGAGGGGGACATCAGGGCTCACGTCTGGCCTCCCACATCCTGGGCTCTGTCCTTCCGACTCCTGCCCCTGCAGTGGACCTCTTCTGGACTGCTGGCCCTCAGCACTGGGTGGGCAGCCCGCCAGCCCATCTTCTCAGGCACAGCCACAGCTGGTCCCCCGTAGCAGGGTCCATGCCCTCATCCCAGCCTCTGTGTGCCGTGTGGCTATTCGTGGCTTCAGGGGGCCACCCTGCAGGGCCCCCCTGCAGGGGCAGCTCCAGGGGAAGGGGGGCTGGCAGAGTCCAAGCCTGCAGGATGGGCCTCCAGATGCAGCGTCCCATCCGCCCTCCCTGCAGCCCCTGGGCCTGTCCGTCCTTCTTCTGCCCAGCTCCCGGCTCCTTCGGCATCAGGGGCCCCCACAGTGCAGGGGTGGAAGCCGGGGCTCTGAGCAGGAGTGCAGTGTGCTCAGTAAGCACTGACCCCTCCTCAGGATGTGGGGGGTGGGGGCGGCCTAGCAAGGCATCGCGTGCTCCCCAGCCTGGGAGGGAGACGTGCACCCTGTCTCACAGACCCTCCTCGGGTGCCAGCAGGCTTGGGTCCCTCCAGGCACGGCGGACCTGCGTGCTGCTGGGCTCTCCCCTCCTCTGGACTCCAGGGGGCCTGGCCTGGGGGGCCTGTGTCTGGGGAAGCGACTCCGAGGGACTCGGGTGCACCCCGCTGGCCAGCGCCACCCCGTCTGTCAGTCGTTGGGCTGGGAGAGCTCACCGAGGGCCGGGACACCGGCAGGGGGTCCACTGTCTCCCCTCCCTGTTTGGGGAAGCCACTGGTCCCTGGGACTTCCTCCGTCCTCGGGGCTCTGCAGCACGTCCGTTGGTGATGAGGGGTTCACTGAGACTTCCTGTTTGTCCCCCACAGCTGTTGCGGGGCACCTGAGCACCTGGGGCCTCCCGGATGGACATCATAGTGATGACCAGGCGATATTTCAGGAAACCCAGTCCAGAGTGTGCGCCCCCCATGGCTGTGACGGCCTCTCCCTGCCCCCAGGAGCCGCTGCCTGAGTCCTGGCCCTCACCCCGGCCCGGGGGACCAGACTCCTTCCCCGTGGTGTCGGGCAGCCTCACCCGTCCCAGAGCCGCCAGGCAGGGCGCGGCGGGGAGGGGCAGCTGGGAGCGTGAGCTCTGCGCCGGGAGAAGGGCCTGGAACCAGGCGGGGGCAGCGGGTGGGCTTCGGCCTGGTGAACAGCGGCGTCTCCGCACGAGGGTCTCCCTTTAGCACACACCTGCGATCTCGTTTCTAAATCTTTTCACATGAGATTAAAACTCGACAGGATTCATTTTTAAAGGAATGCACAGATAATAGGCAAATAACTGACATCTTTTGAGAAAGACGAGGCTGCAGAGTGACACGTTCCTGAGATGGGTTTGTCTGAAGGGTAGGAGTCAGGCCTGGCTGCCGGTGGGGTCATGATGGGGTCATGGCTGGGTCATGGGGTCACAGCAGGGTCACGGCTGGGTCATGGCGGGCTGGGCTGCGGTGTGCGACTTCCCAGGAGGAGACACTGGAAAGTGGCTTGGGGCAAGGAGGATGTGTGGGGTGTGCGAGGTGGCTGCTGGTCACAGCGGACCCTCGGTCCTGTCCCTCTGTCCCTGCTGGGTGACTTTGGAGGAGCGTCCGGTCTCTGGCATCTCTGTGGCCTGGGGGTGGACGCTGTCCCCCGTTCTGCGTGTGCACTCACATGCATGCACACGCGTTCTCATGCACACGCATGCACGGATGTTCTCGCTCTCACACGGGCACACTCAGACCCACGCCAGAGCACATTCACACGCGCACACACCCCTCCACTCAAGCCCCCCAGGAGAGGTTCAGTGGCTGGGACCCCGCTCCCCGGGGCGGGGCTGTGGGCGGCCCCGGGATGCTGAGGGGGACCAAGCCTCTGCCCGGCCCGGCTCTCGCGGCAGAAGAGGTAGAAGCCTCACCCCCACCCCAAGGGCCAGGCAGCCTCACGCCCCTCTGCCTTCCGCCCCCTCCAGCCCCGCCGTGCGCAGGCGCAGGGACCCGACTCCCACGCACGCTCCTCCCTCCCCTCCGTGCTCCCACGGCCACCGCACAAACCGTGGGAAGAAGGCAGCAGACAAACACCTCCTGGCAAGGTGGTTTCCCTAGAGGTTTAAACACTGATTATGAGCTTAGACTCCCTTGAATGATTCGAGCCATAATTATATGTTTCGTGTGACCGCCTCTCTGGAATGCCTGGCAAGCTCCAGCGGGCTTCGTTGGTGGGAGCCGGCCGTGTCCTTGCAGCCAGGACGGCCCGCCTGTGGCCGCCACTCTCGCGTGCACTGATGCCCTCCACGCGTGCTGGGCCCTCTCTCGCTGGACCCGTCGGCGGTGATTCCACCGCGCTTTCCGTCCGTAGGAGCAGTTTCTGGGCCCAGCAGGGGAGAGACGGACCCGGGGTCGGACCGCGGGTTCTGTGGCCAGACTGGTTTCCCCGGGCAGCAGGAGCCAACTACCGCACGCCGGGCTCAAACAACAGGAACGTCACGTCGCAGTTCCGGAGCTGGAAGTCCCAAGTCAAGGGCCCTGCTCCCTCTGGAGGCCCCGGGGAGGGGCCTTCTCTCCTGTCCCGGCTCCTGGGGCTCCCGGCCTTGTAACCACGTCCCTCCGTCTCTCCTCCGTCCACACACAGCCTCCTCTCCGCGTGTCTCCTCTGCTGCTCTTACCAGGACCCTTGTCGTTGGACTTGGAGCCTGCCTGGATGGTCCAGTCGCGAGTCCTGGGGGTGTGGGGTGAGCACGTCTTTTGGGGGTGCTCCCACTCCTCCCTCGTGGGGGGAGCAGAGAGCATTCCGAAGCTGTGAGACGGGAGGAGGCTCTGCAGGTGGCTCCTTTCCCGGAACCCCATCGAGCGTCCCACGCAGAGAGGAGGCGTCTGTTCCCACAGGGAGCCTACTTCTCCTCCCCCACATCTGATAAATACAAACTCTTTGTTCGACAGATACAGATTGGGAGGTTAGTGAGAGGCGGGGGCTGGGGGCTGCCTTCGATGCTGGGCGGACAGCAATGAGCAGAAGAGGAGGTGCTGGCGGGCCGGCCTTGCATTCTCCCAGAGTCAGACCATCAGCCCACACGCGCTGGGTCAGGGTGCTGGGGTCCCCAGTCGCACAATGCAGGGTAGGGGCAGGAAGAGAGCTGTTGGGGCGGGGGGTCCTGCTTGTGGTCGAGAAAAGGCCTTCCCATAGAGCATGCCAAATAGAGGTGTCTGCATCTATGCAGAAAAAGAGCATTCTGGGCCCGGTGACATCTGAGCAAAGGTCCTGCGGCCAAGAGCATGTTTGGCTTCTCCGAGACTGCAAGGAGGAAGTCTGAGAAGCCTGAGTGGCAGATACGGGAAGGGAGGTTGACAGAGAGGGGTCCAGACTCTGCCAGGGCCCGTAACCTTCGGTAAGGATTGTTGCTTTTTCTTGGACTGGAAAGCAGGGGTGGACGTTCGCAACAGAGGAGGGACATGTTCTGACTTTGAAAAGATGCTTCGTGCTGGGCCTTCGGTAATCGTGGTAGGAGCTGCAGCTCCCCGGGGTGGCCCCTGGCATGTCCAGGGGAGTTTAGGCCTGGCGAGTCCTGGGTGCTGAGCTGCTCTGAGGCTCAGGGTGCGTCCCGCCTCCGTGAGTCTGCCAGGGCCTGCCCCGTGGGCATGCCGAGCTGGGCACGGCTCTGCAGGAGCCCTGGGGCCTGGCCTCCGAACGGTCCCCAAGCCGTCAGCCTGCTGGCTGGGCGGAGCGCGGGGAGACGGGGTCCCCCCGTACATGGGAGCGCCCCTCTGCCTTCAGCCTGTATGGTGTCCGCAGAGGGTCCAGTGCCCGCCGTTGGCCAGCGGCCTAACGACTGTCCGGGGACGATCAGCACCCTTCCGAAGGGTGGCCCTGGGCGGTGCCCCAGCAAAGGCCATCCTCGCGGCCCTAGCGCCCGGGCGGACCCAGACGAGACCCGGCTCCGGTCCCGGCTGAGGTCCCGGCTTCTAGCTCCCGTGGCCTGTTCTCTTGCTCCCCTCAGCCCTTCAAAGCCGACGTCCTGCCTGGGATCCGTGTCTTTCTGCAGTTGTGTGTCTCTGTCTCCGCCGCCCCCCGGCCCCCGCTCGGCCGGGGTCTCAGGCTCCGTGGCCTCCGGCTCCGTGGCCTCCACCGTCCGTGGCGTCAGGGCTCCGGCGTGTGGGCGGCTGCTCCGGGGAGACGCGCCAGCCTCCGGGGCGCCGGGCTGTGGGGCTGACCCCCAGGGGTGCCCGCTCGGAGGCCGCCTCCCGCCGCCGGCAGGGCTGTGGTGCCACCTGCTGCCAGACGCCTGCCTCTCCCCTCAGAGTCACGTGTGTTCTGATGACAAAAGCCTTGTCACGGTCGGCCGAGTCCCCGAGTCCCGCTGCCCAGAGCCACGCGCTGTTACTGCCGGGGTGGCGTCCCCGTGTCTCCCCACGTACCGACGAGGTCTCTAACTGTAATACTACCCTTTCCCTTGCTGTGTTAATGTTTCTGGCGTTTCACTGTCCTTCTTCAAAGTGGAAATGGTGTGGACGGGACCTACTTTGTTGAGCCAACCCACGACTGATGGGCATTTAGCTTATGAGCTATTTCCTGAATAGGGGTTTGCTAGATGATTACAAGAAGACATCCCTTTATTTGTTTTAAGTGTATGCTCGAGTGGTTTCTAGTGTGTTCGCAGCTACGCGCACACTGTCGTCCGCCCATAAAGAAAGCCCGCCGTTCTGAGAGCCGCTGCTCCGTCTCCCCGCTGCCAGCCCGCCTTCCGTCTCTGTCCATCTGCCTCCTCCAGACATTTCAGATCAACGGAGTCACGCACTATGTGACCTTTCATGAGTCGCCGGGTGGCGGCCGCCTGTCTTCCCACTTCCTCCTTGTCACACCGCATCACGGCTTGCTTCCTTCTACGGCTGAACCTGTCCCCGCGGGGAAGGACCACGGATGGTTGCCGGCTCCTCCGCTGATGCCCGCTTGGCTCGTGCCGCCGTGTGGGTCTTGAGAACAGCGCCGCCGCTGTGAACGTTTGGGAGCAGTATTTGTTGGGGTCCCTGCTCCCGAGTCTCCTGGGTAGAGCTGTCACCGACTCTGGGGATCCTGAGTGGCAGCGGACACTGCCAACCGTGCAGTCCCCACCCCCTTCCCTTACGCGGCTCGTGGGCCCGGGACGGGAGCTGGGGGCAGCCTCGGGGGCCCCGTCCGCGGGACCCGTGCGGCACAGGAGGAGACCGCCGCGGCTCGTCGTCCGGGTCCCCGCAGAGCGCGGCCGGCCCAGCCCCACCGCCCGCCCGCCGCGGCCGCTCCACGCTCCAGGGAAGCACTGACTGCCCGGAGCGCTCGTCACGCAGAGTGCAGGGTACAGCTCAGGCTCGCGCGTGCCCTTGGCTGGAGGAAGGGGGCCCAGGCAGCCCTGGGGCCCCGCTCAGCCCGCATCTCTGCCCCGGCCGGGGGTGTCACGTCTTTGGGCTTCTCCGTGGTCTTCTGTCGGGGGCGCAGCCCTGCCTAAGACTGGGCCGTCCTGCACGTTTCTCCTCTGTGTGTCAGGGACCCCGCACGACGCACGAGGGGCTGTGACCGGCTCCCCTCCACGTCTGTCTACATGACCACGAGCCACCAGGGCCACCATGAAGATTGGCCACGTCTGCTGGCTACGTGCGTGTCGTGTGGGCAACTCCTCTTTCACGCAGATGGTGCCAAGTTCTCTTTCTGAAGTGTGGCCCCCGTGCCCTTGGCCCCCAGCCGTGCCCCCCTCTGAGTGTGGACAGACAACCCGGCTGCCTGGGTGCGGACGCGGGCCTCCGGCGGGGAAAACGGACCGACTCCCTCCCTGGAAGCAAAAGGAGATGGGGCAGGCGGCTGTTGGCAACTGTTTAAAAATAACAATGAATGGAGCACCTGGGTGGCTCAGTTGGTTAAGCGACTGCCTTTAGCTCAGGTCATGATCCTGGAGTCCCAGGATCGAGTCCCACATCGGGCTCCCAGCTCCATGGGGAGTCTGCTTCTCCCTCTGACCTTCTCCCCTCTCATGCTATCTCTCACTCCCTCTCTCTCTCAAATAAATATATAAAAAAATCTTTGGGCGCCTGGGTGGCTCAGTGGGTTAAAGCCTCTGCTTTCGGCTCAGGTCATGATCTCAGGGTCCTGGGATCGAGGCCCGCATCGGGCTCTCTACTCTGCAGGGAGCCTGCTTCCTCCTCCTCTCTCTCTGCCTGCCTCTCTGCCTACTTGTGATCTCTCTCTCTGTGTATCAAATAAATAAATAAAATCTTTAAAAAAAAAAAAAATAACAATGAACATTCCCGGACAGATAAAAGGCTTGCATCCCCGAGCCGACAGGGAAAGCATGAATTAAACATCAGGGGGAAGACTGGAAGGGAACACGGAGAGGTTTTCCTAGATTGCAGGACGGAGGCGTAGAGAGAGAAGAAAGGACGGGAGTGGTGTGGGGATTGGACGCTCCCCCCCGTGGGCCTTTGCAGCTGCAGGGGAGAAGGGAGGCGTGTGGTGGGGGCAGGACCCCGTCTTCGCAACAGAGCCCCACACGCGGGGGCTTAGGCCCACAGGAAATCACCCCCTCCGCAGGGGGGCCAGGGGTCCCAGGTCTGGCAGGGCTGCCCCCCTCCAGACCCCCTGCCGGGGCCTTCCCGTCTTACCTGCCTCCCGCAGGGGACTCGTTGGGGGTCGCATGGGGTGCTGCCAGCGTCCCGAAGCTCCGGGCAGCTCGGCCCCTGTGCGGCGAGACTTTTGTCCTCACTCGCGGGGCTTCGGGCTCCAGAAGCCCCTGGCCGCGCGCCCCCCACACACCCCGTGTCTGCTTCCTCCTGCAGCGGCTCCACGGACCAGGCCGGGCTGGAGGCCGCCCCCTCGGCCACGAGAGAGAAGATCCGCTCCAGGTTCCACGGCAGCCACGACCTCATCCACCGCCTGTTCGTCTGCATTTCAGGTGCCCGGGGTGCCCGGCTGGGCCTGGGGCGTGGCGGGCGGTGCAGGCCACGGGGGTCTGGGGGCTTCCCCACCGTGTCATTTCTTCACCCCAGCCCAGGGGCGGGGAGGAGGGCTTCGTTCCTCAGCAGGCGCCCCAGCTGGGACTGGGGAACCCGTGGCTCCGGCGGGGGCCTCGGCCTCCCACACGGGGAGCTTCTGTTCAGTTTGTGGTTCAGGCTTCAGGGCACCCGCCTAGTTCTGTTTCCTTCTCTGGGGATGGCGACAACGCCTGCTTTGTCTGACCCCCGCCCTGGGGGGTTCGGAGGTGCGTGAGCTTTTCTTTAGTCTGTGTTTAACGAACGCATCCGTGTGGTTCAGAGTGTAAAAGTGTGCAGCCCCCTCCCGCCCCCCCTTTGAGGCTTGGGCTGCCGCCTGCTTGGGGGAGCGCGGCCCGAGGCCTGGCGGGCCTACAGAATCAGGGTCGTGATCGGGGGCGAGGGCCCCACGGCACAGCGGAGCCAGGCCAGGTGGGAGCAGGAGGACCTCGGGCAACTCTGAGCTCCGGTCTGCACAGGTTCGTGCCTGGGGTTGCAGGGACGTCACGCCCAGCTGGCGCTCGGGGCGTTGCCGGTGCGCACAGAAGCCTCTAAAAGCACGGACCGCGGCACTGTCACTGGGCTCCCATTCCGGTGGGACGCCCGCAGCTCCTACCCCACTTTGCCGTCCGTGCAGCCGGCGTGCCCCAAGAGCTAACCCAACATTGCTTTCAGTTTCAGAGGGAGGAGACCTCCCAGGGTCTCTGCAGGGAGAGTGCGCCAGTGCGTTCCGGCCGGGACGGGGCGGCGAGCCCAGGCGTCACCAGCCTTCCCTGGACTCCTAAGCCTTGACTCGGGCCAAACTGTGGCCCAGGGGCTGGGCGCCCCTCTTGCCCTCACCCACCGGAACACGCATCAGTCGGGGCCGTGAGCTCTGGCGGCTCCCCCAGCTAGCAGCCCCGCACCCCTACGGCTGGTTGGCCTGACCTGCGCCTGTGTGTCCTCCTCTCCAGGGGTGGCTGACCAGCTGCAGACAAACTATGCCAGCGACCTGAGGAGTATTCTCAAGACCCTTTTTGAGGTCATGGCCACCAAGCCCGAAACAGACGACAAGGAGAAGTTAAAGAAGGGTGAGCGCCGCTGAGGGCCCGTCTCCCCCACCCCGGGAGCCGCACCCC
>LNAC01000189.1:5277909-5289951 GCA_002007465.1 Ailurus styani
GAGCCGCACCCCCACCCCCACCCCCACACCACTGAGCCCACGAGGCCCTCCACGAGCAGCCAGCCAGCCTTTCCACGGCCACCGCCCACACGGAACCCCCGGCACTGCCAGGCTCTCCGCCAGGGACCAAGGGGCACGGGGCACGGGGCACAGGCCCCGCAGGTGCTCCCAGCCCCGCACACACAGCCTCTGTGAGCGGCACCTCCTGCTGTCGCCTGCACGCTCTCCAGCGAGGCCGGACTTCTCAGGGATGGGGGGGAGGGGAATGGACAGTGAGACCCTGACCTGACCCGGCACATCCCGAGCGCTCTGGCAGTGGGGGGCCGGCCAGGGTCCAGGAGGGACCTAGGCCCTGCGTCGGGGGGAAGTGGCCCCCTGGGTCCTGCCTCACGTGTTTGCAGATGCCCACACATCCCAGGCACAGACACACTCGCCCTCACGTGCACACGCACTCTCACGCACACACACAGACATGCATGCTCACAGCTCTCACACGTGCACGCACACTCTCACATGCACGCTCATGCATGCACACACACTTGCACACTCCACATGCGGGTGGGGAGGGGCCGGACCCCTGCTCACGCTCCCCTCGTGCTGGGCCGACAGACCCGTTCTGGGCGAGCCGCTGGGCCTCACGGGGCGTCGGGGCACACAGGGCAGCTTGCCCAGCTGGAGAGCCCACCCCCGCCCAGCAGGGCTCGTCCTGGCTGGCAGGGGGGCAATGGAGGTAGGAGCAGAGTCAGCTCTGTGTGTCGCCCCCTGCTCTGCCCCTTGGGAGCCGGACCCCCCGGGCTGCCCGGAATTCTGGGCGGGGCAGCCTTCTGAAACATCACGACTCAGAAAAGGTAGGTGCCCTGGAGCAGTTCTGCGAGCAAGGACGGTGGGCTCCCGGCCCACGTCCAGGCCTGGTCCCCTACTGCCTGGGGGTCATAGCCCAGGGGGACCTTCCACACACAGACAGTGCAGGGGCCCTGGGGCTGGGGACCCACAGCGGGGAGCAGCCGCAGACCTCGGCACGGAGCCCAGCCTGCTGGGGCGGTGCTGACTCACCCCTGCCCTGGGGAACCGCGGCTGGCTTTGGGGGAGCTGACCCCTGCTGGCCACGTGCGGGTGGGCCTAGCGCGGAGAGGTGCTTGGCCGTCAACCCCACCCCTCCCTCCCTCTCTCTTCTAGTCACCCAAAGCCTGCGGAGCGCGGCCTTGGAGGACTGTGCCCTGTGCCAGGAGACCCTGTCGTCCTCTGAACTGGCCGCCAAGACCCGAGGTGGGGACTTGGAAGGTGCGTGTGTGGTCTGGGCCAGGGCCTGAGGTGCTGCATGCTGGGCAGGGAGCGAGGAGCCTGTCTGGACCGGCCGCCTCTCTGTCTGGACCCAGAACCCATCAAGGCTCTGCTTCTCCAACTGGGGGTCCCTCCCCAGAGGCCCTGTGGGCCTGTGGCCACCTCCAGGGTGGGCACGCAGACCCCCTTAGCCAAGGCCTTTGGCTGAGGCTGGAGGTGGCCGCACCCACCTGCACCCACCTGCCCCACAGGGAGGGCTTCACGCCGCAGCTTCCAGGGCCTTCTTCACAGGGGGCTGCACTGTCTGGTCACATGTGAGCCCCAAGACCCTGCTCCCCTCTTAGGCTGGAGGTCAGGCCTTCTGGGAGCCCGGTGGCTTAGTGATCAGGGAGGGGCGCCTCCAGGGCGGCCTGGGGCCCCAGCAGCACATCTGAGGGCAGGGGGGCCGCCGCAGAGTTTGGAAGGGGCTGGAGGCCTGGGAGAGGTGCTGCAGTGGACGGAGGCGGATAGGCCTGACCGGGTGTCAGACAGGATGGGGCTGAGAAGGAGGCCGAAGCGGACCCCGCCCCAGGCCAGAGGTCCCAGCACCCCTGTGTGCCTGGCCCGCTGGCTGACCCTGCTGGTCCCCGGCTCGGGGCCTTCCTGGTGCCCCCAGCCCGCTGGGGGTGACCGAGGTTGTGGGGATGGGATGTCAGGAGCAGCACAAGCTCCCACCCTCTACCTTTCCAGAAAACCGCGCACAAGGGTACAAAGCCCCCGTTACAGGAACTCGGAGCCCCTCTGCTCAGGGAGCAAAGTGGTGACCTGTGAGCTCTGGCATTGCCCAGTGACCAGGCGAGGGCCACATCCTCCCCGGGGGCTGGGTCGGCAGCCCCTCCTGGAAGTGGCTCCCCCTGGCAGGCCCAGGAGGTCCTTGGGACCCTCCCAGCAGCCCCCCAGGAGTGGGTGTGGCCTCGCGTGCCGGACTGGAGGCCCTCAGGGGCTGACGTTGGCATCCCGGGGTTCCCTGGAGCCAGCCTGGGATTCGACACGGGGCGGCGAGCGTGAGAGACGGCCTCCCTGCAGGGTGGGGGTGGGCTGACCGGGCCGAGCGGAAGGCCGGAGAGCCGGGCGGGAGGCCGCCTGGGGTCCGCGCAAACAGGCGGGAGAGGGGCAGATCCTCCGGGGCGAGCGGGAGGCCAGGAGACCCCAGGCCCTTCCTGGTTCTGTTTGGAGGCCCTGAGGGTGGGGCCTAGGGATGCAGGACGGTGCCCACTTGAGCGTCCAGCTTGCGAGCCGCCTCTGAGCGCACCCTGTGGTCCGAGGGAGGGATCCAAGCCGCTTGTTCCCCGGGGCCCAGGTGCTGGCCTCGGGGCCCGTGTGCCCCACACGGGAGGGCGGTGCTTGTCTCGCTGCGTCTGGGAGCCCGCTTCTCCCTGTGCTGACATAGTGCCCGAATTCCAGAGCGAGCCTCCAGAGGCTCCCGTCAGCCAGGGCCTGGAGCAGCGAGCTGGGACAGGCCCCACATGCCGCGGGGAAGGAGGGGGTGGCCTCTGGCCCCGGCCTGGCCCGCACGCGTGTCAGGGAGGGGGCGGCTGGGGTCTCCCTGGGCCTCTAGGACCCCGCGCGCCTGAGAACTGCCCTGGATGGGCAAGGCTGGGGCGCCCGAGGCCCCCACAGGGCGCACCTAGAGCTGAGCTGGGGGTCGATTGCTTCATTTGTCAGCCACACCTCTGCCCAAGGGTCTGCCAGGCTGGGAGCTGACAGAGAGAGGCTGGGGACAGGGTCAGCCAGGCGGACACTCCCTGCGCATGTCCCGAATCCCGGTGGCCTGCCCGGGCGGCAGTGCAGCTGCCGCTGGGGGCTGGCGCAGGGGCGCGGCCCAGGGGGCCGGCCTGAGGGAAGGAGGGCGGGGGCTGCCGGCCCTCCCGGCCGCAGGGCTCCTTCGGGCTGACCCCATCCGCACTGTCCCAGATCCGCCCGAGTGGGTCCCCGACGAGGCCTGCGGCTTCTGCACGGCATGCAAAGCGCCCTTCACCGTCATCCGCCGGAAGCACCACTGCCGCAGCTGCGGGAAGGTGAGCGCCGGAGCGCGTCCGCGGCCGGGACGGAGGCTCTGGGCCTCCCCGGGGGCTGCGCTCAGATCTGGAGGCCGGGACCGAGGCCCCGGGCACCGGACAAGGGCTTTGGGGTCTTTGTGCAGCTGTCCCTGAGGCCTGGGCCCTGCTCTGACCTGGCCCAGGTGCGGACTTGAGGACCCCAGTCCCCCGGGGCCCGATGGCGCTGCCCCGGGCACCGCAGAGCTGCACGTGCAGGAAAAGCGGTCAGAGTGGGGCCCGAACCCCCTCCGTGAGCCCGGCCTCTTGGGGCCACGACCCAGCCAGTTTTTTCCGAAGGTCCCGGCCAGGGGACCGGCCGGCTGCAAGGAGGGGTGTGGGGAGCAGGGCTGGCATCGGGAGGGGGAGGCCCAGGGTCCAGGGCTGTCGGGACCGGCTCACGCCCCCCCCCCCGCCCGCAGATCTTCTGCTCGCGCTGCTCCTCGCACTCGGCGCCGCTGCCGCGCTACGGGCAGGTGAAGCCGGTGCGTGTGTGCACACACTGCTACGTGTTCCACGTGACGCCCTTCTACAGCGACAAGGCCGGCCTCTGACGCCCCGCGGACGCCCGGGCGGAGGGTCACCCCGCGCCTCCTCGACTGCTGCTGCCGCCCGGGGGGCTGCCGGCCACCCAGCGCCCCGCCGCCCACCCCGGCCCCTACCTGTGGGCACCCTCCACCCCCGCGGGCCAGCGGCAGGGGCCAGCAGGAGCTTGGCTGCGGGCAGTGGGGGTGTCCTGGGCAGCCGGGGGGCTGCCTAGCGGGAGTGGGCGCTCCTCCTGCCAGACCCCGGCCCCCCTTCGGCCCCCCAGCCCCCCCAGCTGCTGCCTGGAGGCCCAGCCATAGCAGAAGGCCCACTCAGAGCCCACCCTTGACCGGGGAAGTGGGGTCACGCCTGGGACCAAATCCTGGGCCGATGGGGGACTCCTCCAGGAGAGAGGTCAGGCCTCCGTGTCCCGTAGGGCCTCCCCAGGCACCGCCCCTTCTCTCTCCCTGCCCTGAGCCCACAGCTGCCTCCTCACTCCGCAGTGCGGCCTGTGCCTGCTCCCCTTCAGGACCTTGGCCAAACCACAAGCGTCTAGGTTCTTCTCAGAGGGGGAGATGCACACCATCAGCAGCCCCTGTGGGCCCGCAGGACCGCCCCTGCCCGGGGGCGCCCACCTGCTGATGGGATGGGGCCAAACAGCGCCCTCACCGCTCCGAGACCCAGGTCCCCACGTTCTCAGGCCAGGGCTCCCAGGGGCCGAGGACTGCCGCCCACCTGCTGCCACCACCCCCTTCCCTCTGTCCCCCCCGGGGACTCTGGCCCACCTCCTCGGACCCCGGATTGGCCCGGGCCCCGGGCTGAGGCAGCCGGCCGGCCCCAGCACGGACACCTCAGGCTTAAATCTCAGGCTTCACATTGCAGTGACGATCGCAGCTTTATTTTTAGAGAGACAGCACACTACTGCTGCTTTTATAAGAAAATCCAGCTACTGCTGAACAGCGGGTACACACGCACAGAAACGGCTTCTGGGGGGGGTAGTGTACAACGGAGGAAATATTATGTATTGAGATTATTTTTATTTTCTAAATGCTGTAATTCGAAGCCATTTCCATAAACCTCTTTAAGGATTGCAGACACCTTTCTGATGCGAACATGGACTTCTTTTTCTGTCTGGGAAGCGACGGCGTTCTTGCTAGTACGCATTCTCCTCTGGGAAGCTCGGGGCGCCCGCACTCAGTCCTCAGGAGAGGGGCGGCCAGCCTCTCCCACCCCCTGAACGCCCCATCCCATGCCCTGCCTACTTGTCCAGCCCCTTGTCTCATGTGTCCTCAGCTCAGCCCCCTGGCCTGTGTGTGTGGGGAGCACTCCCCACCCTGGTCCGGGGCTGGGCCACCCACCCACCGGGGGGTGCCTTGTGGAGCGCCCTGGGGAGAGTGCAGGCAGGCAGGCTGCACCCTGGGGGCTTCCTCTGCCCCTGGAGGCTGATCCCCTAGAAACTGGGTGCCCAGCCCCTCGGAGGTAGACACTGGGACCCCAGAGAATGGGGGGGGGGTGGCCGGGAGAGACCCAGTGGCCGCCAGACCCACTTTCTTTCTGAGAGATAAGAGTGTTTAGAATTTGGAGGCTCCGTAGGAGCAGCCCTGAGTCCTTCAGGAGCCGGAGAGAAGGGGTGTCCGGTGCCCACCGGCACAGAACCCCTCGCACCCCTGTGGGTGGCTGCAGCTGGTGTCGCTGGCTAGACTGTGGTGCCTTCCGGAACGCCACGTGTTGGCGGGGTAGGGGGCCAGCCCGTGCTGCCACTGGCCAGGAAGTCAGCCCCTTACAGGGGAAGCCTCTATGGAGAGACACTGTGGGGTCCCCATTCCTCTCCTCAACAGGCACCCACAGCGGTCACCTTCCAGACTTCCTCATCCGCCAGGGCCGACTGGGAGGAGTGGAGACGCAGGAAAGAGGGTCTGCCTGCCCTCAGCACAGACAGGGCGGCCCTCCGAAGGGAGAGGGCTAGGCCCCGGGGCCACGAGGGCGCTCTGGATGTGGCCGGGAGCCAGGAGGCCCTCCGCGCCAGACGTGGCCTGCCTCTGTGCACCGCCACCCCCGCGGCCCTGCAGGGGTTCTCCGGCCATGGGAGCCCCCCGGGAGGGCGCCCAGCTGTAGCCTTGGTTCAGGAACGAAGAGAGTCCACGAAGAGAGTCCTGAATCATGAGACTTTCCACGCTAAACCAGGGACATGTGGTCGCTCTGCCCTTCCTCAGGGCTCTCCACACTCCAAGGGCAGAGCCAAGACCTGGTGGGGAGGGATGAGTCCAACCCAGTTTCCCACTCGGGAAGGTTCTAGAAGGAATGGCCTGCTGCCCACCACAATAGGGCTTGGGGAATCCTTGGGGTTAGGGACCGGGAGAGAGCCGTGAGCTCCAGGTTTGGAACAGCTCTTGCAAGCGGTCCTTGGGCCTCGAGCAGGCTGGCCTTCCTGAGCCTCCGCTCCCGTCACCACCACTGTGGCCTTCCTGCTGCCGTTTTCTAAGTGCTCTTCTCCCCTCGACACTCCCCTGTGGGGCAGGATCCCTGTGTCAGGTGGAGAAACCGAGGCTCGCGGAAGTCAGCAGGTGGTGGCGGAAGCAGGGTGCCCCGAGACGCCCCGGCCGGCTGTGCCTGGAGAGCCACTTCTGAAGGCCGCTCCGGGGACAGGGGCGCCACCACCCCCCCGTCTGGCATCGGGAGGAAGCCTGGGGGGCTGCCAGCAGCCGGGCACACCTCGGTCCGTCTTGCCCGCCTCACCCCTCTCTTGGGCGTGCGCCCCAACACCGCCACCCCCGGCTTCCGGCCGCAGGCGGGAGCCCCAGGCCTGGCTGCGCCCCGCAGGTCCTCAGGGCCCGGATGCAGCCTGCAGGCCACCGCGTCAAAGGACGGACGGACGGGCTGGGCCGGGCGCACCCCGAGCTCTCTGCGCTCACGGGGCCTCAGAGACAGCCGCCGGACGCAGCCTCAGGGAGGTGGCATGGGGGTGGCGAGGAGGGGGACACCCCCGTCCAGTCCCGCCCCCCCACCGCAGGCTCAGCTCCGTCCAGAGGCCCCCCCACACACACACCCCTGGCCTCTGGAGGGGCCCCCGCTGGTGGCTCATCCGTCCCCACAGACACGCCCAGACAGGCCCGCCCGCCCTCAGCCCTGCAGCCCCTGCCCTGGACCACAGGCAGCTGCCCCGGCACCCGCTGTGCAGCCTGGGGCTGGGCGGGAGCGCCAAGGAGGGCTGTTTAGGGTCCCGGCTGCTGAGGAAGGTGACGGGACAATATCCCCCAGGAGGCCGCTGGCGGGAGCGGGGTTGGAGCCCCTTCTCCGGGGGGAGGATGGGGCTCCTGCCAGGGTCCCTGCTATAGCCCCCGACGGCCACCAGGGGGCGCCCATCCCGCAGCCTGCTCTCCCAGCAGGGCTGGCCCCAGGGCCACCGGGAGCCCGGGGGCCCCTGGAGCGCTGACTGCAGGGGCGAGGGGGTCTGGGGCCAGCAAGCACAACACACAGGGCAGAGCCAGTCCCACATCGGTCCGGGAGCGGGGAGAAGGGGTCCTGCGTGGAGCTGGGGCCTCCAAGGGGCTGGGGTTGGGGGCCAAGAGTCCCGGCTCTTCCCGTTCCCTGGACTCTGCAATGGGAGCTGGGGGGAGGTGAGCGGGACCCAAGGGGCCTGCCCCATGCCACTCCCGTGACCCAGAGTCCTGGAGGTGCTTATCTCCTCAGACCGCCTCCTCCAGGCGGCCTTCCCAGACAGCAGCATCGCCCCCACCCCCACCCTCACACACATCCTCCGAGCACAGCCTGGGGGCTCTTTCCAGCAGTCTGCAGAGCTCTCGGGCCTCTCCTGCCTCTGGGACTGGGAAGGGGCAGAGGCCAGCACCAAGCAATCACTCTAGGGGGGCGTCACCCCAAAGACTTAAAAACACAAGCACGGCTCTGGCGTCTGCTGGTGTGCTCAGGGCGTCCCAGGGCTGGAGCCAGCCCCGGAGCTGGGCAAAGATGGGCACCCAGACACCCCAGACCTTCCCTGCCCTTGGGGGCCTGCGGGTACGGGGCAGGGGCACGGGCGCCCGTGAAGCTGGCTGGGCCTTGGCGGGTGAGGGGCGTATCCGTGGAGGATGGGGGGTCAGAACGGCTCCGAGAGTGTGAGCAGGGGGGGCACTCCCGGCAAGGGCGGAGCACACGTGGGGAGCACGACTGGGTCACCCCAGGCACCAAATTCAGGCTTTGTCCTCAGAGCACTGGGGAGTCATGGAAGAGTTCTGAGCAGAGCAGGGCGCGGTCAGATTCGTGGGGGGTCGCCTCACAGGGAGACGGGTGGGTGGGGCAGAGGCCAGGGTCCCAGCAGAAGCGGGAACACGCCTCCCATCACACAGGGCCTTGCGGAGGTCTGAGAGCCCTCTGTGCCCTCCGGTGGAGGCAGCTTGGGCCACACTCACCAGAGCCCAACCCTCCGGGTCTAGAAACTGCTGGATGACCCGGAGCCCAGGGGTGGGGGCTGGTGGCGGGTTTCCCGGGCTCAGGCCCTCAGGACCTCCAGCCTAAGACCAGAAGCTCTAAGACCCTAAGACCATGTGTAGCACCAGGTACAGTGTGGAAAGCCCCAAAGGCTTCCTGGAAGAGGTGGCGGAACAGGCCAGAAGGGCCTATGGCAGAGAACCCGAGAAGGTGGTACTGAAGGGAGAGGGGTTTTTGGTGTGAGCCTTGAGGCCCCTACTGTTTGTGGCAGGGACCATTCTATTCCCCCCTCGGACGAGAGGGCCCACAGGCTTTAGGGGCCTGGGAGCAGCAGCAGGGTTAACCCCGGGCTCCCTGGCCTCCCCCAGCTGGGCCTGGAAGTGGCCGGGGTCGCTGGCCCTGAGCCGCCAGTGTCCGGCCCTCTGGCTCAACACCACAGCAAGCGCCTGGCTCTGTACTGCATCCCACCTTCGGGCCTTTTTCCCCTGTAAAGATTTTTTAAAAGAAAATTTTATTGTTTTTGGATATCTTGGTTACCAAAAAAAAAATTCTTTTAATTTACAATTGTCTAAGTTGTCCAGGGTCATGGAGTATAGTGGGAAAACTTATAAAGTGAGAAATAAATCTACCTCAAAAACGGTTCACAAGGGGCGCCTGGGTGGCTCGGTCGTTAAGCCTCTGCCTTCCACTCGGGTCATGATCCCAGGGTCCTGGGATCGAGCCCCGCATCGGGCTCGCTGCTCTGCAGGAAGCCTGCTTCTCCCTCTCCCACTCCCTCCGCTTGTGTTCCCTCTCTCACTGTCTCTCTGTCAAAAAAAAAAAGTTCACAAATACAATAAGCTATCTTCTTATTTTGTTTAAAAATAACATTGACATTATGTTAGCTCTGCACACATTTAATTATGTCTTCACGCATCTCGATGTCATCGCTGCCCCCTTACTGTACCCCGGAGACCGTCTCCTGAGCGCGGAGCTTTGTAGAAGGCCCCAGGCGCTCGGAGGCCGGGCCTGGTGCCCGTGGCTGGCTGGCTGGCTTGGGCAGCTGCCACTCCCGCCTAACCAGCTTCCACGGGGACTCTGCTGCCAGCCGCCGGTGACCGGGCAGGCCCTGCCCTGCGTCTCCGTGTGTGGGGCTGACGGTTGGAAGTGCTGGCCGATCGGGGCCGATGTTCACATCCCTGCCACCTTCCGGGCAGTCCTTTGTGCCCTGCCCACTGCTGCCTGGGACTTTCCACGGATCCTTCTTTGCACCCCAAAGCCACCCCGAAAGGCAGGGGCTGTCAACTGTTTAACAGCTGGGAAAGAGGCTAAGAGACGCCAGGGTGAGTTGGCCAAGGTCTTGTGGCCAGACTAGAATCCAGGGACGCTTTGGGGGAGGGATGTGGGGACAGAGTCCCTGGGACCCCCCTCTGGTGCTGGCACACACCAGACATCTCAGGGCAGGGGAGCCGAGGCTTCTGGGAGGCTGGGCTGGGCCAGGCCCTTGGATGACCCCAGGCCAGGCTCTCTGTGGCCCCGCACACCACAGTCCCAGACCTGCCTGCAGGGAGCTAACCAAACGTGGCCCGCCCCCACCACCAACCCCAACGGGTCTGGGAAAGGCAGGCTGTGGGCTGTCCAGGCAGGCGGGGCGGCCCCCACTCCCAGCCTCCTGGGGCTGCGGACACAGGTGGGAGCGGGGGGTCCACCCCACGGACGGAGGAGGCAAGGGAGAAGGTGAAGCCAGGACTGGGGCAGCCTGGAGGCGGGAGGAGGAGGCTTTGGGGAAAGAAGGGCCTTGAAGACCTTCCCCCCGGGGTGGGGGTGCTTCCCGGTGCCGTGCTGGGAGCCACAGGCGTGTTCCCCAGGCTGCGAGGTGCGGGAGGAGCCCTGGGTCCAGAGAAAGGGAGCCAGGGCCCAGTAGGTGTAGGGAAAGCTAGGAAGCAGCTTTCTAGAGGTTTCCTTCCCTCAGATCTCCTTGGGGCCGTAAATCCCCTCTTGGGATCCTGGGGGTGGGGAGGAAGTCTGCCTTGATGGAGCTCCTGGGCCAGGAACCCTCACGCGACCCTCCAAAGGCTGCAAGCGGTGGGTGCTCCCATTCTCCTGTTACAGCCGGGGAACTGAGGCTGGGGGGTGGGGTGGGGGAGGGGGAGGAAACCTAGAAAGCTGGGCCCAGGGGGTCTTCCAGCCAAATCGGGAAGTCCCTCCTGGATTCAGGCCCCCTCCTTCTCCGGGAGCCCCTGCCGGAGCTCTGGGTGGACTGGGCTCCCCTAAAGGACAGGCAGGGCCACCAACCCGGGGGCGTGCGCGCTGGCACAGGAGGGATGCACGGTGCAGGCCCTGGGGCCGGGGTGCGTGGGAGACCTGCCCTACAGAGCGGGGCCGGGGGTGGCCCGGGGCCTGCAGCTGTGGACCCAGGGCCAGACGGCCGCACCCGTGCACCCTGCGCCCCCAGCATACCCGGGAGGGCACACTGATGCTCGTGGGTGTGGAGCCTTGGCCCCAACTGAGACCCACCGCCCCACCCCTGTTCGTCCCCCCAACAGCCCCCACCTGGCAGCTCAGTGTCTTCCCTGGGGGACTCTGTCTGGCCCACAAGGCTCCTCCCTGGTTGCCCCCTAGGCCTGGGGTCCTGAGGCCTCTGCCCACGCCAGGCCTGGCCCTCCTGCCCAGCCCCTAGTTCACAGCCCGCTTCTGCCCTCGGTGCCACCGACACTCCCTGCGAAGTGCTTGGTCCCAGGTGTTGCTGGGAGAGGGGTCCCCGAAACGGCCTAGCCGCAGATGGGGCAAGGTGGGGCCACCCCCCTCCCCTCAGGCAGGGGTGCGGTGTGCACGTGGTCCCCGTGGTCACACCTGGGTGTCTGCTCTGCGGGCTGTGACACACAGCACCCTTCAAGCCCCCCAGCAGTTAGTAGGGTGGGCCTCTGGCAGGTGCCCTGAACAAGGTGCCAGCTTTAGGACTGGGCCAGCAGCCTACCCTTTGCATAAGCAGGGATGAAGGGACTCCGCCACCTTGGGGGAGGGACGCGGGGACAAAAGTCCCCTGGGACTCCCCTCTGGTGGGGACTCTGCAAAATGCTGACCACCACCAACTGGTGAGCCTGGGGTCCTGCTTCCTACACCCCTGCACTCTGCATGCCCCTGCCTCTCCCCAGAACCGGCAACGTCCTTTACCTTGTGCAGCTCTCAGGGGCTCTGCCCTGGTCCTGGGGGGATTGGGGGGCAGGACCCGAAGGGCTGGGGTTGCCATCAAGGGGTCGTCTTAATGTCCATGCAGGGCTGTGTAATGGCAGTACCCGAGTTCCCCACTGGATCCTGCTGAGCTCTGCTGGGAGGGTTGGGAGGTAGACGGCACATCCCTAACCCCGTTTCTCAGGTCACGCAGCTGTCGTTCCCACCCCTGGCAAGTAATGTTAGGCCGGGAGGGGTCTTGGTTTCCGAGCTCCTGGGTTACCAGCGATGGGTCCCATTTATGGGAGCACTGATTTACGTGCACCTGGGGTTGCAAGGAGACAGTGGCCAGTCCCTAACCTTCAGGATTCCCAGTTTCCTTATCTGCACATTGGGGATTCCGAAACAGGCCAGGGAATGCCTAGGAAACACCTAATAGATCCCACGACAGAAAGTGCGGAGACGTTGAGTTTTTGTTGTTTTGTTGGCAGCAGCAGCGCCCCACTGAGAACTCTGGGCAGGGGGGTCGGGGTCTGGCCGCCTCATCAGCCCCCTCCACCCCCCCACCCCCCCACCCCGCTCTCCA
>LNAC01000189.1:5298285-5308739 GCA_002007465.1 Ailurus styani
GGTGGCCGGAGGCCGCACCTGCGTCGTCCTCCGCACCGATACTAACTTGGATGAGAAGGGGACCTTGTTATCCGCTGTTTCATAACCTGACCTTTCACCTGACACCACGCGAGTGCTGTCCTGTGTGGGTCCTTCGCCGCCGCCGTCCCCGCGCCGACACAGGCACGCGGACGTGCTGCCCGCGCCCTTAGCCGTGACCGCTGCTTCCCGGCCCGCAGCCCGCAGTGCACCTTGTCACCCTGGGGGGTGGTGCGAGCGCTGGCCGAGGCTCCCAGTCGCTGCCACGGCCATTGGGCCCTGTGGTCCCTGTTTGGCCCCCCACCCCCAGCCCCAGAGCCAGCGGGTCTTGGCAGGTGGCCCGGGACGACGGCCTCCCCGCCGCGGGGCTTGGGTTTCCTTGCGGGCTGCGCGGCCGACTGGGTTTCATGTTAGCTTAGCGGTCTGTGTTCTGCCACTTGCCTGTGTGTGTCCTTCGCCCATTTCCACAGTAAGATACTCCTCTTTTTATTTTCAATGTGTATGAGCTCAAAATGTCACGAATACTAACCGTTTGTCTTTTATGTGTATTACAGATATTTTTCCGCTGTTATTTGTCTTTCAGCTGTGTTTTTTCTTTCTTGTACAGATTCTCTTTCTGATTGTAAAAGTAATATGTGGTGTTTTTTTTTTTTTTAGCATAGAAAGCCTGCAAATACAAAAACAAAAAACAAAACCGTAAAGCCAAAGAAATAAACGTTGCCAACCGTGTCACCCGGAGACGCATGCCTCCTGTTCTTCATTGTGTCCTGTTGCGTCTCTCGTCTGCGTCTGCTATTTGAGTTTCTTAAACAGTGTCGGGTTGGGTCCCTTGTCACGTAGGTGGTTCCGTACGTCGAGCATGCGTGACGCGAGAATGTGGAGTACATGAAAGCGATGGTGGGACTTGGGGTGCTTTTCGTTTATTTTTTTGTTTCTCTTGATTTGCGGTTTTTGATTTTACACAAAGATCATTGCTGCTTACGTAAGCAGTAGACTGTTAGAATTGCCATTTGCTGGAGTGCAGACGGGCAAGGGGCCCCGTGAACCGGGTGCGGGAGGCACGGCCGGGCCCGCGGTGGGAGGGTGGCCGTCCGGTTGGCAGGCACCTCCGTTGAGTGCGGAGTGTGGTTGGCAGCCCGCCCCGGTATTCCTGGCCCCGTCTTCAGCGGGGCAGTGGGCAGGGCCCCGGAGCCCGTCGGAGGTCGGGGAGCGGACGTTCCCGGAGCCCAGGTGGTCCTGCTGGCATGTCCCGCCCCCCCAGCCCCGTCTGCGCGTGGAGGGGGGCGCTCATCTCTGAAGGTCCTCCAGCCTCGAGGCAGAGCGCAGCCTCCATCCCGTGTCCTGGAGGTTCTCATGGGCGACTTCTAGGTCCCGGGGTGCAGCGGGCTGGGATACTGGGTAGGTGGGGTGCTCTTTCCGTGGGAGGGTGCCATGGGGGCCCGGGTGACAGGCACAGGGCCTTCCTCCTGCAGGGTGGGGCTGTTCTCGCTGCTCCGCCGATGGGCCCCTTCTCCCAGGCCTCGGGCGCCCCCTCCGTCCGCTGTCCTCCCCGGCTGTGCACGCGGGGCTCCGGCAGGGCAGGGACGGGCTGAAAGCTGGGACTTGCCGAGGGAGGGGGCGCGCGCTGGCCGGGGTGCTGGCAGGCGTCTGGCCAGCAGGCCGTCGAGGCCTCACACGGGCTCCTGCCCCTGCCCTCCGGGCGCTTCTCCAAGCAGTGAGGCCGCGCCTCCCGCAGGGGCAAGGAGGGGCTGTCACGTGCACGTGGCAGGGGCCCCCCCGCCGTCCTGGTGGGCAGAGTGCGTTTCGGGGTGAGCTGTGGCCACCCTGGGGGTCTCTGCCAGCCTGCCCTCCCACCCAGGATGAACCAGGAAAGGCAGCATTTCTGACGGGCAGGGTCCGGGCCAGAGCCCCTCGCCCGAGACCCCCATGTGAACATGGGGGCCTCTCATGAGGACGGTTGGGTGAAAGTCTGGGTTCGTCTGCATGGACACAGGGACAAGACCTGGAAGGAAGTGGTCTCCTCTCAGGGACACCAAACTCGGGGTGGGAGGGGGCTGCTCCTTGGCCCTCCCTGACCCCAGTAGCCTTGTGTTTCTGTGGTGACATGACCAGAGACCACCCCGAACTTGGCAAAGTGGAATGCCAGTCTTGCCTGGGGCCCCCTGGACCTCTGGGAGCAGCCCGAGCAGGGCCCTAACCTCGCCGGCCAGGTCATCCCCAGGCCTGCAGGACCCACTGTGGCGGGTGGTGACCGCAGGGTGCGCCGGGGCTCTGAGGCCGTGCCTGAGGGCTGTGCGGGGCCGGCGGGGCACCTGGGCCCCAGCTCTGTTGGGGAAGCCAGAAGGGCTGCTCGAAGGAAGCTGTCAGCCAGGCCGGGAGGGGAGCCCTGGAGAGCGACCCTCAGCAGGTCCGTGCGGGGGTCTGGCTGGCCGCCTCTCGTGCCCCCAGACCTCTCAGCCCTGTCTGCTGCCACTGCTGTTGTCCCCTTGGCTACGCCACCCCGGCCTTACGGTTCTGTGTCTCCTCTTTCAGACGAGCCAAACTCAGGCTCTATCTGGAGCAGCTCAAGCAGCTGGTGCCCCTGGGCCCCGACAGCACCCGCCACACCACACTGAGCCTCCTGAAGCGGGCCAAGATGCACATCAAGGTGAGCCGGGGGCGCCCCCACCACAGCCGCTGGTCCGACCAGCTGCCTCAGCTGGCCCCAGCCCGTCCTGCACCCCCCGGGGAGGGACCAGGGGGCCCGAGGGGGAGCCACCGGGCAGGTGTCCACTGGGGACCTCTGGGGGTCTCTGGGGGTAGGTGGGGGCCCGGGGATGCTGAGGGTGGAGGGCGTCACAGGCACCTGCTGGGCTTTATCGAGAGGTGGGGGGAGGGGGAAGGGCCGGGCTGGGGAAGGTGACGGCGGGTTACAGATGCCCCTGGGACCCTGGGCTGTGGAGCAGAGGTGGGGCCAGGAAGGGCGGGAGGGGAAGCGCTGCCCAGGGCTGCGGGGAGGTACTGGGGAGAGGGTGGGGTTGGTCTCCCGGGGCTGCAGACGGAGTAGGTGGAGTGAGCCGTGGTAGGGGGTGGGCCCCCGAGGTCTCGAGACTGCTTGCTGGTTTGGGGGGTGCTGTGAGTCCCCTTGAAGGACCCCTCAGAGCCCCCGAGCCAGCACAGGCAGGGACACCCCCAGGCAGGGCAGCTGGAGCTCGGAGAGACGGGCGGACCAGGCGGCTTGTCCGCGCAGCGCCCTGGGCGACAGGCGGGGGGGGAGGGACGTCTGCGGTGTGGGGAGGGGGCCGCACCAGCCCGGGGCCCCACGTGACTTGGCCTGGCGAGGGTGCCTCATGGCCCTGGGCCCTCTGGAGCGGGTCAGCAGACAGAGCCGGGGCCGGGAGCTGAGCCGGCTCGTAACCCTGGCGGGGGTGGGGCCGAGAACCTGGCCTGCCCCAGGTCCTGGTCCGGGGGTGGTCCCCCCGCCTCCGCGGCTCACAGCCCCCCCCCCACCCCCCCAGAAACTGGAGGAGCAGGATCGCCGGGCGCTGAGCATCAAGGAGCAGCTGCAGCGGGAGCACCGCTTCCTGAAGCGGCGGCTGGAGCAGCTGTCCATGCAGAGTCTGGAACGTGTGCGCACAGACAGCACGGGCTCCGCCGTCTCCACGGACGACTCGGAGCAAGGTGGGCACTGGGGAGCCGGCCCCGGGGAGCTGGAGGGCGGGCTTGGCCGAGGAGGCGGCCTGGGGGAGGCCGGGGACGACAGCACACGGGCTCGGTCGCCGACGGGATGGACGAGGACGGGGCATGGAGGGCAGCTGGCCTGGGCTGGGGAACCCCCTGTTCTCCCCCGAGCTGCGGACCCGGAGCCCCCAGCCCCCCAGCCCCCCAGCCCTGGGGCCTCTGCTGCCTCCACCGAGGGCCGAGGGCCGCCCTAGCTTTGACGGGAGCCCCGGCCGGCGCCTCCGTTTCTGATCCTGCCCCCTCCGCTCTCCCCAGAAGTAGACGTAGAGGGCATGGAGTTTGGCCCCGGGGAGCTGGACAGTGTCGGCAGCAGCAGCGACGCCGACGACCACTACAGCCTGCAGAGCGGCGGCCGCGGCGACGGCGGCTACGGGCCCCCCTGCCGCCGGCCCAGCCGCCTCGGCCTCTCGTAGGCCCAGGGTGCTCGGCTCCTCGGCCCGCCCGCCGACCCGGCCAAGCCCTCCAGCCCTCGAAAGCCTCTCCGCGGGCCCGCTGCCGGGCCATTCTGGAAGTGCCAGCTGCTGCCCGGGCTGCCCGCCTCCACCCGCCTGCCGGTCAGGGCCCGCCGCGCCGCCCACCCCTCCCAGCTGGGCAGGGACCCCTGCAGGGAGACGGGGCCCAGCTCCCACGTCCCGGAGCCCAGCATAGCCGCCCACGGTCTGTTCTCAGATTCCTAATCATTCCAGAAGTATTAAATATCATTGCTGCAAATCTCGGCGGGCACCGTGTGAGGGGCTTAATGACCACTGCGGGGAGCTCAGACCCAACCCTGGATCCCAGGAGAAAGGAGTGGACCGAGGAAGGAAGGAAGGAAGGAAGGAAGGCAGGCGTGGCTCTCCGCCCATCTGTCCGTCTGTCTGTCAGTGCACTTGGCTCCTGAGGCCTGGACAGAGGGACCCATGAAGGGCGGGACTTGGGTGAGCACCTTGGGACAAGTGGGCGGAGAGGCCCCCTTGCAGCCCACAGGTGTCAGGAGCTAGGGCTGGGCTCCTGGGGCAGGCCAGGCCGCCCCGTCCCAAGCTGGGCAGCTTCCGCTCTGGTAGGTCCCTCAGATGTACACACGCAGCCACCTAGGCACACACGCCCACACACGCGCACACGCAGACACACGGGGTCGCTGGACCCAGAGGGCACACGTCTTGGGGAGGTCGGCCTTTAAGGCTCGTCTGGGCACATGCTGGCCCTGGGCCTGTGCCTGGCTCCTGCCCCCAGCCCAGCTCCCCTGCCCGGTTTGCACAGGGCAGGGGGCTCTGCCTCCCAGGGGCTGGGGTGCGCTGGGGGCGGCAGCCTGAAGCCACGGAGTCCTCAGGAGGCTTTCTCATCTACCTTTGAAAAAAAAAATTGCTGCACTGCCCAGCCGCCCCAAACAGGGCTCTCGGGAGAGAGGCTTTTCCCCAAAACAAGAGAACCATTTTTAAAAAGAGAAAAAAGCTCTGAGGACTCCCTGCCAGGTGACATCAGCATGTGCTGCCTCAGTTTCCTGAATGAGATTTTTGTACTCTATTTTCCTAGCCATTGTTGTGTCCTTGTTTGCTGAGGGGTGGGAGCGGCCCAGCGTCTCAGGGACTCGTCTTGTCCGTCACCGTCGTCCAAGTGTGCCTTGTGTCCCGTGTCTGGCCCCGCCCCACCCACCACCACCAGCATCTCCCCTGTGGCCCAAGGGGTGGCCCTGGCCTGCCCCGCAGGTGCCCTCCTAGCCTCCTCCCTCTCCGGCAGCCCCTCCCGGCAGCCACGGCCTTCCGGGAGTGAGAGGCTGCCGGGCCGGTCACGGGTCGTGTGGGCAGCTCTCTGTTGCCTGGCCCCTCAGTGACCCAGCACGGCTCCCCAGCGGTCGGTCGGGGCCTGCTCGCCCGAGGAGCAGGTTCTGCCCTGTACCCAGCTTGCCCCTTCCCTGCTCCCCCGGCCTGGGGCGAGGGCTCCAGGTTTCAGACATTGGCAGCTGATGGAGACAGCCCTTCCTCCTGGGGAGCCGGGCTTGGGCATTAGGCGGCTTCTCCTGGCCTTTCGTTCCTCAAGTCCTTGTCCGCACAGCACTGTTTGGGTGGTGTGCTGCGGGGCTGGCCTGCAGCGGCATCTGCTTCCCTCTCTGGCGTGTTGTACCCAATTTCCAGATTGTGGGGGAAAGTTTGTGTTTGTTTCTGGTCACGCCGACAGACACCCCGGGGTGGGTGGCCTCTTGAGGCAGAAAGGGGTCCTTGGAAACAGCTGTGGCACAGAACCTGCCCTGCAGGGGCTCGGGAGGCCGAGTGGAGAGCAGGCCCGCGGGGGACAGCGCGCGCACTGCTCTGAGCAGGGAGGAGGGCCCGAGCCGATCCGCTGCGGGAGACAGCAGTCCAGGCCCCTGGGCGGTCTGTGCTCTCAGTTCTTAAAGCATCGGCTCCCCCACTAGCTCTGCTCCCATCCCCGCAGGCAGACCCTCCCTGGGTGACCAACGGGGGCCCTCAGCTGACCTTCCCGGCAGCCCTGCCCATGGCTTTCCAGGCCACAGGTCCCACTTGGGCCGGGGAGTTGACCTCACTGGCCACCTGGGGCACTGCAGTCCCCGAGGCCACCCCCTGCCACCCGCAGACAGGTGAGGGGTGGTCCTCAGGGCCAGGGTCCGGTGCCTGGGGTCACCCACATGCATTCTTCCCCCCACCCGCCCCCTGCCTTTTGCACAGGAGAGCTGGTGCTGGTGGCCACGGAGACCCAGAGGGGGCCTGGCTGAGGCCACGTTGGATAACTGAGCATTGTTGAGTCTCTAGAAAGCAGATAGGACCCGAACAGGGCTGCGGGGGTGTCTGTGATCTCTATCCGTATGCCCTCCCACACCTTCATGGGCCACTGTGGCCCTCGGTGGCCAGGCTCATGTTTGGATCCCCACCCTCATTGGGAGTTGACCCCTACACCAGGCCCCCACTGCCCTAGGGCAGACCCAGCTGGCTGGGGAGCCTGCGGGAAGGCTTCTCCTTGGAGCTTTGGGCCCGCCTCTGTAGTTGGGGTCTTGGAGGCCCAGTGCCCAAGCCTACTCTCCTGGGCTGCCGGAGCTGCGTGCCCGGCTAGAGCCCCGAGGGCCCCCGCCCTCGCGTCTGCCCCAGACAATCCCCGACTGCTGAGTGAGGCAGGCTTCCCCCACTCTCCCACCCCCTGCCTCTCTCTGGGCCAGCTAACCCGGGGCCCCCTCCCCATGGCCATGTACACAGAACTCTGACCCCAGGCCACATCTAGGGCAGGTTCTGTGCCAGAGTCTGGGGCTGCCCAGGGGGCCTGGTGCTGGCCAGGTCAGCGCATCACAAGATCCTCGCTAGAGAGAATTGGGCCACCCACCTGCCTGTTCACCGGGAGGGACTGTGCTGTACCATTCTGTCTTTGTAATATAAATACAGATTTTTATACCTCACCCCTCTGGCTTCCAGTTCTTTCCATCGCCATATTTGGCTCCCCTCCCCTCGGCCTCCATGAGGAGCCTGAGCCCACTGGTGACCTTGGCAGCCTTCACCACCCTGCCCCCAGCTTCTGCTTTCAGGGAGGCTCAACAGACCGCGGTCCGTCCCCATTGCCAGCCCACACGCCACCATCGCCGCTGCCTCCCTGGGTGGTCACACCTGGAGTTGAATGAAAGTGGAACCCCCCCCCCCCCGCCATCTGCCGACCGGGTTCCCTTGCCGCTGGCCTTCTGACTTTGCTCCTGGCCCTGGGGCGGGGGCGCTGTCTCTTGAGGACAGCTTGGCCCGTGGGGTGGTCAGCCTTAGGGGGTACAGCTCGTGTTCTCAGCTGGGTGCCCTTCCCACGCAGCTGCTGTTGGCTGTCAGGGATCCACCTTGAGTAACCTTCCCTGGACCTGTCCTTGGCGTCCCCAGAATGTCCCAGGCATGGCCTCTTCCTGCTGCTGTGCAGGCAGGGGTGTGAAATGGTTCGACCCCAGCACAGGGCAACTAGGGGACAAAATGCTTGGGTAGTGGGGAGTTGAGTGGCCAGAACAGGACTTTCCTGCCCCCCTGCCTCGGGGAGGCACCGCAGCACACTGGAGATGGCTCAGTGAGTCCCTAGCGGCAGGTTCTGGGCTGTCTGGGAGCGGACCTGCAGGGACCTCTGCCCTCCCCCCCACCCCCCAGCAGGCAGCTGCCCTCACCTCTCGAACCCCTGGGAGCTCCTCTGGGAAACAAGGGATTCCTACTGGGAATGCTGCTGGGGCTTGGGGTGTGGACATAGACGCGTGGCTTTTGAATTCCAAATGTCACTAGGACTTCAAACCACCACCACCTTTTATGGAGCTCAGAAGGGCTCCAGCAGCTGTGCTAAGCACTCTGTGAAATCGGAGCCCACTCTCCTCACGCTGGGCTCATCTCAAAGACAGAAAACTGAGGCTCACAGCAGGTACCCACCTCCCCCCAAGTCACCCACTGAGCCTGCAGGGTCTGGGAATGACCCTGGTCTTCAGGGAAAGCCCTCTGGCCACCAGATACCACGTCCATATTCAGCCTGGATTCCACGTGCCTCCTTGTCGGCTCTCCTGCCCAAGCTCTTGTTGGCAGGCAGAAGGACCTCAGGTGGTCTTTTGTCTACACCCCCAAAGCCTTCAGATGGAATCCCAGGTGCCTGCTTTCTCCCCATCTGCCCCTGCACCTTCAGTGCTTGCTTCCCACTCCCACCCTTGCTTCCCTCTGTCCCTCCGCACTCACCAGCCCCTCAGCTCCCAGCTCAGCTCTCTGACCTGCTCCTATGCCCCTTCCCATCACACTTTTGCCAGGATGAGGGCCCCCAAAATTGGGTGGCAAGGCCCTTTTCATGTTGTTTCCTTTCCTCCATCCCCAGTCCCTAGCTATGCCAGGCCCCCAGTGCAGGCTAACTGCATGAGGATCTTTCCAGAATGTAAATGGGATTATGCCACTTGCCCGTCCAGCTTGCAATGGCTCTCAACTGCCTCCTTATTGCCTTCTGCCTCCCCAGCCTGTCTTGAGGGCCTTCATGAGCCCCTGAGCCCCCCTACCAGGCCCCTCACTGCCCCGTTTCTCCGAGCCCTTTTACCCCCAAACTCTTCCCATCCCCAGTTGAACTATCTTGGTGAGCTCCTGCCCCCAACCTGCTTCTGACTTTTTTTTTTTTAAGATTTTATTTTACATTTTTTTTTTGATTTTTTTTTTTTTATTTGACACAGAGAGAGGGATTACAAGTAGGCAGAGAGGCAGGCAGANTCTGACTTTTTTTTTTTTAAGATTTTATTTTACATATTTTTTTTGATTTTTTTTTTTTATTTGACACAGAGAGAGGGATTACAAGTAGGCAGAGAGGCAGGCAGAGAGAGAGGAGGAAGCAGGCTCTCTGCTGAGCAGAGAGCCCGATGTGGGCCTCGATCCCAGGACCCTGGGATCATGACCTGAGCCGAAAGCAGAGGCTTTAACCCACTGAGCCACCCAGGTGCCCAAGATTTTATTTTACTTATTTGACAGAGAGAGAGAAATTACAAGTAGGCAGAGAGGCAGGCAGAGAGAGAGAGGAGGAGGGAGCCCGATGCGGGTCTCGATCCCAGGAACCTGAGATCATGACCCGAGTTGAAGGCAGAGGCTTCCGTCCACTGAGCCACCCAGGTGACCCCCCTTTTTTTGTTACATGAATACCAACATGATGGAAGACAAAATCACTTTCTTCCCACCCTTTTCCTCGATACCTTCTGCTTTCTTCTGATGAGGCAGGATGAATAGGAAGACTAGAAGTGCCGCTTTCTTGCTCAGCTGGAAGCTGGGAGTCACCCCGTCTCTGGTCCTGGCTCCGGGTTCTGCCCTCAAGGCTCTTGGCCCTCCAGGAGCCAGCTTGCTCCTGCTCTCCCCCAGACCTGGGAGCCTCCCCCATCTGTCTCCGGCCACCTTTTTGTCACTTTTGTTACTGAGAATGTCCCTCCTCTGCCTGGAAAAGCCCCTCCGCCCCCACCCCGGCTCCCCTCACTGTTTGAAGAATGGAGCCACCAGGACCCAAAACTGCACATTAAGGAAAAGGGATCTTTACCATCCGACTTCCGGTTACACATATCTAAAAAACATATCGTCCAGAACCTAAACTACTTTTTAGTATCAGCAGGAGAAAAAAGATCCCTACAGGAAGAAGAAGAGAAAAAGCAGTGGGGGAACCTGCAGCGGCTCACAGCTGGCTCCCACGGAAGGCTCACCTGCGGGTTCCCCTCATCTTTCGACTCTGTAAGGACCCCACTAAAACCCCGAATGATTTTGATTGGAGGAAAGAAACCTCATCTTGGGAGTAAGTGTAACCCACTTGCTTCTTCAATCCCAAATGCAGCCTGAAGTACACGAGGGCTCCCGTCAAGATTTCGAACGAAGACAGCTTCGGGCGCTGAATGATTGAACCCGCTGTGTCCTGTTTATACTCTGGGAGCTGATAATATAGTGATTTCTACTTTGTGATTTTATGGCTTTTTTTTTTTTTTTTTTGGCCCCACAAACATCTGTCAAACTAATAAGCACGGTCGGCGATTCAAAATCATACGGAGAATTCGTGGGACCGGGAAAGGCCCCCGGAGTCGCAGGCACATGTGGGATTCTAGAACACCTTCCTATGCTTCCTCACCCTCCGGTCGCACCGGGATCTTTCCAAAGAGCAGCCCCTTTTCTTTCTCCTTCTCTTTTCTTAAGTTCCTCTTCGGTCTATAAACGTCCCCGAGTTCCTCTCATCTGAAAACAAAACAAACCCTAACCCTCCCCCCACCCTCCCCCACATTCCCACCC
>LNAC01000189.1:5310666-5400069 GCA_002007465.1 Ailurus styani
GGGCGGGGCCGCGGCGGCTGGGCCTGCGCGGCTGAGCCTGCGCGGCTTAGACACGGCCGGTCGCTCCCGAAGTCCGCAGAGGGAGCCGCGCGGGGCTGGGGTGCGTGCGGTTCGCCCTCCACGCTGGTTGGGCGGCTCTTGCGGGGCTGTGTTGCTGACCTGCGTCCGTGTCGCACGTGTGTGTGTGCGGCCGGCCACCGTCCGTGGGGCTCCCTTAGGGAGGTCCTCGTGGTGGTCGGCGGGGCGTTGGTTGCCGAGTGGCAGGGGGGCCCCGGGTTTTTCCCCCCCNCTTGGCACTCGTGCAGTGGCGGGTACTTGGCGTGGGGTTTACTTGGCTTTCGTTTTTGTTTTGAAGTATCGTTGAGCTACACCACTGTTAGTTTCGGCTGCTCGGCATAACCACCTGCCTGGCGTTTGTGTGCCTTGCGGGGCGGGCCCCGCGTTAGTCGTACCGCCGGCACCGCAGAGCGTGACGGGTTTCCTTTCCTGTTGAGTTTTTAGATCGGTCTGAGGACGGTTCTTGAGTCTAAAGCCCGGCGTTGCCTGCCCTGGGGGCTCGTGTCTGCACAGTGGTTCCTGTGTGAATGGCGGCTGCTGATTGAGGCGCGGAGGTAAACATGTCGTTGACGCTTCCTCGGTAGTTACGGTGTTTGTTGCTGCTTTCTCCCTGGGGAGCGCGGGGCGGCGTGGCCAAGAGGCTGCGGAGCCCCCGGCTGGCCTGCACTGGTTCGGGTGTGTTTATTCTGATCAAAAACTGGATGCAGGAACTGATCTGCTCTGTACAGTACAATGTATTCTTAATGACTATCTCTGGGAAGATTTTCTTGCTAAGTAGGTTTTCATTATTTTTGCAGTGTTCTCAGTAATATCCTAATTGTTTACTTTGTTTATCTTCATCAAACATTTCAGCTATGACTACCTCTGGCTTAGATGGTTCCCACATATTCTGTGATATTTATGGGTATCGCCCTTTTGCAAATACAGTTACTTTATTTATGGTCTAATAACTTGTTTTTCCCCCCCCAGGAGAAGTCAGATTCTAAAAATATTTTTTCCCTTCTCTATGGACTTAACAGAAATTTAATATTTGGGTTTATTTTCTAAGTATCAACATAAACCCATATCTGTTACAGAGAAATTGGGTACTTAAACCATGAGTTGTGGAAAAGAGTTTGTGGAAACATTAAAAAAAATCAATTATCCCAAAGCTGATAGTCTTAATGGGGAAGATTTTGACTGGTTGTTTGAGACCGTTGAAGATGAATCATTTCTGAAGTGGTTTTGTGGGAATGTGAATGAACAGAATGTATTGTCGGAAGAAGAATTGGAAGCTTTTAGCATTCTTCAAAAATCAGACAAGCCTATCCTAGAAGGAGCAGCATTGGACGAAGTTCTTAAAACCTGTAAAACTTCTGATTTGAAGACATCGGCCCTGGATGACAAAGTGCTAGAGAAATTAGAGATTGAGGTTCAAACTCTGCAGAAATTAAAGAACCTAAAAATTCAGCGACGTAACAAATGCCAGTTGATGGCTTCAGTAACAAGCCACAAATCTCTGAGGTTAAATGCTAAAGAAGCAGCAGCCACTAAAAGGCTGAAGCAGAGTCAAGGAATTCTGAATGCTATGAATACGAAGATAAATAACGAACTTCAGGCTCTTACTGATGGAGTTGCTAAATTGATGATGTTCTTCAGACATTCTAATTTGGATCAAAGGACAAATCCACTGGTGTTTTTATCTCAGTTTTCCTTGGAAAAATATCTAAGCCAGGAAGAGCAAAGCACAGCAGCATTAACTTTATATACCAAAAAACAGTTCTTTCCAGGTATACATGAAGTAGTTGAAAGTTCAAATGAAGAAAATTTTCAACTTTTAGATATACAAGCACCATCTATCTGTGATAATCAAGAAGTCCTTGAGGAGAGACGGCTTGAGATGGCTAGGCTGCAGCTAGCCTACGTTTGTACTCAACATGAGTTGATTCACTTGAAAGCAGGTAATTCGAGCATGAAGTCAAGTATACAGTGGGCAGAGGAGAATCTTCATAGCCTCTCTAGCAAGGTAAACATGAGAAGTGAGACTGGATTCCTACAGTAATTATTGTTGATATGGAATATATGTTAGCATTAAAGTACTTTAGAAAGGGCTGTGAAACAAGTACATTTGTAACGTAATGTAAGAAATGTATCATAAGTTACATTTTCTTATTTTCTCTTTATTCAGTGCTTAGTTTTGATGCGTGTCAGTGTTTCCTACAAATAGATCTTCCTATCAGTAGAAGGCAAAAATAGTAATTATTTACTAGCCAATCACACTAGCTAACCTTAAACAAAAGGACTTTTTCTCAATTTGAAATTCGTGTTGGTTCAGACTGAGAGGACTGAAATTCCCTCTTTTATGGTATATGGGTAAAGAGCCTTGTTGCTTTGTTACGGGTGTTCTGCCCTGTTTCCTCGTTTGATCCTAATGAAGTCAGGGACCCAGTTCAGTGGACTGATGAAACCCTGATTTTTTCGTTGAGAATGTGCAGATGTAGTGCACATATCCATCTGTACTCTTGGAAAGCTTGCTGCCTTGGTAATATAACCCGTAGGTAACTGAGTGAAAATAAACAGCTGAAACTGAGTATCAGCACCAAGTTAGCTCATGTAACTGACACAGACTTTGGAATAACGTTTGAAGTTCTTTCACTCTTTACAAGTGCTAAAATCAACTGACAGACTAGGAGAATAGCTACTGGGATTATTTTCGTTTTGAGAAAAACTTAAATAGTTTACATTTGCATTCAGCGAGTAGTGCACTGATGATTTTTGTTGAGTAAGACAAGCATGACAAGATGTCTGTTTTGGTAGCCATTACTGTATATACGTGGTAGTAATAGCATTAAAACGTAGCAATATGCTTTTGGCTTAGCCTGTGCTTTTTCTTTTTTAAATTGTATTTTTGGCTTCTGTTAATGTGAAATTAGTTTTTATTACCACGTTATCTGATAAACTAAAATGGAAAGTAAAAATAATACTAATAAAACTATTTCAACTTTATATTTATTGCTTTAAATGTAATTGTTTTTTTCTTTGTAGGCTCTTGGCAAAGATAATTTGGATGCTAAAATTTCTAACTTGAACAGTGAGATTCTGAAACTTGAAGAACAAATCTCTCACATAAAAGAGAAAAGTTTGCCTGCTGTGGTAAAAGAGAATGCCCAGTTATTGAATATGCCCGTTGTAAAGGGAGATTTTGATCTACAGATTGCTAAACAAGACTATTATACAGCAAGACAAGAGTTAGTTTTAAATCAGTTGATAAAGCAAAAAGCATCTTTTGAACTTCTACAGTTATCATATGAAATTGAATTGAGAAAGCACTGGGACATATATCGTCAACTTGAAAATCTGGTTCAAGAACTTAGTCAAAGTAATGCGATGCTCCACCAGCGATTAGAAATGCTAACAGACCCATCAGTATCTCAGCAGATAAACCCAAGGAATACCATTGATACCAAGGACTTTTCTACTCATAGGTATGCATCTTTGTTTCTTTAGTAATTATTTTTGGTTTTGTAAAATACCTTAGGGTTTGAACTAGTGTTGTGGAAGTTTAAAACATTCTTCACTCTCTATTTTTGGCCCTCTGGTTCTCTTCTTTCACTTCTCTTGCGTATGACTCTTGTTTTGAATATTTTGCTTCCTTCTCCGTTCATGTTAAATTTGGAAGTAGCTATTTTATTTTACTTTTTTTTATTAAAGATTTTGTTTATTTATTTGACACACAGAGACACAGTGAGAGGGAACACAAGCAGGGGGAGTGGGAGAGGGAGAAGCAGGCTTCCCGCCAAGCAGGGAGCCCGATGCCGGGCTCAGTCCCAGGATCCTGGGACCATGACCTGAGCTGAAGGCAGATGCTTCACGACTGAGCCACCCAGGTGCCTCTGGAAGTAGCTGTTTTAGAGCTGAGGTGGATGGGTTGGAGGAGTGAATGTATACAAGGTCTTATTCTCCTTTAGGCACCATTATTTAGATGCCTTATTTGGGATTGAGGCAGGAGTTTTAACTACAGGGAGTTTGAATACAGCTTGGTGTGTAGTTGGTATTGCTAAGCAGAGAATTGATTGCATTCAGAGAATTTGTCAGCAGAGAGAAGAGAAAACTGACTTTGTTTTTTTCAGGTGAATCAGTGAGAATGAATGCTCGCTCCCAACCTTTTCTGAGCAATTGATGCTTAGCAATTGATGGGATAGGGATACTAAAATTGGAGGACTGAAGTAGTCAAAGATCTGGATCCTGCTCCTGATTTTTCTCTAGTATTAGAGGAAAATCATCTAATCCTTTTGTTTTTAAGATTTTATTTATTTATTTGAGAGAGGGAGAGAACAAGCATGAGCTTGGGGGAGGGATCGAGGGAGAAGCAGACCCCCTGCTAGGGGAGCAGGGAGCCCAGCGTGGAGCTGGACATGGGACTTGATCCCGGGACCCTGGGATCAGGACCTGAGCAGAAGGCAGACACTTAACGGACTGAGCCACCCAGGTGTCCGTCCTTTTTTTTTTTCTTATTAACGAGGTGGGGGGCATGGAAAGGGTGACACTGACATCGTGAGCTAAGAATAGTTCCCCCCGAAATTGTGTAGTCACATCCCATAAGAACAAAATCAGCAGCCTTGGACTTGAACCAGTTTTATGAAGTCTGTTGCAACTTGTTAAAATAATTAAAATAAAAAGGGCGCCTGGGTGGCTCAGTGGGTTAAAGCTGCTGCCTTCGGCTCAGGTCATGATCCCAGGGTCCTGGGATCGAGGCCCACATCGGGCTCTCTGCTCAGCGGGGAGCCTGCTTCCTCCTCTCTCCTCTCTCTCTGCCTCTCTGCCTACTTGTAATCTCTCTCTCTGTGTCAAATGAATAAATAAAATCTTTAAAAAATAATAATTAAAATTTAAAAATACATATTTTTGAAATTGAAGAAAAGGAGCAGACCCTTTTTTGTCAGAAATATATAGAAAATGCTGCCTCACATTTTTCCGGTTGTTCCAAAGGACTTCTGCCATTAATATTTGAAACATTAAAATAGCCTAATAGCTCATTTGGAATTTAATTTGATAATCAAATATGGATAAGACTGGAGTAGCAAGTTTACTGTTTCTGTAGCTCTTTGTTTAATGTTTAAATTTTTAAAAAAAATTTTTTTTAATATTTTTATTTATTTTTTTAAGATTTTATTTATTTATTTGACAGAGAGAGAGATCACAAGTAGGCAGAGAGGCAGGCAGAGAGAGGTGGGGAAGCAGGCTCCCTGCTGAGCAGAGAGCCCGATGTGGGCCTCGATCCCAGGACCCTGAGATCATGACCTGAGCCGAAAGCAGAGGCTTAACCCACTGAGCCACCCAGGCGCCCCATAATTATTTTATTTTTATTTTTTTACCTTTAAACTTTTTTTTACATTTTCTATTTTATTTTCAATTTTTTTCTTTTAAATCTCCTACCATTCTATAACGATAGGTATGTGAGGTGAAAAATTTAGTCTCAGAGGTTGATTTGACCTGGGTATCAAAAGACAGCCAGAACTCAGACCTCGGTCTTCTGTTTCAAGTTCGTTGCTATTTCTACTATATCATACTTGTATTCTGTGGAAGAAATGTTTTCTTGGGTGGTATCTCTGAAACATACTTTGTTTGAAATAGGGTAATGGCAGTTAAAAGTCAAAAAATATTTTTTAAAATTTGGGGGATGAGAATGGGAAACATACAGTAATTATATGTGTTTCTGTAATGAGATAGTGTTTTATTTTTTTTTATATATATTTTAAAGATTTTATTTATTTGAGAGAGAGCGTGAGAGGGGGAGAGAGCATGAGCAGGGGGTAGGGGTAGAGGGAGAGGAAGAAGCAGACTCCCTGATGAGCAGGGAGCCTGATGTAGAACTGAGAGTCGAAGGCAGATGCTTATCTGACTGAGCCACCCAGGTTCCCTGTAATGAGATAGTATTTTAGCTGGAATGTTTTTGGTTGCTTGATTTAGCAGGAGACAGATTAATTTTTTTTCAGGTTAATATTTTTAATCTGTTCTATATCCCCAATGATAGCCAATACAGCAGATTATAATTTTGAATTGTGCTGATTTGAGAATTTTCTCCTGTAATTTTTATTTTTACATTTTAGGCTTTATCAACTTTTAGAAGGAGAGAATAAGAAAAAAGAATTATTTATAACTCATGGAAACCTGGAGGAAGTGGCTGA
Organism: Ailurus styani; assembly: GCA_002007465.1. NCBI lineage: Eukaryota > Metazoa > Chordata > Mammalia > Carnivora > Ailuridae > Ailurus > Ailurus styani. Next base: position 5,316,891 of record LNAC01000189.1, read on the forward strand.
GAAATTAAAGAAGGATGTTTCTTTAGCACAAGATCAGTTGGCAGTATCTACTCAAGAACATTGTTTCTTTCTGTCCAAACTGAATAATGATGTGGACATGCTTTGTGATACTTTGTATCAAGGAGGAAATCAGCTTTTGCTTAGTGATCAGGTGGGTGCTCACCTTAGTAACCAAAAATGCTGTAAAAAAATGTTTGTTTTAAAAGCTATTAAAGAAAATATTAACATGAGGAAAATACTACCCCAAATCCTATTGCCCTACTATAAGATTTATTTTTTTATATCCTAATTTTTGTTCACATATGAATATATCTTTCAGTTGGTTTTGATCATTGTACACAGAATTTTAAGAACTTACAAAATATTTCAGACAAAGGATACGTAATGTTTACACTAGGAATTTAAAGAAAAATCAAGCCACCTCTGTATTTTACGCTCAGCAAATATAGGGCTCTTATCTTTGAAGGGCTCTGTGACAGCTTGCTTCTCCTAATAGCATTTCCCTTCCTTCATCGAGAACTACACCTAATTTTATCGTTTGCTTGCTTTTTTTTTTTTTTAAAGATTTTATTTATTTGTCAGAGAGAGAGGGCGAGAGTACAAGCTGGCAGAATGGCAGGCAGAGGCAGAGAGAGAAGCAGGCTCCCCGTTGAGCAGGGAGCCCTTGTAGGACTCAGTCCCAGGACCCTGGGGTCATGACCTGAGCCGAAGGCAGATGCTTAACCAACTAAGCCACCCAGGCATCCCTATTTATACTTTTATTACACATATTATATTCCTAGATTGTGTATATACATATTTTATTTATTTGAGAGAGAGAGCGAGCATGGGCATGAGCAGGGGGAGGGGCAGAGGGACAAGCAGACTCCCTGCTGAGCGGGGTGCCCAGACATGGGGCTTGATCCCAGGACTCTGGGATCATGATCTGAGCCAAAGTCAGGCACTTAATTGAGCCACCAGGCACCCTGCTAGACTTTATATTGTTTAGCTTTATATGTTTTTGAAGTTTATGTACATGGTTGCTTATGTTTATGGATCTTACATTGTATCTCTTCTTAACTTTCTTGCTGATTAATATTAAGATCCATCCATCCATGTTGCCATATGTAAAGTTCTTTTTTATTTATTTATTTATTTATTTATTTATTTGACACAGAGAGAGAGATTAGAAGTAGGCAGAGAGACAGGGAGAGGAGGAAGCAGGCTCCCTGCTGAGCAGAGAGCCCAATGCGGGCCTCGATCCCAGGACGCTGAGATCATGACCTGAGCCGAAAGCAGAGGCTTTAACCCACTGAGCCACCCAGGCACCCTATAGTTTTCTTTTTTGTTGTTTTTATTTATTTATTTGAGAGAGCGCATGTGCGCACAGGGGGTGGGTCAGAGGGAGAATCTCAAGCACACTCCCTGCTGAGCTCTGTCAGGCTCCACCTGACAACCCATGAGATCATGGTGTCCAACGCTTAACCAACTGAGCCACCCAGGCACCCCTGTAGTTTTCCTTTTTATATAGTTAGTATTCCATTTTATGAAATTCCTCAATTTAATTATCTGTTATGTTGATAAGTTATTTTTAGATTTTGTTATTGTAGATTGCATTGCTGCAGATGGTCTTCCTGTATCTCTCACAGCTGCACCCATGTGCACACGTGCACACTCACTCTCACTGAGGACTGGAATTGCTGTATCACAGGTTCAGTTTTCAGGGTACATCAGATTATTTTCCAAAGCATTTGTACCATATTACATCAGCAGTGTCAAAGAGATCATATTTATCCATATCCTTTTCATCACATAACATTCTCTGATTTGTAATTTTCTCTCAATCTGTGGATGTAAAGTAGCATCCGATATAGTTTGTAATTTGCGTTTCCCTGTTTATTAAGGAGGTTGAGGCCTCTTTCAGTTGTTTACTGGGCATTCGTGTTTTTCTGAGATTCCTTGTTCATCTCCTGTGCCCATTTTTAGGTTCTTCCCCCGCCCCCCTTTTTTTAAAGATGTATTTGAGAGAGAGAGGGACTGCTTGCTAGCATGGTTGGGCGGGGGGGGGTAGGTGTGGGTAGGGGCAGAGGAGAGAGAGTCTTAAGTCAACTCTGCTGAGCATGGAGCCCTCACAATCCTCTGCGGCCTGACCTCAGGATCATGAGACTGAGGCCCAGGTTGGGCTCTGTGCTCACTGCAGGGTCTGCTTGAGATTCTCTCTCCCTCTCCTGCTCCCCTACTCATACGTGCATGATCTCTCTAAAATAAATACATAAAATCTTTAAAAAATTCATTTGTAGGAGGTTATATATATATATATACACACATGTATGTATGTATATACACACATATATACAAGTGCCAATCCTTTGTCAGTTTTGTGTGTTACATACACTATTTGTAGCTTGTCTTTTTTACTTTGTTTTCAGCTTTTTTTTTAGCATTTTTTATGTAGTTTATTACTCTGTGGTTGGCCAATTTTTTATATCATTTTTCATATCTTGTTAAGGTTTGCTCTTAATATCATAATGATATTCTTTTTATTTTACCTTAAATTAAAGTTAGGCTGTTCACTTTTAGTTCTTTAGTCTATCAGGAGTTTATTTTTTATTTTTTAAAAAAGATTTTATCTATTTACTTGAAAGATTGTGAGCAGGGGGCAAGGGTAAAAGGAGAAGCAGACTCCCCGCTGAGCAGGGACCCCCCCCCCATGTGGGACTTGATCCCAGGACCCTGGGATCAGGACCAGAGCCAAAGGCAGATGCTTAACCAACTGAGCCACCACCCAGGCGCCCTTCTGTGTTTTTTTATTTTTTATTTTTTTCCGTATAAACAAATTGTCCCATCACCATTTATTGAGGCATACAATAAAAATAAAATCCCTCTCTTTCTGGTGAAGGGAGCTGCCTTTTTTTTTAAGATTTTATTTATTTATTTATTTGACACACAGGGAACAAAAGCAGGGAGGGGGAGGGGGAGAGGGAAAAGTAGGTTTCCTACTGAGTAGGAAGCCTGATGTGGGGCTCAATCCCAGGACCCTGGGACCACAACCTGAGCCAAAGGCAGACGTCTAACGACTGAGCTACCCAGATGCCCCTGAAGGGAGAAGGGAGCTTCTATTATGAAATAAGTGATCCTTAAGTGCTTTTTGCCTTCACATCTCTTGTGTTAGATACTATGGGCAGGACCAGTTAAGTCTGAGAGTCTTAAAAATGGTTAAAAGTTAAAGTGGGATGTCAAATGGGAGACCCTCTTCATAATAAGCCAAGGACTCACAGTACACCAACGATCTAAAGATCAGAATGGTCCAGAAGTGGAAGAGCCCCTGGATAGAATTACAGGCCAGACAGGAATCACCTGGCTCTTCCACTTCTGGGCCATTTGACATCCCACTGTTGTTGAGTATTTTTTGATAGTCTTCATTTTTTTTGTTTGCTCTTGAATGATACCATGTATATCTTGTGTATATAGCTTTTTGTTGTTGAATACTTTCATTTGGATGAATTTTTGGAAGTAGGATTATTAAGTTTCTTAGGTGTGTACTTTTTTTTGGCCTTTGATGCTGTCGTATTGCTTTTCCAAGGAGTCACACCCATTTTTCTTGCTACCGGCACTATTTAAATGTCTACTAGATACCACTGATCGTGTGGTACACCATCATTTTATGAATTGCTAAAAAAGAAAAACTCTGTTAAATTGGCATGATACTTCCTTTAAGATTTTATTTATTTATTGGAGAGAGAGAGAGCGTGCACAAGAGAGCTAGAGAGAGCACAAGCAGGGGAAGGGGCAGAGGGGGAAGCAGGCTTCCCACTGAGCAGGGAGCAAGACACTGGACTCAGTCTAGGATCCTGGGATCACGACCTAAGCTGAAGGCAGATGTTACCTGAGCCACCCAGGCACCCCAGCACAATACTTTCTTATTTAAAATTTTTATTGAATACTTACTAGAAGATACCTTTTAGGTACAGATTTCTGTCATGTCACTCTTGAATATATACCTTAAATGAAATATACGCAGTTAAAATGGTTAGGGTATTTCAAAGCTTCACACTTAACATGTAGTTCTTCTGTGTTATTTTTTCGACTCAGAGTTGTTGTCTTTATTTCAAAAAATTTTTAGGGCGCCTGGGTGGCTCAGTGGGTTAAAGCCTCTGCTTTCGGCTCAGGTCATGATCTCAGTCAGGGTCCTGGGATCGAGGCCCGCATCGGGCTCCCTGCTCGGCGGGGAGCCTGCTTCCTCCTCTCTTTCTCTGCCTGCCTCTCTGCCTACTTGTGATCTGATCTCTCTGTGTGACAAATAAATAAATAAAATCTTTAAAAAAAATTTTTTTTAAAAAAGTCTTGAGTAGAGCTTTCTCTAAAGAAGGCATACAAACGGTCAACAGGTATCTGGATAGTTGCTCAGTGCCACTCATCATCAGGGGAATGCACATCAAAATCACAAGGAGATAACACCTCACACCTGTTAGAGTGGCCAGCAGCAAAAAAGCAAAATCGGGCACCTGGGTGGCTCAGTCAGTTAAGCGTCTGACTCTTGGTTTTGGTTCAGGTCCTGATCTCATGGGTCCTGTGTCTACATCGGGTTCTGCACTCAGTGAGTCGTCTGCTTGAGGAGTCTCTCCCTTTGCCCTCCCCCAGTTCACCCGCTTGTGCGTGTGTATGCACTTTGTCTCTCTCAAATAAATCTTAAAAAACAAAGCAAAATCAAAAAGTGTTGGTGAGAATATGGAGAAATTGGAAACCTTGGACACTACTCATGGGAGTCCAAAGTGGTGCAGCCGCTGTGGAAAACAGTATGAAGTTTTCTCAAAAAAATGAATGATCCCTATGATCCAGTAATTCTTCTGCTGAATATTTAAACAAAAGAATTGAAATCAGGATCTTGAATTATTAACACCTCTACGTTCATTGTAACTATTCCTAATAGCCAAGATATGGAAACAACTTAAATGTCTACCAATGGAGGAATGAACAAGGAAGAAGTGATATATACACACGAAGTATTGTTTGGCCTTAATAAAAAGAAATCCTATAATATGCGCCAACATGGATGAACCTTGAGGAAATTATGCTGAGTGAAATAAACCAGTCACAAGGACAAATAATGTATGATTCCACTAACAGAGATATCTAAAACAGACTCACAGAGGCAGAGGGTAGAATGGGGGTCAGCAGGGATAGGAGAGGGGGAAACGGGTTGTTAACAGATAGAAAGTCTCAGTTATGGAAGGTGCATCCGTTTTAGAGATAACACTGTACAACGCTGCACCTGTAGTTACCACTACTGTGTTGTACTCATCTATTAAGGGGGAAATCTCATGTTAAGTGTTTTTACCAAAATAAAATTTTTTAATGTTGGTGATAAAGCATGTCTTATGAGTGGCTAGTAATTACATGATGCTCTTGATTATAAAATAGTCTGGGTTTCAGATATTTTAAAATGTGAAAGATTGCGTCCTAGAATCACTGAAGTATGGTGATTCACTATAATCTCATTGGCGGTCATTATTTAATGTTTTTCCCTAACCCAGTAAAATACAAAAATGCCATCTGTGTAAGTTTTAATTTTCTTTTTTGTTGTTAATGAAGGATATTTTTCAGCATCTGTAGGAATATTATTTTAGCAACTATTAAGATCTTTAGGACTGAAATTGAAGGTGAGATTGTAGTTTCTCATTCAAGTTTACCAAGTTTTTCCTCAAGGGGAGACCACTTAATGTAGGTATTACTTGATTTTGTTGAAGTGTAATTGAAGAAGTACTGCTCTCTGGAACTGGCATTTATGAGCAGTGTAAAGCAGTCATTCTTGAATTTGTTTATTAGAATCACAGGGAGCCTGTTGGAGTTTGGGTAATTTAGTGTGGAATGGGGTACAGGAATACATATTCATAACAAGGACTCCAGGTGATTACCATGCTCGTGGACCACGGCGAGACGGTGCAGAAGGTTGAGATAAAGCTGTAGATTTTCTCTTTGGTGATAGTGGCTGGAAATTTAGAGAAGTAGAATACTTGATTGGAAAGCCATGGAAACTTGTTAATAAACAGCTTTTAATGTTAGGAAGTCAGCTGTATGTTAAATGTAGAGGGTCTGGCATGTCTACGTTCTTTTCTTTATTATTATTTTTTAAAGATTTTATTTAGGGTTGCCTGGGTGGCTCACTTAGTTAAGCATCTGTCTGCCTTTGGCTCAGGTCATGATCCTGTGGTCCTGGGCTTGAGCTCCACATCGGGCTTCTGCTCAGTGGGGAATCTGCTTTTCCCTCTGCCCCCTTCTTGTGCTCTCTCTCTCGGTATTTTTCTCTCTCAAATAAATAAATAAATCTAAAAAAAAATAAAAGATTTTATTTATTAATTTGAGACAGAGAGGAAGAGAGAGAGCATGAGCATGGGGGGGAGGAGGAGGGAGAAGCAGACTCCTTGCCGAGTGGGAGCCTGCCGAGGGGCTAGATCCCGGGACCTAGAGATCATGACCTAAGCTGAAGGCAGATGCTTAACCATCTGAGCTACCCAGGCCCCCCCCCCCCTTTTTTTTGTTTTAAAGATTTTATTTATTTGAGAGTGAGAAAGAGAGAGAGGGCCAGCAAGCATGAGTGGGGGCAGATGGAGAGGGAGAAGCAGTGGCATGTCTAGGTTCTTAAGCCGGAGAATGACATGCATGGTAAGAATGTTACATGTAATTCTGTCTTCTGTAACACTGTGAAAAAAGGAAAATGGAGATTCCTGTTGAGGTGATTCTTTTTTATTGGTAATTGCTTCATTTCAAGACTTTCTCAGTACCACTTTTATCTAGAGTAGACCAAGATTAGGCTAAAACAGGGTTCATTCGATTCAGTGGACTAGAAGCTCCATGAAGGAGATGGTGTTCTGTCTGTAGTCTCGAACAGTGCTTGGCATATGGTAGACATTTAGTAATATTTGTTGAATGTATGAATATGCATTACAGTTTACATGTCAAGTACTCTTCAGGGAGTAACAGTTTGCTTTGAATCCCTTAAAATTATCTATCAAAAGCTGTTGCAATTGATTTTACATAGAATTTATATTAAACCTGTGGATTTTTAATTGAAGTTCATTTATCATTAAAACCATGGGAATAATTATATCATTTGTAATCTTTTTTTTAAAGATTTTGTGAGAGAGAGTTGGGGGAGCACAAGCAACGGGGAGGGGCAGAAGGAGGTGGGGAGGAGCAGATTCCCTGGTGAGCAGGTAACATGATTCAGGGCTCCATCCCAGGACCCTGAGATCATGACCTGAGCCGAAGGCAGATGCTTAACCTACTGAGCCACCCAGCTCCCCCCGTCATTTGGAATCTTTGCATGTAAATTACATTTTCAATTTATAATTGCTATTACAAATAGAACTTTTGTAATAAAAGCATTTTTATTTTCCTTTTAGGAGTTAACAGAGCAATTTCATCAAGTTGAATCCCAACTGAATAAGCTAAATCATCTTCTTACTGATATTCTTGCTGATGTGAAGACAAAAAGAAAAATTTTGGCATCTAATAAACTGCATCAAATGGAACGAGAATTATATGTCTATTTTTTAAAAGATGAAGATTATCTGAAAGATATCGTGGAGAATTTAGAAAACCAATCAAAGATTAAGGCCGTTGGTCTTGAAGATTGAAAATTACTAAAAACTGAATCTTTACTAAATATGCTATGTTTTAATGTTTTATAAATTAGGAGGAAAATATAGCTAATAAACCCTACTAAAATTTTAAATTTGAGGCCAATGGAACATTTTATTTAATTAATTCAAGTATTAATTGGTTTGTTTTTTTCCTCGTATAGTATGTTCAGAATACCAGTGCTTTCTATGAATTGAACATTTGCTTGGTGGCGTTGAGTTCTGGTAACTTATTACTTATAGGGAAAAAAATTATTGTATAATGTAAATGTTTCTTAATAGAATGAACTCTCTCCTTTATAATTTTTTTTAGAAATAGAAATTTTCTACTGTTAATATTTTAAACCTTTGTAGAACTTTGATTTTTTTTTTTTTTTTTTTTTTTTATTTTGACAGAGAAAAANTAGGCAGAGAGGCAGGGAGAGAGAGAGGAGGAAGCAGGCTACCTGCCAAGCAGGCAGCCCCATTTGGGGCTCGATCTCAGGACCCTGAGATCATGACCCGAGCCGAAGGCAGAGGCTTTAACCCACTGAGCCACCCAGGCGCCCCTAAACGTTTGTAGAACTTTGAATCAGCGTTGTTAAACATGTGGACCTTAATATACAGAATACCCAAGTCTCCTCATATTTGGCTATAAAGTAAAACTCAGCCACTCAAACTGTGTAATGCCCATAACTCCCTGCTGTAGGTTTTGAGACTCTTTGTTCCTCTTTGTACCCCAAAGAATGTGAGGTGTCCTTTGACCATCGTTCATTTTTGCAGCTGGGTCCTGGGGGCCACAATTTCTGCAGGACAGATCTTAGTGGTACTTGGACTTCCATGTGACTTACACATTTTGAAAATACCGTACAAGTGGTTTCTCAGAGGACGTATAATACTGTTTTAATCAGTTTCTCTGGAGTGAAAATACTTAAGTGTTACATTGTGTTAGTCGGGATACAGATGTATTATTTGGACAATTAGAAATTATTTTGAGTAGTGTGATATCATTTGAAGTAGCTTATTTATCAGTTATAACATCAAATGCTTCCTGAGTGCTTGATTTATAGGGCCTGTGGTATATACTATGTAAGATTTATAGAGGAACAAGAAGATGGAGCTGTTGCCTTCAAGAATATTCCTTAAAAAAAAAGAGGCTATTCTTGCTCTAGAATATATTGCCTTTTTAATATGGAATGCCAGTCTAAAAGCTTCGCATTTTAGGTGGTCTTTATGGAATTCTTTAATTATACCCATCAGAACATGGGTATCCTTAGGTGACATATAAGTCCTGATAATTTTTATAATCTGTTGAACAAAAATACCTTGCCAATTATAGTATTTGTGCATTATTTAAAAATTTATATTAGGTAGATCTAAACATGCATGAAAAATTTATAACAGATTTTGTCTAAGATTTTGGTATTAGCTCCTCATGGGTGACTTTTCCTTTTTAAATTTTTTCCCTATTCTACAGTGGAATAGAGAATTTACTTCAAATTTTTCTTTTCTCCAGTAATGTGGAAAAATATGTCACCTGGTTTCCTGGCTCATGAAACAGCAAATTCTGTTTAGATTTGTGCCAAATAGGATAGGTGTTTGACTAGCTACTTGACGATTTGTACTGTCCCTTCCAGACCTTTACCTACTCGGCCCAGGGGCCAGTAGAGCTGAGCAGTATGCACGAAATGATGTCAGGTTGTGTGTCTATCATAATTACCCAAGTCCATTAAATATTTTTAATTAAATTTAAAAATTAAAATAATTTGCCTGTAATTAGATTTATATATTTGAAGATTATAACAACCACTGGTTTCAGACCTCAGGAAGTATATAAATAGATTGCTTGCTTCAAAATTGGTTGACTAGAACATGTATACTTGTTCCTTGTTTACCAGGACATTCCAGTTGTGCCTCTCACTGGCTCACTCCCTTCTTACTGTTACATCGTTAATTTTGGAGGCGACCGCTACCTATTTTCCCTGGTCATTATTAGAGTAATTTGTATGAATGTCTCTGGCTGTAACATGTTTCTTATTTTGAAGTTTCAAAATTAATATGTGGATGTTATGTTTACTTTAGGATTTATGAAAATGGAAAATTATGAGGCATTTGTAGGCTTTGATCTCTGTGAGATACCGCTCTCCAGTGTTGCACAGAAGATTATGTCTGCTATGCATTCAGGTGATTTAGTGGAGTCTAAGAATTGGAGAGAGAGTGAAAAGAGTGAGTAATTTTTCTAATCATCTTTCTGTCTTTTGTTACCTTGAATGTTAATGATTTCTTAAGGTTTGAAAATGAAACAGAATTATTCTCAGGAACCTTCTGTTGTGTAGGGAGGTTTTTGCTGTAGACAAATGGAGCCTGGCTCTTGGTTTATTCTCATTCGGTGATGACTGAGCATCTCATTCGATTGTACATTCTCTCGGCCCTTACTGCTTTAAAATGCAACACTCTCTTCCTTGTTCTAGGCGTTTCTGTCAGACATTTCCTGATAATCTGTGTCACCTGTTTAAGTAACCTCAGAAGAGCTGGGCTCTTTCACAGTGCCCCTCGCTTCGGCCTTAGTTCTTGGGTTATTGGACACACATGGGCATAATACTTGGTTGCTGTGTGCGGCCGATGGGAGAAGGGGGTTTGACGGTGTGTCTCTCTTACGGTGCCCGAGAGCTATGAGCTCTCAGGTGTGTGTGTCTATGACATCATGTCACAGCAGCAGTGGCGTGGGCACACAAGTGTGACTGAGACATTCGGAACACCAATTCTTTGTTTTACTTGTAAAGCAGTTTGTCGTTGTTGCTTGTGTCTTAATATTTAAGTCTGGGCCAATAATTTGTCGTTTCTTTTTTCAGAGCAAGTTATACGTGAGATATAATTGAGTAGTTGTGATCAAGTAATTGAGAGCATGGACAAATAGTGCAGAAGCTGTGTAAGTGCAGTTTCTTGATTAAGATACAGTAGCACTGAACATTTCAGTCTGTTCTTATTCACGCGTCTGTTGCTCATGAGCCTCATTATAGAAAGTCACTGATAAATGAACTAGGAATTTTGGGGTTTGGACCACATACCTAGTGGTTGATAATGTTTTGGGGGATGGGGGTAGATAGTAAAGAAGATAGATATTTAAACGTCAAAGAGCTTTTTCCTTTATTCTGTATACTTTCTAAAATAGCAGTGTGCCCTTGTCAGAGGTGGAAATGTACTTCCCTTTAAAAATTGATAGGAATAAAAAAATATACTGATAAAAATGGTGAAATGCCTCTAGTAGCTTCAGTGTGAGTCTCTCTTGAGAAAGATTCATGGCCATCAGCCCATCTTGTGAACTCTCTTGTCATGCTTTTCAAATCCTGTATAAAATTCTAGTTTTTATAAATTTACTGAGATGTAATGGGAAAAGGTATTATTTTTCTGACAAGTGTTACTGGATTTGGAAAAATAGTGGACTTTTCACAAAGATTGTGTGTTGTCTATTGCTGCACCACACTGTTCCTACAAGCTTAGCGACGTAAAACAAGGCACATTTGTTATCTCCCAGTTTCTGTGGGTCAGGAGTCTGGGCACAACTTGGCTTCGTCCTCTGCTGGGCAATGATGCAGACACGTCAGCCAGGGCTCAGATCTCCTCTGAAGCCCGAATGGGAGGCATTGGCTTCCAGTTCACAAGGTTGTTGGCAAATTCAGTTCCTTGTAGGCTCTTGGGCTGAGAGCCTCTGTTCTCCCCAGCTCTTGGCTGTAACACACCCTCCATTCCTTTCCACGTGGTTCTCCTGAGATGCTGCTTTATGTGATAGCAGTTTGCTTTTTCTCTGGCAAGACTGACATCACAGTCTTCTGCAACGTGATTGTGAACATCCTGTCACTGTTGCTGTACTTTGGGAGAGGAGTGAGCCAGTAAGTCCCACCCATACTCAAGGGTAGCAGGGGTCGCGGGACCACCCTGGAGTCTGTCTGCCACAGAGTCCCACCAGTTTTAGTTCTTATTTCATATGGATTTGATTAAGTTGAGTTGCTGGTGGGTTATTGATGCATGATGCTGGACCCGAGATCTAGTTGCTTCCTGGACTCTAGTCACATGCTGAGCTGTAATCGTGTCAGACCCTTATCTATTTTATCTTTATTTTTATTTTTATTTGAGAGAGAGAGATAGCAAGAGAGAGCACAAGCAGGGAGAAGTGGGAGAAACAGGCTTCCCGCAGAGCAGGGAGCCCAACGCGGGGCTCGATCCCAGGGCCCCTGGACCATGACCCGAGCCAAAGGCAGACGCTCAACCGACTGAGCCACCAGGTGCCCTGACCCTTATCTCTTTAAAGGAAAATACTGTAAATGCCGCATTTCATTTCTAAAGCCCATTTCGTACTAAATAAATATAAAAATCGAGCTCCTAAATCATTGAGAATAACTACAAATATTTGTTATCACAAATGAGTAAAACCAAACATTAGCGTTACATGTCACTTCAGGGTCTGCTGCAAGGTCTGTGTGTATATAATACACACAGCCTATAATAATAGGCTGGGCTGAGGGATATCAAGATGCACACACACCCAGGAAGGGCTAGACTGTGTATGTCTTCTTGCTGCAAGATTGATCTTTATTCAGAAACCCTCTACTGTGGGGCTCCTGGGGGGGTCAGTTGTTAATCGTCTGCCTTTGGCTTGGGTCATGATCCCAGGGTCCTGGGATCGAGTCCCACACTGGGCTCCCTGTTCAGCAGGAAGCCTGCTACTTGCTCTGCTTGTGTTCCTTCTCTCGCTGTCTGTCAAATAAAATCTTTTTAAAAATAAACAAGTAATACCTTCTGCTGTGAAAACACAAAACATGCAGAAACTTAAACTGCAGTTTAACGAATGCAGATAAAGAGGACTTCCATATCCTTGCATCCAGAACCTCACAGTTTCCTTCTCAGTTAAAACTCTCTCCCTACTCAAGGGTAGGCATCGTCCTGAGTTGTGGCAATCTCTTCCACTCCCTGACCACGGGCGTTTGTGTTGCTCCAGAGGCCTTTTGGGGCAGAGGTTACTTATACTCCACACCAGAGTTTGTCCTTCCCTTCGGACTACGTGGCTCAGTCTCCTTGCCATCGGGTGTGACCTGGGTTCCTGTCAGTGGGATGTGCGCTCAGGCGGCGTGTGCCATTTCCAGGGCAGGCCTCCTTCCTTCCCTCCAGTAGGAACCCTCCTTTCGAACTCTGCCACCGGAACAGTGTCCTAGAGGATTGTACGACGTGTCGGAAGCACCCCAGTCCTGGGAGAGGCTGCATGAAGCATGTCCCGCCAGCTGAGAACACTCACCTCAGAACAGGAAAGAGAAATAAACTTTGTTCTTCAAGCCATTTTCTTGTTGGGTCTTTTGTGACTGTAGCTTAGCTTTGTACCTTAGCCCATACACCTTTAAACTACATCAAAAAGTGGGTTCATCCGACTTAAATTTTTGTTGTCGTTTGGTGGTTCAGTAATATTGAAAGCCTTTGGTAAATACTGAGGGAGGAGGAGTTTGCAGGATGGCCTCAGGGTTACCAGCTGACCCACAGCTCTGTCGAGCATTATGCGTAAGTCAGCACATGTTATTAGAACATGTCTCTGCTCTGTCTGAATAGCTATAGAAATCAATGTTTTCTGGTATAATTGTTTTTCATTTTAACAGCTTAGATGTGAATTTGGTTTTCCAGTTTAAAAAAAAGTGTGTGTGTGTGTGTGTGTGTGTGTGTGTGTGTTTATTTATTTACAGGCATTACAAAGTAATACAGTTTGATACCCCAAAGGTAAATATTTGTGAAAATCCAGTTCATTAATATGAAGGGTGTCTTTATCCCACCATCCAGTAGAAATCTTTGCGATTTCAAGAACAGATAACATTAAACTAAATGACTAAACAGACCTGTCTTGATTATGTTCATTATAGTCAAGAGTATAATGGACAAACATGTATTATTTTTATTTCTATTAAATAAACATAAAATCTTTATATCCAGGCACTTGGCAAGCCCTGCCAGGTGTTGGATTTCAGTCTCCACTGCCCTGGTCCAAGCCTGCATTCCTCCTCACTTGGGTTTTGTCAGTGGCTTCCTCATTGCTGTTCGCCTTCATTATTGCCCCTTGTCTTGCCCTCATGCCTTTGCTAGAAGTAGCTCAGCTCTTGTCCTTGCCCTCTGCAGAATTCATCTACAGAAGCATCCCGTGCACTCAGAGGGACCCCTGTCTGCCCTGTTCAGTCTTCTGCCCCACCACGTGCCTCTCTTACTTGACACCCCATTCAGATTGACTGCAACCTCCAGACATGTGACATTTTCCAATATCATCTTCTCCTTACCCTTTTCTTCCTCTTTCACTCAGTTGAGTGGTGAGAGCAGCGTTTTACAAGGTCCTGCTCAAAATACTTTTTTGGGGGCACCAGGGTGGCTTAGTCGGGTAAGTGTCTCTTTGGCTCAGGTCCTGATCTCAGGGTCTTGGGATGGAGTCCTATGTCCCGCTCTCTCCCTACCCCCCACCCTGCGTGCTCTCGACTTTTTTAAAAGACTTTATCTCAGAGAGAGAGAGCGAGCACACATGAGTGGGGGAAGGGGCAGAGGGAGAGGGAAAGCAGACCCCCCCCACCCCCTGCTGAGTGTGGGAGTTCAATGTGGGGCTCCATCTCAGGACCCAGAGAACATGACCTGAGCCTGAATCAAGAGTTGGATGCCCAACCGACTGAGTCACCCAGGCACCTTGCTACAGCATGCCTTATTACAAGTGAACTGTATCAGGTTCATGTGCATCTCGGTTGAGTGCACTGAGTTATGTCTGGTTGGTTGTTCAGCCCTCTAACTGTTGGTGTGCTTTGAGCTCTGAGGCGGGCTGAGCTGTTCTCTCCGTGAATACTGCCGCAGCTGGACTCACTAGATTCCCCTCAGTGATGTGTAAGAGCTTTCTACACATAATACATATATGTGAAGGACTTTTAAAGGTTTTATTTATTTGATCGAAAGCACAAGCAGGGAGAGCAGCAGGCAGAGGGAGAAGCAGGCTCCCTGCTCAGCAGGGAGCCTGTTGTGATGTGGGGTTCGATCCCAGGACCCTGGGATCACAACCTGAGCCAAAGGCAGATGCTTAACCAACTGAGCCACCTAAGCACCCCGTGAAGGACTTTTCTATTTTATGTTTTATGTCTTGTAAATATTTTCCTCAATATTTTTGGGAGGGCTTTTTTTTTTTTTTTTTGGTAATACTTAGGAAATTCTTTTAAACAAAACCAAAAACATGAGTCCATAATCCCACATTTGAAAAATCTTTTCTTTACATGCTTACACACAGGCGCGTAGTGAAAGGGTTCATCTGCACATTGTTTTCTTAGTTCAGGCTTTTACTGTGTTTGTTGAGCCCTCCCTTGTTGCTAACCCAAGCTTAATAACTTCAGTTTGTTCCTTTTATGTTTTTGTCCATTTCTTTCTGTGACTAATTCTAGCTTGCACGGTGGCTGTGCTGTGCCATCCAGACCCTTCCCCGCCTCCAGTGGGGTTGGCTGAGGCCTTCCTTGCCCCCGCACGGGAGCATCCCCTTCACTCAGTCCTTCCCCCC
Source organism: Ailurus styani (assembly GCA_002007465.1). Classification (NCBI taxonomy): domain Eukaryota; kingdom Metazoa; phylum Chordata; class Mammalia; order Carnivora; family Ailuridae; genus Ailurus; species Ailurus styani. Next base: position 5,332,041 of record LNAC01000189.1, read on the forward strand.
ATCCTCTTCCTGGGGGCGCAGCTCAGTCTGGTTCCCGGGAACCCGATCTGCTGCAGTTGGTGCCAGGAGTGGTCTGAGGGAGCACACGCGGCGCTGTGGCATTTGGCACTGGTGACCATCACAGGTGGTAGGCGGACCAGGACTGGCAGCCGTGCAGCTGCAACTTTGGGGGTGGATGGCGTGGCATACCAGTGGAAGCGGCTGCCCAGGCTGCTGGGATTTACTGCATATTTGGACAGTACAGGACAGTGGCAGACAATGGTATTGGTGGTTGTGTCTGGGAATAATAAATCCTTTGGAAAAAGACAAGGGCTGAGGGTGATTTGTAGTTGAAGACTAAATGTAACCAGAGGGCTTCCCTGGTAGCCTACAAAGAGACCACTCACAGCCACAGACCAGTGCTTAGTCCTGAGACTTGAGCTCTAGAGAAGGTTGGCTTCTCAGGCCAGGCAGGCGTGCTACCTCAAGGTCAGGGCCTTGATCCGGAAGAGGGACCAGACCCTGAGATCTGGCATGGGGACACCTGGATTGGCACATTCAGATCCTGAATCCCAGTTGCCTCGGACCTGCAGAAGTGGCTACCCCTCTGTTGAAGGCTAGTGTGCCATCCTCCTCCCATTGCTGAAGACCATGCAGGATGCTTTTTCTAGGAGGAACTTTTTCCCTCCTGGCCATTAAGTCAACAGCCTAGTTGGGAAGTACTGGGGCTGTTGAGGAAGCCCATGGGACATGCACCAAGTCAGGTGAAGCAAACCGTAGGGTAATTTGAACAGGGAAAGGTACAGCCTGTTAGGGGATTAGCTACCAAGGAGTAAAGAACTACACACAATAAAACAGACACAGAGCAGCTCCCTGAGGTAGAGTGCTGAAGGAGCAAACAGTGGGAATGACTTGGCCAGCTGACATGCACTAGCCTGTCACCTGCTGTCCCAGTACAAGCACCTGGGGCTCCTGAGTGGCCATGGGCTGGGATGGAGGCCACGTGTGGACCCAACCACATGGGCTCCCACTCACCAGGGCTGATCTAGTTAACTGCCTCTGCTGTGTCCAATCTTCCAACAACAGACCGAACACCGAGTCCCTAGTAATTCCCTCCTTTGAGCAGTGACCTACCTTGACTGGAATCGACACATTCCAGGCATGGCTTTCCCTTTCCCACTTGCAGGGCATCAGTGAGCTCTGCGATCTAAGGCTCAGAGCCTTTGACCCACTGACAGTCCCACAAACATTGCATTGGACATGGGGACCCACTATACAGCAAGGGAGCTGCAGCGGGCACGTGATTATGGGGCCCAAGAGTTCCCTCAGCCACTCACCCAGCAACACCAACTGGACTGAGGAATGGCCTGTAGTAGGCGCAGCTTGGAGGAGCCACCTCCAGGGGGCAGTGTCCCCAGTATGTGCAATTAAGGGGCCTACAAACCAAAAGGGGGATGTGGGAGTGGTCCAGCTTATCATCACCCCCAGGGCTCCAGTGGGTAAATCTCTCTCTCTCTCCCAACACTTCTGGGTTCTGCAGAATGAGGCTCCACTGCCAGAGGGGAAGCCCACCAGGGGTGCGGGAAGAATACCATTCAATTTGAAGCTGCAGCTGCTGCCCCGTCCTTTCGATAGTCTTATGTTAGGAGACTGGCAGGCAGAGCATGTGATCCGCATCCTGCTTGGGCTGCGTCCTGGTCATCAGAAGTCAGGGCTGCTGTGACATGATGGTACAGGGAAGCATGCACTTGGTCACCTCTGTCCTCTGTCCAAATCTCATGGCCAGTGCAGTGACCATGGTGGCCAGGGGCTTACACCCCTCAGGGATGAGGAGTTTGGGTAATTCCTTTGGTCGGGTAAGCCACCAAGACCAGCAGAGGTGCTAAGCCAGGATGAGGGGATTCTAGAATGTGCTTCAGAGGAGGGACATGAATCTCATTTGTAGCTTGGAGACCAGCTGCTGTGACCAGGAAATGCAGGTCATCCTATTACCCTTCCCTTTAAAAGCTCCCTCCAGCCAGGGCTCACCAGAATCCTGAAGAAGCTGCTTTCAGAAACGTATCTGCGGCAAGTGGCTGGGAGCGGTGCGGTGTAGTGCCCAGGGCCCTTGCGGATGCCCAGGCTCCCGCGCTACTACTAAGCCATGCATCACCCCACCTGCTGGGAATGCCTGTCTGTCTGTCTGCTCCCAACACAGCCTCTCCGGGTGGCTCCCTCAGCTGCCAACTCCTATCCCAGGGCCTCCGATCCAACGACTGCTTGATGCTGGCATATAAAGTCCCGCTCCCTTGACCCAATGGGGGATAACTCTACAGGCCATCCAGGTCCCAAGCAGGACTTTGAAGTGACCGCATGGTGGCCCAGTCCTCCTGTACATATTGATCCTGAGAGCACTCCCCAGTAACCATTCCAAATGCAAACCGCCTCAGAGTCAGCCTCCTGGGCACCAGGCCTGTGCCAGTGGGTGTGTATAACACTCATATACAAAAACGAGATTTGACCATGGGTTGCAAAAATGACATATTTTCAGATTTCTACATCTTCGAGGCAGCTAATAAAGCTCTAAGTCATTCTTTTCAGTGGCTATGTGCTTCATGGTGTAAATGTTACATGATCTATTCATTGGCTTCTCTCTTGATTGGTATCTGCTTTGTTTTCAGTCCTTTGTCATAAACCAATAGTGCCATAGATGTTTTGGTTTAGACCTATTTACTGTTGCATATATTTCTATGAAACAGGCAATAGTGAGGTGGTTTGGTTAGGTGATTTATACATTTTATATCTCTGTTTTTATTGAGGTTACACACACACACACATACATATATTCTACACATAAAACACATATATTCCGAGTTTATAACTCAACATTTCACAAACTGAACACCCCTGAACCTTCATGCAGATCAAGAAACAGAACATCAGTAGAACCCTGAAAGTCCATCTTTGCTCCCTTTGGGGCAGTCCTCTTCCCAAGTCTCAAGGGTGATGCATGTATTTTTAATTTCAATAGGTGTTGACAGTTTGTTTTCCATGAAGATTCTAGCTAGTCACATTTTTACCTGCAATGCCTGAAACTACATCTTCCATCCAACTCTGGCTGTATTTAGTTTGCGTTTCCCTGACCACAAGTGAGTTTGAGTATTATATCATGTTTATTTGTTTTTTGGATTTGCTAGTTTGTGTACCGCTCCTTCCTATCTTTTGCTCATTTCTTAAATTGAATTGTCTTTTTTTTGCCACTGTTTAAGGACTCGTTGTACAACACAGATATTAGCCCTTTATCGTGTCTGTTCCAAACAGAAGTGGTGCTGCTGTCCCTATTTATTAATCTGTTGTTTTCTACTGAGAGTCTCCTAAAACCTTGGGTCAGTTTCTGGATTGTATGTTCTATTCTAGAAATCTTTTAACTCTTCTTATTTGAATACAACATGGATTTGATTGCAGCGGCTGAAGAGTATGTTCTGATAATCCAGCAAGGCGAGCCTTTTATTGGTTTTTAACTTACCTTTCATATCTGTTTTCAGATATTTAGTATTTCATATGTACTTTGACATTTTTTTTTTCAATGAAAAGAGCTCTGTAGGGTCTCTAATTGGAATTGCATTAAATTTGTTTTTGGAAGAATTGAGCGTTTTGTACCCACCTGGATGCTATGTCATTCCATTTGTATAGATCTAGTTTTGTGCCACTTTATGAGATTTTAAGTTTTCATCATTGAGCTCCTCATGCCTTTTTGTTAAATTTATCCTATGTTCTTTCTACTGTAAAGATTTCCGCTGTTTGCATTCCTTTGTTGTTATTGTTGCTGTGGAGGGAACTTAAATCACAGTGGTTATGAGCACGAACACCTGAGCCATGTTGCCCTGGGGTTGAATGTGGGTTTCATCACTTACTGTTCAGCCCAAGCTTATTAAAATTAAAACAAAATTTAAAAGAGAGGTTTGTATTAATGATGTTTTACTGAACCTCTAATTGTTCCATTGCAATATTACTCATTATAGGGATTTCCTCAAACCTTTAATACTTTCAAGGTTTCCATAAAATGTTGAACTTGGGTTTTTAGACTCCAGTATTCAATGGAAATACCAAGTAATAATTTCTAATAAACATGTCATGATTATGTGGATCTATCTCCAGTTAATTTGAAGATATGTTACTTAAATATTTATTGCAACGGTAGTATACATTTTGGGTATGAATGTTATTTCACTGTTTTACATAAGTAAATAATGAGGAAGTAGCATGCTTGTAGAGGCCACTTTCGATGTTCAGTTAATTATATGACTTAGATTCGATGTTTCTTTAATGCCTCGTGTTTCCTTTTGTGTTTTTAAAAGCTGCAGAAGTGGTAAACAATTCCCGTAATAAGTGCTCAGTACTTCTTAAAAATGAGAAGAATCAATCACTGGAAAAAAGGGTAAGTCATTGCAAAGACGACTAATTCTGAATAGATAACTTTCACTCGTTCAACACATACTTATTAAGTGCCTACTGTATGCTAGGCACTGTGGCTACCATGCTTCAGAAAACCAAGAATGGACTTCTTCTCTAGGAGGTACAGTTGAACTTGCTGAATGGGGGAGGGGAAGACAGAGAAGTGCCACGACCCTATGGGACTGTGCATTGGGTGCCATGGTAGGGGTCAGTCCCAAGGACAATACGAGAGACCACTCACCCAGTTTTTGTGCTGTCTCTTTTGTTTTTTTGGGGGGGGGTGGAGCATAGTCTAGGAGTCTTCCTGAAGTGTGAAAATTATGGCTGAGTCGACATCTACAGGATGATTCGGGGCCCCACCTTTAGAGAGTGGGGGAGGGCTTGACAGAAGTATTTCTGTCACTAGACAGGGGGAAAGCTGGCACTCTGGGACAGCTGAAATACAGAGAAGGTCCAGAAGGAAAGGGACACAACTCTCCGTGGGTGAGCTGTGTGGTGTGGGCCTGAGGGGAGGGAAAAGAAGAGGTCCTCTCCCCAAACACCTGGTCCGGGGGACACAGTAGCCAGGAGAATAGACTCTGGGGCAGAAACTACGTGTGTTCAAAGGCTCGCCTAACTCAGTCTAACTGAAACTCCCTGTAGTGAAGGGGTGGCAGGTCCCGCCCTGGGGTTCACAGGATGATGGTTTGCCCTGAAGATGGGGGAGAGGCCAGTCTGACAGCGACGCTGGGACGTGGCAATGGCACCCTCGGTGAGTGAGCAGAGATTTTCTCTCAATGCCACTCTGGCTGTGGCCCTCCCATCACTGAGGTGGAGAGCCAGCTCACCAAGGTTTTGCTTCCTTTCTCACAAAAGAATTTTGAAAAGCCATATACCTCATGATATGTCTTTAAGTTGACATTTAAAATATTCATAACGGGGGCACCTGGGTGGCTCAGTTGTTAGGCGTCTGCCTTCGGCTCGGGTCCATCCCAGGGTCCTGGGATGGAGCCCCACGTTGGGCTCCCTGCTCGGCAGGAAGCCTGCTTCTCCCTCTCCCACTCCCCCCTGCTGGTGTTCCCTCTCTCGCTGTGTCTCTCTCCGTCAAGTGAAAAATAAAATCTTAAAAAAATAAAATAAAATATCCATAACAAGTTTATAATGTTTCACAGGATACAGTTTCTTGTGTATTGACAGTATTGACATTTTAAAAATGATTATATCACCATTAAAATATAACCACTAAAATCTAAATACTGTACTCTGGCAGCTTAATACCCACTAGCATCCCTTGAGAAACAACATGAGCAGGATGTTCTTCAGCAACCTGAACTTTTATATTTCCCTTTTGCTCCTCAAACTCCTTTCCTTGTATCCTCTTCTGCAGAGTTATCATCATGATTTTATGCTTGGAAGTCTTTTTTTGAAACCATATAATATTTTTCTGTAATAAAAACATGAGTATAAACTTAAATTTTCTGTGACCATATGCCAAATACTGAAACATTTTCCTCCAAAATTATTTTGAAAGCTCTATTAATATACATTTGTTTAAACCAAATACATCAGAAATCTGAAAAACAAACATTAAAAATATGTTTTATTCTAAATGAATCCAGTAGTGAGATGGGTAGAGATTCTCTTTTTACTGTCAGTTTGTGAGTTTATGAATGAATATTTCACAGTACTAGATCAAGACAGGAAGAGGATTGCTGTTGAGCTATAATTTTAAAAAATTTAGTAAATAAGTGAACATACTATCAAATAGTTGTGGTGATTTCATTTGCTCTGCAAATGGCCTTTACCTGGGAGTTGTAAATCACCCATCCTGAGCATTGGGCACATTTGTAACATACTCCCGTCCATGGGGCACCTGTCATTCCGTGTACCGAGTACGGTTGGAGAATGCTGGGACTCCTGTCTGTTCCAGCCCATGATTCAGATATGCACTCCTACCTGGGTTGAGAAAAATCACTGCTCTAGAAGCTACTATACCGTTTCCTTAGAAAGTTTGATCATAGATGACGTGAAGCTATGTTTCCACTTTACCTTAGACGAGGTTTACCAGAAATTAGTTTGGTTTATAGATCTGTCTTAAGAATCTACATTCTGTGAAACATTTCATGTTTTTCTGCAGAATCTGAATTCTTCCACAAGCCAGACGTCAGGCGCATCCATCAAGCTCTGTCTTCCAACCTCCAGTATCAGACCCACAGATCAGCCGTCAGCTGACCCAAACCAGAGGAACGTCAACTCCCTGGTTCCTCCCAGTCGTTTCATTCCCCGGTGTAACCAAGAGGCTTCAGTCCTACAGAAAACAGAGTGTAAAAGAAAGCATTTCCTAAAGGAAAATGAAAGTAATGAAAAAAAAGAAATGCCCGTGAATCTTAAAAGAAAACACAGTACATGTCATTTTCCAGGGAAAACAAGTAAACACGTGGCATTGGAAGAAGATGCTGAAGAGTTTGAAACCCACCTAAACTGTGGGAACGCAAGGGCATGTGAAGACCATTTCTGTGACATGAGGTATTTGGATGACTTGGAGAAAAGCCAGCTAGTTGAGACGCTCAAACGGGCGGTGGCCGTGGTGGTAACACTGATGTATGAGGACGGTTCGACCCAGCTGAGAGCCGAGCAGGTTAGTGAACGGTGTTGGGTTTTGTTGTTTCCTTGGCACCATAAAAGAACCCCGTTTTCTTAATGTCTGATTTCGATAGGAGAGCTATGAATAAGATTTGAGCCCCCCCCCCAGGGCTGAGTGACTGATAATGCAGAATTCTCTTCAGATTTTTCCGAAACTGCCAGAATGTGTTCCAGAGTGGGGTGCCTTTTTAAACGTTCCAGCAGCAATGCGTGAGGGTTCCAAGCCCTCCACCTCCTTGCCAATCCTCGACGTCTGTCCAGTTTTAGCCATTCTAGTGGGCGTGACGTGGTATTTCACTGTGGTTTTAAGTCGCATTTAATTAATAACTAATTACATTGAGCATCTTCTCATGTGCTTATCTTCTGTGGTGAAATGTCTGTTCAGATCTTTTGCCCATTTTTAAATCGGGTTATTTGTGTCTTATTTTGGATCTGTAAGCCTTCTTTCTATATTCTGATATGAGGCCCTTGTCAGATCTGTGATTTGTAGTTCTCCAAATCTGGCTTATTTTTCTCAATTTCTTACTGGTGTCTTTTGAACACAAAATTTTTTAAATCTGATGAATTCCAATTTATCATTTTTTTCTATTGCCTGCAATTTTTTTGTTATATTTAAGAATGCTCTGCCTATCCCAGGTCTTAAGGATTGACTTCTGTTTTCTTCTAAGAATTTATGGTTTTCACTCTTACGTTAAAATCTGTGGCTCGCTTTGAGTTCTTTTTCTTATGTGGTGTGAGATGAGGGGCACAGACCCGCCTCTTTTGTATCGAGACCCAGCTTTCCCAGCACTGTCGATAAGACTCTTTACTCCCCATTGAATTTTCTTGGCACTTTTTTGGAAACCCATTTGACTGTAAACATAAGGGTTTATTTCTGAGCACTCTGTTCTTTCCTTAGATCTGTATGTCTGTCCTGATGCCGGTGCCACATGGTCTGGGAGTGTGAGTCTTCCAACTCTGTGTTTTTGAAGATTGTTTTGGGTATTCTGGTTACTTTGCATTAACATGTAAATGTTAGCATCAGCTTTTCAATTCCTTCAGGCACACAGCTGAGATTCTAATGCAGATTGTGTAGAGTCTATAGATGAACTTAAGGAGTTTGGCCACCTTGACAGTATTGAGTTTTTGAGCCCATAAACAGGGGCGTCACTTCTTTTACCTAAACCTTCAGTTTCTTTTAGCAATGTTTTGTAGTTTTCTGTGTAGTATACAAATCTAGCTTTCCCTGTCATTTTTCTTTTTTTTAAGATTTTATTTATTTATTTCACAGAGAGAGATCACAAGTAGGCAGAGAGGCAGGCAGAGAGAGGGGGGGAAGCAGGCTCCCCGCTGAGCAGAGAGCCCGATGCGGGCCTCGATCCCAGGACCCTGAGATCATGACCCGAGCCGAAGGCAGAGGCTTTAACCCACTGAGCCACCCAGGCGCCCTCCCTGTCATTTTTGAAAGATATTTTTGCTTGCTAAGGAGTTCTAAGTCAATCTTTTTTTTTTTTCTTTCAACAGTTGGAAGACATTGCTCCGCTGTCTTCTAGCTTGCTCTGTTTCCCACCAGAGATTGGCTGTCTCACTTCTCTTTCTCTCTATCTGGGTAACACCCCTACCCTACCTGTGTAGCCCTGCCCCCTCCTTCTCCTTCTCCTTCTTCTTCTCCTTCTCCCTCTCCCACCCTCTCCTTCTTCCTCCATTTTCCTCTTCCTTTCCCTCTCCTTCTCCTTTTTCAGATTTTTACTTATTTATTTGACAGAATGTGGGGCTCGATCCCAGGACTCCGGGATCATGACCTGAGCTGAAGGCAGATGCTTAAGTGACTGAGCCTCCCAGGCGCCCCCGCCCCCTTCTTTTAAGGTTTTCTCTTTATCATTGGTTTTAAGCAATTTGATTATAATGTGACTTGGTGTGGTGTTCTTCATGTTCCTTATACTTGGGGTTTATGGATCTAGGTTCTACAGGTTAACTCGGGAGAACTGACATTCCTAGGAGGAGTTCTGTGGTCTCACGCGGGCTGTGTCTCTCTGTGAGTTAGGTCTTCCTTGGCTTCTTTCACCGGTATTGGTCGCGTCGCATAGCATACAGATCCTGTACGCATTTTCTTGATTTCTAGGTAAGTATTTCACTTGTTGGAATGGTTATTATAAATGGTAATGCATCTTTTTATTTTTATTTATTTATTTAGAATAGAATAAGGGAAAAAAACACATGCATGCATGCGTGTGGGGGGAGGGCAGGTGGGTGGGAGAGAGAAAGAATCCTAAGCAGGCTCCACACCCAGCACGGAGCCTGATGTGGGGCTCAGTCTCACAACCCTGAGACCATTACCTGAGCTGAAATCAAGAGTTGGACGCTTAACCAACTGAGCTACCCAGGCGCCTCTGATAATAAATTTTTTTTAGAAAAAGGTCAGTTTTACATGTTCACTGAGAGTGTGCAGAAATACAATTGATGTTGTGTTTTAATCTTGTTTCTTGCGACCTTGCTAAGCTCTCGTATTGGTTCTAGGAGTTTTTTATTAATTCCTTTGGGTTTTCTAGCAGACATTTGTGTCATTTGTAAATAGGGACAGTATAGTTCTTCATTTCTGATTTATATGCCTTTTATTTCCTTTTCCCCATCGTGTTACACTGGCTAAGACTTCTGTTATGATGTTGCATAGGGAGGAGACCAGATTTGGAGAGTAAGATCATGGGTTTGGCTTTTGGCCTTGACTGTCATTAAGAGAGCTGTTTATTTATGAATTGAATTGTAGACATACCTTTCATGAATAAATACATTGTTTGTGTTTAATTCGGAAACTGTATTTGTATTCATAGGCTCTGGTTCCCTCTGTTAAAGGAGTTGCAATGTTACTGCAAAGCCGTGTAAGCGGCAGTGGTCCTCTGGATGTCTCAGCCTCTGACCGTGTCCTGGGGGACGGCTCCACACTCCGTGAGCAGTGTCTCTACCTCGAAACACAGCAGTCCTCTACTGGCGGCCAAGAGCAAGACGCATATAATCAATTTGCCAGGTCAGAAATCTTCTCCCACTGCCTTACTTCCTACATACATGTCTGCTTCGTTGAGTCCAATTTAAAGTCTCCCAATTGATTATTTAAACTTTTAGAAGTTCTGTATGGACACGTGAAAATAAAATGAATCTAAATGACAGAAAGGTCTGCACACACTAGCCTGCTTTCCCCCACAGAGCTTCTGGAATGAGAGGTCCATCCTTCCATGGGAGCCCCTCCAGGATTTGAATCAACATCTCGGTGAGAAGCTGGTGAGAAAAGCTTGATCCCAAGGCCTGAGGATCTACTGTTGTGACCACAGCCCCAGATGATCTTCCTCATCTCACTCCCTCACAGTGTTAGAAAATTAAGTTATCACTGCATTTAAAAAGTAAATTGTCCCCAATACCACTTAATTTCATGCTAATTTCAAAGCTTCGTTCTGTGGAAATAGTTAAGACATAGTTCACTTGGACCTGCCCCTTTAGAATGGAACGATTTTTTTTTAAAGGTTGTATTTATTTGTTTCACAGAGAGAGACAGTGAGAGCAGGAACACAAGCACGGGGAGTGGGAGAGGGAGAAGCAGGCTTCCCACAGAGCAGGGAGCCTGATGCGGGGCTCCATCCCAGGACCCAGGTATTGTGACCTGAGCTGAAGGCAGATGCTTAATGACTGAGCCACCCAGGTGCCCCTAGAATGGGACAATTTATTTTTATTTATTTATTTTTTAAAGATTTTATTTATTTATTTGACACACAGAGAGATAAAGATCAGATCACAAGTAGGCAGAGAGGCAGGCAGAGAGAGGAGGAAGCAGACTCCCTGCTGAGCAGGGAGCCAGATGCGGGCCTCGATCCCAGGACCCTGAGATCATGACCTGAGCCGAAGGCAGAGGCTTTAACCCACTGAGCCACCCAGGCGCCCAAGAATGGGACAATTTAAGAAGGAGCAGGGATGCTTGAGCTGTTGCGTCACGATCCTGAAAAGTCCTGCTGTGGGTTCCCACCTCTGCCCTCATCACAGCTCTTCACACGAATTGTCAGCCTGACTCTGGTTTCTGCCTTGGGTGGGAACATCCACTTCCTGCTGTCCCATCCCTCAAGTCCCATCCCCTTAACTGCCTGGTGGGAGCTCCTTGGAGTTGCTGCCCTGAAGAGGCAGTCACGGGGCCTCGGGGTGAGAAGGTGGGGTCTGGGCCTGGGCCTGTGGGCCTCCTATGGTCTCACCGGACCGCGGGGGAGTCGTAGGTGGTTGCTGCGCCTGTGCCGTCTCAGTGAGGAGTGCGGGGGTCAGTGCTATGGCTGGACCAACCCTTAGAGTTCTTAGGATCATAGGACACAATTCAGCAAAAGCCATCAGGGAACTTTGAGGAACAAGATTCATTACTCACAAGTCCTGGAGAGTACACAGCACACCAGGGGCCACACAGCAAAGTCAGAGCTAGAGAAAGAGAGGGCTCAGGCCTGAGGCTCTGCCTCTATTACGGCCTGAGGGTGAGGGGCTCCGGGTTTTCAAGGATTCACTCTTTATTGGCTAAGAGAAGTCATAAAAGCAGGAGTTAGAGTGCAGGAAGGGAAAAGCAGGATCACTCATAGGTCTGGGGTCTAGATGCCCCCGGTCTCTCTGGAGGGGGAACTTCACAGGTAGGGGTGGCCTTCCTCCTTGTCTGGGTGTTTTGCCAGTGGCCTGTCATGCAGCAGGCAATATGGACATCTTTTGAAATGGACGAATCAGCCATCATAAACTTAACATCAGGCACTTGGACTGCAGTACTTTTGGTGAGAACAGGGGACAATGTTTGACTAATAGAGCAGCCTGCTCGCAGGAAACCCATAGCCTTGTTTTTACATAGTTTTCTTCTGAAAGAACAGTTAGGCAGGTCTATTCTATGGAAGACCTCCATGAGAACAGTCCTAATGTTTGGATGGCCTTTTCTGAATTCTGGATGTATTTATATCCCACTCAGTGCCCTTCACTTGGACATCTGATAGTTACTCCAGCCTAAACATATGCTAGACAGAGCTCCTGTCTTCCTGAAATGTGTCTCTGACTCCTTTGTGGTCAAGGTTAACATTAGCATTTGCTCTCCATGAGCTCAGGCCAACAGTCTTGGCGTTATCTTTAACTTCTCTCTTCTTTTCATCCAGGCTCTTAGTACGTCCCATTGGCTCTGCTTTCAAAACACAGCAGCTGACCACGCTCCCCCTCTGCTGTTGCCGTGGGGTGCGGGCCTTCACCTCCTGACTGAACTGGGCGGGGCCTTCCCGAGGGCATGCTGCCTCCACCTGCCCCTCGGCCTGTTTTCCACACCGCTCCCAGAGAGGGTCTGCGCACTAAGTCAGGGCCCATGCTCCCTGCTCAGAGCCCTGCGGCAGCTCCCGGCGATGCCTGCAGGTCTGCGTGTGGCCCCTCACCAGGCCTGGGAGCTCCTCTTCCCCTACTCTCACCGCACCTCAGCCTCCTTGCTCTCCCGAGGGTCTTCCTTGTACCACTCTTCCTCCTCTGCAGTGTGCTTCCAGGGGTCCGCAGGGTGTGCTGCCCCATTCCTCTAAATCAAAGAAACCCCACGAAAAACAAAAAAGCAAATTATGAAAACATGAGACTGGAGGGAGTGGTGTAATGAGCTCTATACACACCTGCTCAGACCAAACAGTTACCAACAGTTTTTCCATGCTTCCTGCATCGGCCCCTTTTCTAGGAGAGGGGTAGGGAGCTGGGATTAGGGGAAACTCCAGACATGTTGTTTTAGCCCACGGGGCCAGGAGGTGGCTCCAAAACACCCGGTCTCTTCCTCACCTGGCCACAGTGCTGTTCTCAGATGTAGCGAACTTAATACTCCATCCACATTCAAAGTTACCCGATTGTTTTTAAATGTCCCCCTACACTTGATCTACTGGGATCAGGACCAGCAAGGTCACGCGTGCCATTTCTTGTCTCCGACTCCTGACCCCATCTTGCAGGAGGCCCCATGTCCTGGGCTTACCTGTTTTGTGATTGTGGGGTTCTTTACTTTGGTCCCCTCTTCTCCATACTTCTGTAAACTAGAGCTTTGTTCTGCAAGCTCCATTATCCAGCTCCAGCTCTTTTCACAAGGGCACTTCCCTGGGTGGTGCTGTCGGCCTCACGCCCCGTCTGCGATACAGTTGGATGGTTAGATTTAGCAAATAAAAATGCAGGTTGCGAAGTTTGCATTCCAGATAAACAATTTTGTAGTATAATTATGTCCCAAGTGTTGGAAGAGGCATTCTTACACTACAGGCATACATCTCTAAAAAAACATTTGTATATTTTTTCAGATAAAAAAATGACCCACTGTTTTTCTGAACGTCATGTTTAGCTGGGTGCCCTGCACTTGATCTGACTACGTTCTATGCTGAAGTTGTGTTGTCCTCACCCCCGTGACGTTCCGATGGAGCCACAGGCTGGGCGGTGTCAGCGCGCTCCCTCCGTTGCGAACGTCCCCTCCAAACGTCCCCTCGGTGGTCGTCGAAATCACTTTTTAAGTATGTCTGAAAGATGGTGATTTTTCTGTGTCTATCATTTCTTCCACACGTATTGGGTAAAATTTTCTGCCGAGAACTTTCCTTCTTCAACGAGGCCTTTTATTCACCTCCTCCTTCACGTCTGCCCTGCGGTGTTAGAGCACGGTCCGCAGGCCTTCCCCCGTTTACGGCGGCGCCCCCACCCTCTGGCACACATCTCACCTGCGGTGCAAAACGCCCCGGTCGCCAGGGAGTTTTATGTTTTGCTCATTCCAATGTCTCCACAAGCCAAGAACAATGTGACAGAGTGTGCTTCACAAATATTTACTCAGTAGTATTTTCGAATCAATGAATATTAAGGTTTAATCTTTGTTAACTTCCAAGACAATTACGTGAAGACATGGTCTCATGCACCATAAAGTTGGAAGTAATAATCCCTATTCCATGACAGTATGTTGGAGATTTAAAATGAATTTAAATAAATCACATTTAAATGAAAACACACATAAATAACTTCTTTGCACAAAACATATCAAGTAGCATTTATGGCACACATGTGCAAGGTCTTTGTACACACCGGCGCTCTCTTCATCTTCACGTTAACTGTATACACTGGGTCTTGTTAGCTCCGTTTTATAGACGACGAAACTGAGACTCAGAGAAATAGCTGTAAGTCCATCTTGAGCTTTCCACTCAAGCCTCCTCTTTTAGACTCAAGTCTAGCTTTTTTATATTCTGGCTGTCTTTGTGTTTGCAAGCGCGACACGATTGGCCTCCGTAACTGACTCACAAGACACACCGTGTCTCACCCACTCTGTCTGACAAGGTGCTCTTTTCGTTGTCTCTCTGACCTTAAGATAGAGACACACTGGCCTGCCTCTCTCACTAGTGGGCGATCCCGCAGTTCTTGGGTGACCTGAGCAGGGACATCACGTCTGCAGCAAATGAGGGCATCAGAGTGGAAATGCGGCTCTTCGCCCCCGAAAGCCTCTCCCCTCCATCCTCCCTGCACCCTCCCGAGTCTGCAAAGCCAGGCCCTCTGTCCTCCCCACTGGCCGGGCCCCCTCTTCCAGGGAAACCCCGTGAAACCAGGCAAGAAAATGTTCAGTGCCCGCGCAGCAGGCTGAGCAGAATCTAACCTCTCACCCTCTGTTGGCTCCGTGTGCAGAGCTGAGTGGGCTCCTGCTTTCTTTCTCCCTCAGCCTCATACAGGACCCTCAGTGTATGAATACAGGGTTCCTGTAAAGGAAGATTTATAGTGCGGGCCCTGGCAGCAGCAAGATAGGGTCTTGCTGCAAAAAGTGTTTAGCCACTCTTAGCCTCAGTTTCCTTATTTGTAAAGTGGACCTAGTGCCTCCTAACAGGGTTGTGCTGACATTTCAGTGTTAACAGCCCTTTGAAGCGTTTAGCATTGGGTTGTCATGGTTAGTGCTGTAAATGATGACTCTTACGAATCCCATGTCCAAGGAGCTCATGGTGCAATGGGGTGAGCCTACTTTCAAGGTAAATTACGGTACAGATGTGGTCCCGGCTGCGGCTGCGGCTGGTACATGGACAGGCATAGAGGAGAAACAAAGAAGGGGCAACTCCCCGCGTGGGGGAAGGGGCAGTTTGCAGAAATCGCGGGAGGAGACTTGCGGGCAAGAATGCAGATGTGGCGTGGCCCCGACTGTGAGAGGTGCCCCAACTGTGGCGCCGTGTGCTGGCGGAGGAAAGACAATTCAGTGGGAGCCGGGGGAGATTGTCTGGAGTGTGTGTCGGGAGAGCCGTGCTGGGGAGCCCGTTCGGGGTCCGGTGTGTGCGCTCCGCTCAGGAACGCGGGACGCGGCTTTTCGTGGGGATGGGCTCTGAGCAGCTGGGGGGCCTGTCTCAGCTTCGTCATCTCTAAGTGCAGAGGAGCAACACCTTCCCCCAGGACTCAAGTTAACCTACAGAAGGCTCGTAGAAGACTGTCTACAAGGTAGTGCTAGCGAATGATACCTGTCAGGAGAGCAACAGACGTGTTTTTTCCAAGGTCAGAAGTTTTAAATTAATGTCTAAATCCGTGAATTTCTTTTCATCTTCCAGGAAAGTGCTGTTTCAAATGCTGAAATGTAAACGTCCTGTTATTTGTTTTAATGCTAAGGACTTTGTGCGAACAGTGCTGCAACGTTTTGGTGATGATGGCAGCTGGAAGCATGGTAAGTTTTAGTGTTTATAATCTCTTAAATTGAACTCGCCAGCAGTGATTCCTCCTGAGAATGGGAGGTGGGGAGGCAGGGGGAGCACAGCTCGGGGCCTGGCCGTGTGGCTTCCAAGCTGTGTGGTCTTGTGCCCCAAGGGTGAGGGGGTGCTTTCCCTCTGTGTTTTAGATTGTTTGTTTTTTTGCAGGTATATATTACTTTTTATAATTTAAAATAAGAAAGAAGTGACTTATGCAGCGTGGTCAGATGGGGTGTGTTGTTACCACAAATAGCTTAAAAACTCCCTACAAATTAAACTAAAGTCCAAGGGCACGTGGGTGGCTCAGTCGGTTGAGTATCTGCCTTCGGCTGAGGTCATGATCTCAGGGTCCTGGGATCGAGGCCCGCATCGGGCTCCCTGCTCAGCGGGGAACCTGCTGCTCCTTCTGCCTGCTACTCCCCTGGCTTGTGTGCGTGCTCTCCCTCTGACAAATAAATAAAATATTTTAAAAAGGAAAGAAAAAGAAGTAAATTAAAGTCCAGACACATGAAAAGATGCTCAACATCACTCATCACCGAAGCCACAATGAGATACCACCTCACACCTGTCAGGATGGCCAAAATCGACAACACAAGGAACAACACGTGTTGGTGAGGGAGGAGAAACAGGAGCCATTGTGCACTGTTGGTGGGAATGCGAGCTGGTGCAGCCAGTCTGGAAAACAGGATGGAGGTTCCTCAAAAAGTTAAAATTAGAACTACCCTAGAACTACCCTACAACCCAGCAGTTGCACTACTATGTATTTATGCAAAGAACACAAAATACTAATTCAAAGAAATACATGCAGCCCTAAGCTTATAGCATTATTACTTACAACAGCCAAGCTGTGAAGCAGCCCAAGTATCCCTCAAGAAGATGTATGTATCTATACACAGTGGAGTAGTACTCAGCCATGAAAAAAGGATGAAATCTTGCCTTGTGCAGTGATGTGGATGGATCCAGAGAGTATAATGCTAAGTGAAATCAGTCAGTCAGAGAAAGACAGATACCGTATGGTTCACTCATATGTGTAACTGAAGACATGAAACAAACAAGCAAAAGGGAAAAAGAGACAAACCAAGAACAGACTCTTAACTGTAGAAAACACGTGATGGTTACCAGAAGGGAGGTGGGGGGATGGGGGAAACAGGTAATGGGGATTAAGGAGGGCCCTTATTTCCATGAAAACTGGGTGTCGTTTGAAAGTTCTGAGTCACTATGTTGTGCACCTGAAACTAACATGACACTATGTTAACTATACTGGAAGTAAAATTAAATTTTTTTAAAGACTTTATTTATTTATTTGACACACAGAGAGACAGCGAGAGAGGGAATACAAGCAGAGGGAGTGGGAGACGGAGAAGCAGGGAGCCCAATGCGGGCTCGATCCCAGGACCCTAGGATCATGATTTGAGCTGAAGGCAGTTGCTTAACGCTTGAGCCCCCCAGGCGCCCCTGGAAGTAAAATTAAATTAAAAAATGATTCACATCAAAACAATATAGAACACATTGCTGTCTTTCATTAAACATAATAAGAATTTTTAATAACTTTTCTTAGATATATAGCAAAGCAAATACATCAAAAATGTTCTTTGTAGAATTGAGGTAGTAGATATATGAAGATTCACTGGGCAATTAATTCTTTTTAAGTTGTCTGCATGTTTGAAAATAAGATGTTGGAAAAAATATTTTTTTTTTAAGGTTTGTATTTATTTGAGAGAGAGTGAGAGCAAGAGGGAGCACAGGGAGAGACAGAAGCAGACTCCCTGCTGATCAGGGAGCCTGGATGCGGGGCTCGATCCCAGGACCCCAACATCATGACCTGAGCCAAAGGCAGACACTTAACTGAGCTACCCAGGTGTCACAAGGAAAAAAACCTCATGATTGTACAAAATTTCCAACACATACAAAATTACCTATGATACAATAAGAAATATATATTTAGTCTTTGTCCCCACTTCCTGGCACATAGTCTTAAGACCCTTGCAATCCCCCTAGTGCTAAGAATGTCTTTTGTGAAGGGATGCAGAGGCGGTCCATCTCAGTGGCCAGCGATCTCATCAGTCGCACCTGGGCAGTGGAGCCCCCACAAACCCCCCGCACAGGGGGTGGGGGACCTGGAGGGCTTCCAGGTCGGGGAGCACGTCTGGGTGCGGGGCAGGCGGGAGCTCTGCGCCCCTGCCCCCTACCTCGCCCTGTGCATCTCTTCTGTCTGGATGACCCGAGTTGTGTCCTTCATGATGAGTGGGTCATGAGTTAGTACCAGGTGCCTTCCGCAGTCCTGCGAGGCGAGCGGGGCGTCGTGGGAACCCCGATGTGTAGAGGGTGGGTGGGAGGTACGGGAGGCATTTGAAGCGGGGGTGGTCTTGTGAGGCTGAGCCCTCAGCCTGCAGGGTCTGCCCTTCAGGGCGTCAAAAGGGCCACTGTCAGACCCCCACCGGCGGGTGCAGCCCGGACACCCGTGGCCTCCGCGCCCGGCGCCGGAGGCGGTGTTGGAAGGCAACACGGTTCCCATCACCCAGCTTCAACAATTACCGACTTATGTCCAGTCTTCTTTCTGATTCTGCTCACACTTCCAAACCCCTGCCTCCTGAGTTAGTTTGTAGCAGATTCCAAGCGTCTTATGATTCATCTGTAAATATTTCAACTATGTGGTGGAACATGAGGGTTTCATTTTTAAAATGATGCCATCATCATCTCCCCCAGATTAGTAGTAATCTTTCAGCGTTATTAGATATCCGGTCAGTGTGTGTGCTGCCCCCCTTGTCTTTAAATATCGTATTTGTTTGTTTTTATCTTTTTGCAGTTTGTGTGCCTTGGGAGCCAAGCAAGAGCTAGGGTTAGGTTACCCCAAAGCTGGGTTAGGTGTGATATGCTTCTCGTTTCTTTTTTTCCCTCTATATATTCTCTCTCCCTGTTTTATTTTTTGTGTATCTACTTTGTCTGTGTGGATGAAACAGCTTGTTTATCATGTAGGATTTCCCAGCAAGGATTTCTTGCTGTTTAATACGTTCTTCTTGCTCATCTATTTCTTGTAAATTGGCATTTGGATCCAGAGGCTCGATCAGATTTCAGGCCTGATTTTGGGAGGGCAAAACTAAGTCATGACCCCGACCCTGACCCTGACCTTAGGTAGTGGCAGGTCCTTCTGTCAGGAATACGTGATATCTGGTTGTTTACCTTTTTTGTGGTGTTTGAACTCATTTCATATGTTGAATCTACTTCCCTGCTCTTTCATATTTATCACTTTATCTAGAATCTATTTCCAATCTCATTTCTTTTTTTTTTAATTCCTCTTTTCCATCATTTGTTTTTATGTAGGGCATCATATATTACATTGATTGGATTTTGTGTATTGCCAGTTCAGTTTTTTTATTTTTATTTTTTCAGTTTTTATATATGAAAAAAATTTTTTTTTATTTCCTGAACCCTTTCATTTCTTTGTTCAGTTTTTATTTTTCTAAGTCACCTAATTTCCAGGTATTTCTAGTTCTGATTTATTTGTTTTTCATCACTTTTGTCATTTTCTCAGATTTTCTTAGCTCATTTTAAACTGTCTTGTTGGCACTTCTGTTTCAACTACTGGTATTTTCTCCTCAGTGTGGGGCCTTGTCCTGGTGGGTTTAGGATGTCAGGCGGAGTTCACAGGAACCCGCCTCCAGGCCCTTCCAGCGCCATCACACCTTCCCCAGGAGTTTTCAAGAATGTTAGCAGGGCCTTAGTTTTGGACCATCAGAGCTCTGAAAAGGCAAGTAGAGTGAACTAGTCCGTTTGGTCAGTTAGCATGGCCGGATGGCGTTGGGTCGGGCCATGCACAGCCAACATGGGTGCAGGCCCAGAACAGCTGCTGATGTCCCAGCCAAGGTTCCAAACCTGCCAATGTCAGGCGCTTTCTAGACATCAGACAAAAAAGTCACGAGACCGGATACATTGGCAAATAGAAATCTCTTAGATGGCATAATTTAAGGGTGCCAGAAAATATAATATTTAATGTGTTGTGATCTAAGACTACAGTTTTGTTTAAAAGCAAACTCCTTATTTTTATGTAGTATTATTCAAAATGTTAAAGTAACTTGGGGCGCCTGGGTGGCTCTGCTTGTTGAGCGTCTGAGTCTTGATTTCAGCTCAGGTCATGATCTCAGGGTCCTGAGTTCAAGCCTCACGTTGGGCTCCATGCTCAGTGCAGAGTCTGCTTGGGATTCTCTCTCTCTCCCCCTCTCCCCTGCTTGTGCATTCTCTCTCTTTCTCTCTCTCTCTCTCTCAAATAAATAAATCTAAAAAAATGTTAAAGCAACTTAAAAACACAGGCGCTTAGAATTCAGGTTTATGTCTCAGTTTATCAGTTCTTCCCTTTTATAGCTCCCCTGTCCGTGTTTAAAATACTCTGACACTTAAACTTATTTAGCAAATGTCGTTTTGTTTTTCACAAAGCATCTTCCCATATGTCCCACAGAGACATACAGTAACCTCTTCCCTGGGTTTGTGGATAAGAAAACTAGTACTTTGGGGCAGTGACTGCCCAAGCTCCAGGGGTGGCCTTGTGCTTGGTTCTTTTTACATATCCCAGTGTAGCAAAGATCTGGGGGGTGGGGCGTCTCTCAGGATTTCCTCCCATCAGGGGAAATGCCCCAAATGCCAAGTGTCTCTGTCCTCACACACACTGCCCACAACTCCGTCCCCCCGAACTCGGCAATGAGGACGCTTACGCTCTTTCTTCGACTCACAAGACTTGGGTTCTTGGACACCCTGAAGAGGGACCAGGAGCACCTAGGAAGGCAGCCCAGTGAGAGGCGCAGGGTTGGAAAGCTGGGGAGCGAGGCCAGCGGGCAGGTGGGGGAGAGGAGGTCAGGAGAGTGCCTGAGGGTTCTCGCCGCCGCCCCTGTGAACATTTGTGAGAGGCTCCAGTTCCACATTAGTTCAGTCCCCCTCTTCAGCTGCCTGGGGTCAGTTCCCGCGGAGACTGCCTGCGTGGGACCTGGGTGGTGGAGGCCGCTCACACCAAAGGCTCCGAGTTCCTCAGGAGCGGGGGGAGCACCCCTTCAGCCCTCACCTCCGTAGCTGGATGGCAATGCTATTATTATTACTATTTTGACCCTCAAGAAAAGGAAGATCCCTCAGTTTTCATGGAGTGATTAAAGGGCCTTTTTCTCTGTAGTTGTTCATTTTGTAGGGCTCGACCCCAGGATTGCTGCCTGGCTTATAGATCCTGGGGATGCTGCCCCCACTTTTGAAGATTTAGTGGCAAGATACCTCGAAGGCTCCATCTCTGTTAACGTGAACACCACATACAGGAATTCCTCAAGAAACGTTGTGGTGAGTTGTGTTAAGATAAGGCTTTAACAACCAGAACCCAAATTTTGTCCTAGAAACTTTCTCCACTTCATAAACAGTCTGGTAGTAAAAAAGAATATTGCCGACATTCATTTTCACTTATTCTGCACGCATGCTTTTCACTCTGACGCTTCTGGTGGAGGATATTGAGTTAGGACTGGTGACTTCTGTTCCTTCATGAAACTATCCCTGGGACGTCCATTCACAGTGGGATTCTTCTAAACGGACCCTCCGGGGTGAGGGAGACCGTGCTCTGGGCCCCGCGTGGTGCTCGTGGTGCTGGTGGCCCGGCTGCCGTGCAGAGGCTCTGTCCACACCTCACTCCATGTGCCCGGGTGGGTCTTCCCAAACCCTGCCCTGGAGGCGCACCCAACTGTCAGGAACTGCGTTGGCAGAAGCCATAGTGCTCACGGCTCTGGAGCCCGGCCCGGAGCCCCAGCGAGCCAGGCCTCCGAGGAGGTGGCCCCCAGCTGGGCCCCTCTGTTGAGGCTTCCTGCGTGCAAATCAATAGCAACACGCTAGAGGCACGAGGGGGCGAGCATGCAGGGGGCTCAGGGAGCACAAGGATTGGCCGTGGGGTGGGAAGCATGGGGGCAGAGAGGCTGGTGAGGTGCGGGCCCTGAGTCTCGGGGAGGTCTGTGGGCTCCTGCTCTTCATCCTGCACCGTCTGTGAGGGAGGGTGTCCATTGCGGGGGCCTGCATTACACATTACACGTTACACTGTGTTCTGCATTACACATTACACGTTACAGTGTGTTCTGCATTACACATTACACGTTACAGTGTGTTCTGCATTACACATTACATGTTACAGTGTGTTCTGCATTGCACATTACACATTACAGTGTGTTCTGCATTGCACATTACACGTTACACATTACACATTACAGTGTGTTCTGCATTGCACATTACACGTTACAATGTGTCCATTGCGGAGGCCTGCCATGCAGGAGGGGCGGGAGGGGCGAGCCAGGCCCACGCTGTGGCACTGAAGAGGCCATGGGCATTGTCTGGGAGCAGCAGGGGGTGTCTGGGCGGAGGAGCAGCGTGGGAGCGGGAGGGACCCTCGAGGTTGGGAAGGAAGGTGTGGGATGGAGGAGGAGCTGTGGGAAGGTGCTGGTCCCCCCTGGAGCTCGGTCTCGTCCCCGGGGAAGCCCCGCTGGAGAACGGCTTCCCATGGGAGCCACACCGTCAGCTCTGTGCTGTAGACCGCTCAGTCGGGCAGGAGCGCTCAGTCTGCTCCCGGTGCCCCCAGACCCGTCGTGCGCGAGAGCCATGGCTGGGGGTGAGGAGAGTGCAAATGCTGGGCCGCAGCAGCCCACGGCCGGCTCCTCATCCTGGGGTATCTCTGGCTCGGGGCCTTGAGGCGAAGGTGGAGTGTGGGGAGGCGTTGGGCAGAGCGAGGTGTCCAGGGAGGAGAGTCACACTGCGGTCGTGCCCTGCCCTGGCTGTCCACGCTCAGGCCTCCGGGGGTGTCGTGTGGTGAGGACGACGGCGAGCGTGGCCGCTCGGCCCACTGGAGCACGTGGAGGGAACGCTTCTGTCTCTACCACTGAATAATCTGTGCACTGTAGACGCTCCGCAGTTCCTGCAAAATGAGGGAAAAACTGGGTTCGGGGAAAGTGAGGCTCCAGGTAGCTTGCACGCGCCCGGTGAGAAGGCTGTTGGGTAACATGGGGGCTCACCCATGGGAGGTTTGGCCAGGCCGCCGATGTGTCATGTCCGCCACGGAAAGACCCGTGCCACCTAGCTAGTGCCCATTTCTGTGGGTCGGTTCTCTCCCTGGATTGTGATGAACACTGCTGCCAAGTTTGCCTAATCTTTCTTCTTTTGATCTTTTGAAGAATCAGAATGTACGTGTGAACCTGAAGATACTCCACAGACTTACGATGGGCCTTTGCTCCCGGCTGAAGGCAGGCGTCGCGTTGTGACTGGGGTCGGCAGGCACTCCTGCTCACTGTTCCCCAAGATCATCTTTCACTCCCATCCACGCTCATGCGTCTGAGCGCACAGGAAACGGAGCAGTGACTTCTCAGGCCAAGTGGACTTGTGCCTCACTCGTAGGACAGGACACATGATAGGACCTGGAGTTTGTTGTTGTTGTTGTTGTTTTAACATTTTTATTTATTTATTTGACAGAGAGAGAGATCACAAATAGGCAGAGAGACAGGCGGGTGGGGGGAAGCAGGCTCCCTGCTGAGCCTGATGTGGGGCTCGATCCCAGGGCCCTGAGATCATGACCTGAGCTGAAGGCAGAGGCTTTCACCCACTGAGCCACCCAAGTGCCCCAGGACCTGGAGTTTTTAAAAATGTTTTCTGTGGGCTAATGATTGTAGCTTTTTAAAAAAACTACCAATTGAATTGAAATGTTTCTCTTTTTTAAAGTTTTTATTTATTTATTAGAGAGAAAGGGAGAGCATGAGTAGGGGGGCTCATAAGTAGAGGGACAGAGGGAGAGGGAGAAAAATTCTCCAGCAGACTCCCCACTAAGTGGGCTCCATCCCACTACCCTGCAATTATGACCCTGAGATCATGACCTGAGCCAAAGTCAGATGCTTAACCCACTGAGCCACCCAGGCGCTCCTCAGCTGGAATGTTTCTAATGCTGCAGTTAACATAAAAACAGAGCATTTATTTTAGTTTAATAGTGACATGGACACAGCTCTACTCAGTCTCGTTGGGAGGCCGAGGGCATTTGCGGGAATAGTCAAAAAGAGTTGAAGGAAGAGACTGTGTGGAGGCAAGGCCAGGCATGGGGGGCCAGTAAGGGCTGGAGAAGTATCCAGGGACAGGCACTGCCTGGAAGCTTTTCCACCACGGGGCTTGGAGGAGAAGCTGTCACAAGGACCCGCGGAGAGCTGAGGCCCGCTGCTGGTCAGGAGCTGGGCTTCAGGCGCGGTGGCTGCAGGCCCAGCACTGTGGGCTGCTGGGAAGGGTCCAGCGAGAGAGAAGAAGCCCATTGCTCTCCCCTACTGACCCAGCCCGAGAGCTGAGGAGGAACCAGGTGGTGGCCTGTCGCACGTCAGCCCTTCCTGGCGGGCAAAGTACAGGGCATGGGGCCTGGAGCAGCAGGGCGAGGGCACGGCAGAGGGGCGGGCGAGGCCGAGGGCTTTCAGATGGCAGCAGGAAGGGACGCACGTGACAGAAGCTCTGGGAAGAGGCATGAAGACTGCCTGAATAAATGCAGAGACATTTCATACTCTTGGAGGAGGTGACCTCATATAAAGGTTTCACCTCTCCCCACACTAGTCTATGAAGCCAGTGCAAAAACCAATGAAAATTCTAGGTACACTTTGGGAATTCAGTAAACCCATTCTGAAGTTAAATGGAATGCTAAAAGTCTAAAAATACCTACATCACACTTAAAAATGAGAAAGATTTGGGGCCCTGGGTGACTCAGTTGGTGAAGCGTCTGTCTTCGGCTCCGGTCATGATCTCAGGGTCCTGGGATCGAGCCCCGCGTTGGGCTCCCTGCTCAGTGGGGAGCCTGCTTCTCCCTCTCCCTCTGCTGCTCCCCCTGTGTGTGCGTTCTCTCTCTCTCTCTCAATTAAGTAAATAAATAAAATCTTTAAAAATTTTTTTAAAAATGGGAGAGATTGGGAGTGGAGTTTGGCCTGCGAGGTCTTGGCAATGAAATAGGCTACTTGAAAGAAGTAGGAGGACAGCGGGAGGGCGGCTGTTGGCTGAAAGTTGCCCCAGTTCCACCTCAGTGCCATCACGGGGGCTGCTGAGCAGAGTGCGGGTTGCAATAATTTAAAAGTGACATTGATATCATTTCTTCCTACAAAACAGGTTTATGGTTTATGGCAACTATTTTGTACTTTGGAGCTTCCTCTGATACCAATTTTGGCAGGTAAGCCACCATGAAGGTGTTGGACAGTCCTGTTTCTAGAGAATTCTTGGCATTGTTTGAGAGCAACTGTTTCTGTCTTACTGGGGTGGGCAGTGTGTCATGTGCGCGCTGAGAGACAGCAAGCCCTAAATCTCCCTTCTCTGTAACACAAGCAGTTGGATAGCATCACCTGCTGGTCTAGAAGGACGAGAAGGTTCTGACCTCTCAGTCACATGGGGTCCCTTTTGCACCGTGTGGTTCTGCCGGGCACCTGGCCCAGCGGCAGCCCACGCCCCTGAGAGCAGCAGTGCGGGACGAGCCCGTAGCATGTTCTACGTGGCAGTTGTTCGTCCTGCTGTCCGTCAGCCCTGCCCTTGGGACGGCCCCTAGGACAGGGGTGCCGGCCCTCCTCTGCCTTCGCCTGTCAGCCCCCACTCTGCCCGAGTCCTGCTGGGCCCTCGGGGAGCCGAGGCTGGCCCAGCGCTCCGCAGCCCGGCTGGCCCGAGGTGACTCCGTCCCGTGTGGCCGGTCAGGGTGTGTCCCCACGGCCCCCTCCGCCACTGCTGGGCTCCAGCACTGACCCTCATGGACCATTGGTGGAGGTGGGACGCGGCAGACACTGTCATTGTTGTCCTCGTCAGGGAGTGAGGCTCGCTCCCTGTCCCGGAGGCTTTCACAGAAGTGACTCGTTGATTAAGTTTCATCTGCTTTGGTGTTTGAATCACAGTGATGGAGAGCCACAGCATTCGGGTGAACAGAGGAGAGATGGAGAGGACTTCAGCCCTTCTGGGGGTGCGTTCTTATCCTGTTAGCTCTCTCCTGCCCGTAAGTCCTTCCCCCGCTTCTCCTCCCGTCCTCACTCACCTGTCTTGGACGTGTATGCAGGCGGGTACCAGGCCTTGACTGGCCTTAAAAACAGGCACGTAGCTGGGCACTGGCTCCGTGGCGCGCACAGGATTTCATGGGTCCTCCTGCTTCTCAAAGGTCAGGTTCTTCTCACGAGGACACCCCCTGTAGTTTGGTGAGGGGAATTCATGGCTTTCTTGGATTCTTGGTAAAAGCAAGAACAGGGCGTCTGGGTGGCTCAGTCAGTGAAGTATCAGCCTTCGGCTCAGGTCATGATCCCAGTGTACTGGGATCGAGTCCTGTCCTGGGCTCCCTGCTCTGCGGGGAGTCTGCTTCTCCCTCTGCTGCTCCCCCTGCTTGTGCTCCCTCTCTCTCTCAAATAAATAAAATATTTTTAAAAAGCAAGAACAGAACTTTCTGTCAAAAATTAAAAATACAGAGGGTACATAGAGATGCATGAAAAATGCATTAAAATGTTTCACATAAGCTGTTTTAAAGGAAACTCTGGTGTAACCATCACCTAAGTCATAGTGTAGAATTTCCGGAAGCACTGTGTGCCCTTTCCCCATCAGAACCCCTTCCACAATTAAAGCCTCTGCCTTCGGCTCAGGTCATGATCTCAGGGTCCTGTGATCGAGGCCCGCATCGGGCTCCCTGCTCAGCGGGGAGCCTGCTTCCCCCTCTCTCTCTGCCTGCCTCTCTGCCTACTTGTGATCTCTCTCCCTCTGTCAAATAAATAAAATCTTTAAAAAAAAAAAAAAAAAGAACCCCTTCCACAAACCACTGTACTTTTTCCCATTTTGCACTCACACTAACAATTCATAAGTGCACGTTCTCCACACCCTCACCAATACCTGTTGATTTCTGAGTTTTTTGTTTTGTTTTGTTTTTCTAATAGCCATCTCAATGGGTGTGAGGTGGTATCTCACTGAAGTTTTGATTTGCATTCCCCTAGTGATTAGTAATATCGATCATCTTTTCATGAGCTTACTGACCATCTGTGTATTGTCTTTGGTAAAATGTCTGTTCAGGTCCTTTGCCCATTTTTTTTAAATTTTATTTTTATTCTTTGATTTGCCCATTTTTTAATTGGGTTGTCAATTTCTTCTTGTTGAGTTTTAGGAATTCTCTATATATTCTGGATAGTAACCCTTTATCAGATATGTGATTTTAAAATATTTTCTCCCATTATATGGGTTGCCTTTTTACTCTGTTGATAGTGTCTTTTGATGCACAAAATTTTTAAATTTTTAGTCCAATTTAAAATTATTTTCTTTTGTTACCTGTGCCTTTGTTGTCATGTCCAAGAAATAGCTGTCAAATCCAATATTGTGAAGCTTTTGTCCTGTGTCTCCTTCTAAGAGTTTTATTGTTGTTGTTTTTTTTTTTTTTTTACCCCCTCCATTGTGTTGATGTGGCATATTACATCGTTCAGTTCACGTATGGACCCATACCTGCATCCAGGAATAAATCCCACTTGGTCATGGTGTACAGTCCTTTTAACATATTGTTAGTAATTTGTTGAGGATTTTTACATTGATATTCATAAGGGTTGTTGGTCTATAGTTTTCTTGTATCTCTGTCTGGCTTTGGTATCAGGGTAATGCTGACCTCAGAATGAGTTAGGAAGTGGTCTTCCCTCCTCTCCATTTTTTCAGAAAAGTTTGGGGAGGATTAGTATTGGTTCTTCTTTAAATGTTTGGTAGAGTCCACCTGTGAAGCTAATGATCTGGGGGCTCATCTCTGTCGGGAGATTGATTATTGATTCACTGTCCTTACTAGTTACAGGACAATTCAGATTTTCTATTTCTTGGTGATTTAATCTTGATAGGTTTTGTGATTATAGAACTTTATCCGCTTATCTAGGTTATCCAGTTTGTTGATGTATAGTCATTCATTGTACTCTCTTGTAATTCTTTTTATGTTTGTTGAATAATGTCTCTCACTTCTGATTTTTTTCCCTGATTTCTGATTTTATTACTTTGAGTTTTCCCTTTTTTCTTAATCCATCTAGTAAAAACTTGTCAATTTATTTATTTATTTTTAAAGATTGTATTTATTTATTTGACAGAGAGAGACACAGAGAGATCATGACCTGAGCCCAAGGCAGACGCTTAATGACTGAGCCACCCAGGTGCCCTGAAAACTTGTCAATTAAAAAAATTTTTTTTGAAGAACTGACTTTTGGTTTCATCAGTTTTCTCTTTTGTTTCCCTATTTATTTCATTTATCTCTGCTCTGATTTTTATTATCTTCTATCTTTTGCAACCTTTGGGTTTAATCTGTTCTTTTTCTAGTTCCTTAAGTTATAAAGTTAGGTTGTTGATTTCAGGTCTTTCTTGTTTCTTAATATTTATAATATTTATAGCATTTACAGCTATAAAATTCCCCTTTTTTGTTGCTTTTGCTGCATCCCATAAGTTGTGGTATATTGTGTTTTCGTTTTCATTCATCTCTAAGTAATTTCTAAATTCCCTTTTGATCTATTCTTTAATCCTTTGATTGTTTAAAAATAATTTAATTTCCATAGTTTTGTGAATTTTCCAGTTTTCCTTTTGTTACTGATTTCTAACTTCATCCTGTTGTAGTCAGAGAATATGCTTTATATAGTAACTATTTTTTGAAATCTCTTGAGCCTTAATTTGTGGTCTAACATATGGTCTGTCCTGTGAAATGTCCCATGTGCAAGTGTACGTGGTTGTTGCTGGTTGGTGCTCTGTACACCGTTGGATCTGATTGGTTTCTTGTGCTGGTTAAGTCCTCTGTTTTCCTAATCTTCTCTGTGGCTGTTCTACCAGTTATTGTGAGTGGAGTCATCAAGTCTCCCAACTACTCTTGTAGAATTTTCTATTTCTCCCTTCAATTCTGTCATTTTTTTCTTCATGTATTTTGATGGTCTGTCGTGTGTGTGTTTATAATTGTATTACAGTTGCTGTATGTGTCACATACATGTCATCCTTTGTTTCTTGTAACCATTTTTTATCTAAAGTCTATTTTTTCCTGATATTAGCATAGCTATCTCTGTTCTCTTTGGGTCACTATTTGCATATCTCTTTCTTTCCTTGTACTTTCAACCTGTCTGTATCTTTGAATTTAAAGTTCGTCTCTTGGGACACCTGGGTGGCCCAGTGCATTAAGTGGCTGCCTTTGGCTCAGCTCATGGTCCCGAGATCCTGGGATTGAGTCCCACATCGGGCTTCCTGCTCAGTAGGGAGCCTGCTTCTGCCTCTCCCTCTGCCCCTCCCCTGCTCGTGCTCTTTCTCATGCTCTCTCAAATAAAAAAATAAAATCTTAAAAAAAACAACAGCAAAGTTCGCCTCTTATGAACAGCACATAGTTAGACCATATGTTTTTATCTATTCTGCCAGTCTCTGTCTTTCGGTTGGAGAGTTTAATCCATTTACATGTAAGGAATACTGATAAGGAGGGACTCAACTTCTGCTGTGCTGTTTCTATGTGCATTGTAGATTTTTTTGTCTCTCATTTCTTGCATTACTGTCTTCTTTGTGTTTAGTTGCTTTTTTTGTAGTGAATTGTTTAAATTCCTTTCTCATTTTCTTTTGTGTATATCCTATAGCTATTTTCTTTGTGGTTACCATGGGGATGACATTTAACATCCTAACATTATAACACTTTAATTTGAGTTTATTACAGCTTAACTTGAATAACATGCAAAAACTCTGCTCCTTTACAGCTCGGTCCCCACCCCTTTCGGTTGTTGATGCCACAAATTTATACTTTTATACATTGTGTGCCCCAAACATAAGCTAATAATTTTTTAAGTGTATTAGTCTCTTAAATTATGTAGGAAACATGACTTGGAGTCACAAACAAATGTTACAATAATACTAGCTTTTACACTCATGGTTTTTTTTAAGTATGGAGAAAACAAAAAGTACAGTGACAGATTGTTATTATAATACTAGATTATATAACGGCCCACACAGTCGCCTTTCTTAAGATCTTTATTTCTCTATATGGCTTTGAGACACTGTCTAGTGTCCTTTCATTTCACCCTGCAGGACTCCTGGACCATTTCCTCCAGGGCAGGTACAGTCATCACATCTCCAGCAGCTTTTCATTATCTGGGAATGTCTCAATCTCTCCCTCACCCTCAAAGGACAGTTTTGCCAGATGCAGGATACTTAGTTGACAGTTTTTCCTTTTAGAACTTTGAAAATATTGGCCCATTGTCTTCTGGTCTCTAAGGTTTCTGATGAGAGATCTGATCACTGACCTAATTGAGGATCCCTTATATGTGATGACACTTCTCTCTTGCTAATTTCAAGATTATCTGTTTACCTTTGGCTTTTGAAACCTTGATTATAATGTGCCTTGGTGTTGATCTCTCTTAATTCCTCTTACTTGAGTTCGTGGAACTTCTTGGATGTTTATATTCATGTATTTCATCAAATTTTAGAGGTTTTCACCATTATTTCTTCAAATATTTTTGCTGCCCCTTTCTCTCTCCTCCTCTGGGATGCCCACAGTGCATATGCTGGTCTGCTTTGTGGTATCCCACAGGTCCCTTAGGCTCTATTCACTTTCTTCAATTTATTTTCTGTCTGTTCCTCAGCCTCAATAAGTTCCATTGTCCTGTCTTCAGGTTCACTGATTCTTTCTACTGCCTGCTCAAATCTGCTGTTGAATCACCCAAAGGAATTTTCTATTTCAGTTAACATACTTTTCAGCTCCAGAATTTCTATTTGATCTCCTTTTAGGTTTTTTTCTCTTTTCATCATTATTTGCATTTTGCTCACACATTGTTTTCTTGACTTCACATCCTCCTTCTGTTCTTTGAGCATCTTTAAGACAGTTGTAATGTCTTTGTCTAGTAGATCTGCCATTGAGTGAGTCCTAATCAGGGACAGTTTCTGTTGATGTTTTGTTTTGTTTTGTTTTGTTTTGTTTTGTGGGATGCTTTTCTTTGTATGGCTTGAAATTTTTTATTGAACACTGAACATTTGAATCTGATAATGTGGTAGCTCTGGAAACCATCATCTCTCCCCACCACAGGGTTTGCTGTTTTGTGTTAGTGTTTTGGGTTTTGGGTTTTGTTTTGTTTGTTTTTTTTAATGGCGTCTCTGTGCTGAAGATCAGCCTGAGGGACAAACTTAAGGTCTTCTCATGTTTTTTTCTAAGATTCTTCCTAGGTATACACAGTCTGGTTCTAATTTTCCCTGCAAAGGCGGTAGTTATCGAACATCCTTGCTTTAATTTCTGGCTCCCCAAAGGAGGAAAAGTAAAAAATGAAGGGGATGCAAAAGAGTGCTGGCCCTTTAATTCCCCTGGAAGTCTGTTCAGCTGGAGGAAGAGGGTCTTACAACAATGTGGGGAGGGGCAGCAACAATGGCTGCCTGCCTATGTGTCTACACCTGTGTTATTAAAATCAGCAGTCAGGGGGCGCCTGGGTGGCTCAGTTGGTTAAGCAACTGCCTTTGGCTCAGGTCATGATCCTGGAGTCCTGGGATCGAGTCCCACATCAGGCTCCCTACTCAGCAGGGGCTCTGCTTCTCCCTCTGACCTTCTCCCCTCTCATGCTCTCTCTCTCTCAAATAAATAAATACAATCTTAAAAATAAATAAATAAATAAATAAATAAATAATCAGCAGTCAGAGCCCAGATCCCTACTGTTTGGAGGACAGGGTCTTTTTGCCCACGCTGGCTTCTGCACACTGTTCCAGAAAGAGGTGGATGATTGCCTGTGGTGTGGCTGGGAGTGGAAGATGGGAATGGGTAGCTAGTCCTGTGCTAAGAGCTGAAATTGACCAAAAGCAGCTGTAATTTATCTTCCAAGCCTGGAAGTTTCAAGCCCCCAACAGACTCCTGAGTCCAAGATGGTCATTGCACAGCTTGACATGTTTTTACACATGTACACAGGCATGTGATTTTACCCAGAGCAAGATATGGACTATTTCCAGCACCCAGAAGGCTCCTCCTTCCTGTGCCCTCCTAGTCTGTACCCACAGAGCCATTAATCTGACTCTCTTCATTGATTCTGAGCTTCATGTAAATGGAACCACACAGTGTGGGATCTTTGGTTCTGTCTTTTTTTGCTCACATTCTATCTATGGGATTCGCTTGTTTGGTGAGTTTAGCAGATGTCGGTTCCAATGAGACTTGCTGTGTAACACCCATTTAAGAACGTGTCTTAGCTTCCTTACATCCTTCCCATTGGTGAGCACTGTGATCACAGAGGCTGTGAATATTCATGGACGTAAACTGGTGGATGTGAGTGCTTCTGTCTCCTGGTTTTATGTCTGGAAGTGGAATTGCTGGAACACAAGGTGTGTGTAGGTGGTAGTAGGTACTTCCAAAGACCTCTTGGAATTGGTCATAACCTTTTCCAGTCCCATTTGCTACATCCTCACCAGCGCATACTGCCAGTCTTTCTCACTTTCGCCAATCTGGTGGGTCTGTCACTGTATATTTACAATGGATTGTATGGATTTACATTGTGGATTTAGTTTGCATTTTCTTGATGATTAATCATTTGAAGACCTTTCCATATGCCTGATGGTATTTTGGATGTACTCTTTTGTGATCAATTTTGCAAAGACTGCACCCACTTTCAAATTTATGTTAACTGACTTTTTCATATTGATTTGTAAGAGTTCTTTATATGTTCTGTATGTGAGTCCTTGTAATAAATTCTGTATGCAAGTCTTTTGTAATATATATTGAAAATCCTTTCTCCCAGTCCAGGATTTGGCAAATAATAGTCTGGGCCAAATCTATCCTGTGGCCTATTTTCTTATGGCCTACAAATTAAGAGTGGTTGTTACAGTTTTTAAAAGACAAACACATAAGCAAAGCTAAAGAAGAGTATGTGACAGGAGCCATATGTGGCCCATAGAACCTAAAGTACTTTCCAGCTCAGTCTGTGTCTATGGCTTGTCTTTTCATTCTCTTAATAGTGGTATCTTTTGGTGAACAGAATCTCTTTATTTTAATGAAGTCCAATGAACAATTTTTTTAAATGTTTAAGAATTTTTATGTGCTGATATCTTTTGTCTGCCTTCTAGTAAAGATATTCTTCTGTGTTTTCTTCTATAGGCTGTATTACTTTAAGCCTACCGTCCATTTCACATTAATTTTTCTATATGGTATTAGGTATGGTTAAGATTTTTTCCCCCAAGTTGATTTCTTTTTATTTCAATTTATTAAAAGTGCTGTTTCCCCACTGAATTACAGTAACATCTGTGTCATAAGTCAGATCACTGCTGTCAAAAGTTCAGAGAAAAACAGAAGTAAAACCAATGGAGCCCTGAAGTAGTAATTAGCAAAACTTGATTATGTGCACAGCAGAAAGACAGTTTACAAACCAGGAGCACGTAAACCAAGCCATGGAGTGAGGCTCAGAGGTCTGTTGTCATAAGGCCCCTTATATGGTGTGGAGGCAGGGACTGGTTCTTCTTCACAGTGGTGGGGTACTGCTTTAGGATTTGGGGGAGCACAGTTTGAGATTCACTTATGATTTTCAGAGGCACAGATGAGAAGCAATCCAGATCAAGTTAGCCTCGCTGATCATGCAGAAGAGACTAAATGAAGCTTTGCTTGTAGGACTACCCTGGTTTCGTCTGCTTAGGGAATTTTCAAGGCTGGTTTCCGTGTATGTTTGGTTTTAACACCGTATAATGTGGATCTTTTTCTGGACTCTGTTCTGTTTCATGGGTTTTTTTGGTCTATCCTGTGCTAATACTCCCCTGCCTTAACTATGGTAGCTTTGTAATAATACGTCTTAATACCCTGTGGTGTGTCTTCCATCTTTGTGTTTCTTCTATATGGTATCGTCTAGTTTTAGATTCTTTGCATTGCCATATAAAATTCTTTGATCTACTTTTTTAAAAACTGTGTTGGGATTTTGATTGTATTTTCATGCATATGACAAAGGACTCCTATGCAGACTATAATAGAGAGCTCCTATCAATAAGAAAAAGCCAGTTAACGTAATTTTTAAATGGGTGACAATTTGAAATGAATTCACCCATGGGGCTACACAGCCAACACCTGCACCTAGCTGAGCCCCACCCAAGGTGCTGATCCTCGCAAGTGTGCTTTGTCATGTGGCAGCCGGTAACCGATACAAGCTGGCCCAGCTTCCTCTTGCAAATGGAGGGCTTGCAATCCCTGCTTCATGGCATGATGGGGCCTCCGGCCTGGCCGCCAGCTCCAGAGCCCCGGTGGGCTTCCCCCTTGTTCTGCCTGCTGCTTTGTAGCTTGTATCTATTCCTGCTCTGAAGAGATGCTTATGTTTTGTTTTGTTTCTTTTAAGAAACTGTGTTTTTGTTTTTTTCTGTTTATATGTATCCATTTCTTCCCATGCCTGAAACATGAGGAGTGCATCAACGTGCAAGTTTAGTGTGCCATTTTAACTGGAAGCTCAAACAGTTTGTTGCTGGAGGTGTTTTTGTTTTTGTTTTTGTTTTTGTTTTTGTTTCTTAAAGATTTTATTTATTTGACGGAGAGAGATGTTGCTGGAGTTTTTGTTCCCTAAGGTATGGCTTAGTCCTAAAGGGATCCATTATCTGTCCTTTAATGCTTTGTTCCTTGGTTTTCTTTTTCTCATTTGTTTCTTTGACTCCTGAGCTCTGGCATACTTTAACCAAGATAAGTGTTTCTGGTTTCTTCTTTTCGCCTAGATATTCTTTTCTTGTATCATACTTGCCCTGCTCCTAACTTCTTTGGACCCTCTTTGTAACTTCTTTCAAAATGTCAGCCTCAAGGCCATCATCTGATGAAGAAGAGAATGCAGATGATAGTTCACTGGGGTGGGTTGGTAGGTTAGCCTCTCCTCTTTTTTCTTTTACAATGTTGTTTTTAAGTCCTGGCTGCCTGCCGCTTTTCTTCTGAAAGAAGTGGCAGGGGGGCAAGGGCCTGCAAATTCAGCTCTACCCCCTGTACTGTGTCAGCCGGTGCATAGAGCGTGGTTAGATTGTTTTTCACCTGGACCATCCGTACTTCCCCGCCCTCGAGCCAGGCTGTGTCCCGTGTGGTTGGTTGTGGCTGTTCAGAGTGCGGTCCCTGGTGTCCCTGTGGCTGCTCTCCCCACTGGGTGGGAGGGCCCTACCAGGTCACTGGTTCTAGTTCCTTTACCTTGGGAGACTTTGGATGCTTCCAAGTTTGTGGTATGATGCTAGGTCCCTTTTCTAGGAGTAGTGCTCCTGGAGAATTCGTTCTTTCCCTCGTTTTGGTGTGTTACTTCCTATTCTGCTTCTTTCATTTTGCTTCCTGAGGTTTGGGAGAGGATGATTCTGTGAGCCTGAGGTTTCCACTATGAGTCAAAGTACATATTTTAATGTTCATTTTGGTAAATTTTTGGCTATTTTTTATTCTTATAAGAACTTATGTTAGGAACTGTTTGATGAGCAAATTAAATAATCTTACATTGTGAAAACCATTAGTAAGATTTGATGTCACATTCACAGTCTCGTCTCAAGGAATTGGAGCAAGAAGCCCATTTTGTTGCAGGAGAGCAGTTTCTTATAACAAGTAATAATCAGCTTCGAGAGGTAAAGCTGAATTTTGTTTTTGTTTTTGTAAAATATACTTATTAGGGGTTAAAGAGAGATTTAGTCTTAATTTATAAATACTATTTTATGTTGATTATCTGGAAAGTATGTAAGTTGTTCATGTTTTCTCACATTGAGATTCATTCCTTCAAAGCCTGCAAATCCAAGAAAAGTATGAAATCAGAATTTGAGTGTTTGTAGCATCTAATTGGGTATCCCTTCTGTCGCTGTGGCTGCGATGTTCAGTTTCTCTCAAAGCTGAGACCCACTCATCACATGTCCCTGCTTCTGTTGAAGATCCTCTTCGGCAAGCTCAAGCTGCACCTGCTCATTCCCAGGGAGACTCTTCCTAGAACGAGGCTGCAGAAACTCCCATCCACGTCAGAAGCCGTGGTAAGTTCAAAAATTGTCCCCTCTTTCTGAGGCAGTAGCACGCCTCCACCACGTGTGAGTCACCCTCAGACCTGCCTGTGCCCCTGCAGTGGGCTGTGCGGCAGGTGCTCCCACGACACGCTCCCCACAAGGCTGCCCTCCCAGTACGAACCGTGAGAGAGAGGCCGACAGACAGTTTTCTGGAAGCAATCCACCAGCTTCGTCTTCTGCAAAGGACAATTAGGTGGAATTTTGTTCTGAAAACCAATTGTTGTCAATCCAACCATCGCCTCTTAGAAGCTATAGGCTGCCAGAAACTAGAAATGGGGAAGGTTGTCAGTCTTCTCCTTTCCTAGATTTATTTTATTTTATTTTTAAATACAGATGTGGAAGGGTTTTGTTTGTTTGTTTTAAGATTTTTTATTTATTTGTGGGAGAGAGATAGAAATCACAAGCAGGGGGAGCATCAGGTAGCAGGAGAAGCAGGCTCCCCACTGAGTAAGGAGCCTGATGTGGGACGAGATCCAGAATCCTGGGATCATGACCCAAGCCAAAGGCAGACAGACGCTTAAGCAACTGAGCCACCCAGGTGTCCCCCGTAGATTTATTTTTAGAAACTTTGAGCTAGCTTTCCCGAGAGGAACCTGTTTGATAAACAGGGAGGAGTGACAGTCTGCTGTATCGGAATGGCAGGATATAGGGGCCCCTGGGTGGCTTAGTGGTTGAGTGTCCTTGACTTTTGATTTTGGCTCGGCTCATGGTCTTGAGGTAGTGGGATCAAGCCCCAAATTGGGCTCTGCGCTCAGGGGGAATGTGCTTGGGATTCCTTGCATCTCCCTCTTCCACTTGCTCTTTAAAATAAATGAATAAATCTTTAAAAGATATATGAAAAAAAAGACAAAGAATGGCAGAGTATAAATAGATGTTCAGAATCCAGTAGGTAAGATTCATGAGAGCATGCAGAGTGGGGGTCAGTAAGTGGACTGGTTTTTTGTTGTTTTTCTTTTAAGATTTTGTTTATTCGAGAGAGAGAGAGAAAATGAGCAGGGGGTAGGGGAGCGGCAGAGGGCGAAGGAGGCTTCCTCCTGAGCAGGGAGCCCGAGGCAGGGCTGGATCCCAGGGCCCCGAGATCCCGACCCAGGCGCCCCTGCAGTGGACCTGGGTTGCTACGGTGAGAGCCGTAGCTCTGGGGGCTCAGCTTGTGCTCTGTGTGCCGCGTCCAGCATCTGACTTGGCAGCAGCCTCCCTCCCTACGTACACGGCCAGTCCAGCCCTGCACACTCTGCCCATGTGGGCCCTGCCGGAACCCTGCGCCTTCCGACAGTCCCCACGTGCAGCCCTCAGTGGGCTCCGGGGGCAGTTCTTGAGTGGGTCACGGACATCTGCAGAATGTGTGTCCTGAAGGGGGTTTGAATCTGCCCCCTTCTCCACCTCCGTGGATGCCCATCATCCTCCCACGTCCTTGGGAGCTCCCAGGGGTGGAGCAAGGGCAGTGGCGTCAGCCACCACATCCCCCTGCATGGCTTGGACCTGCCGACTCCTCTGTGCCTCAGTTACCTGGCCTGTAAAAGAAGGATAATAACAGTCCTTTCCTTCCGGCATCTTGTGAGTGTTCGACAGGTGTGTGTATGTGTGCCTGTGTGCGAAGCAGTACTTAGGACATGCCTGATGTGAGCTCTCAAAAACCAGCACGTACTGGCTGTAATTATGAGCTGTTTCACCCAGAAACCTGAGTCATCCTGGATTTTCTTCCAGCCTCACCCCACAGCCAGCCCTACCATCTCTGCCTGCAAACGTAGGTCTTGAGTTTGCTCCGTCTGTCCTCACGGCCACCACCTCAGTCACCTCCCGCTCAGCGCCCGGCAAAGCCCCCTCGGCGGCCTCCGCGCTGCTCTCCCCCCACTGGTTATGCATCAGGTCCAGGCAGAGCCCCTTTTACAACAGGAGAGGAATCAGGTTACTCCCCGGTGTACATTCCAGGGGCTTCCTGTGACCCTGCGGGTTCACACGCAGGCCCTCCCGTGTGTCCGCAGCGCCGGCTCCCGCCCTGCCCCTTCTCGGCCCCCCTGGCTCCCCGCGCCCCTGAGCGCACTGCTCTTTGCAGGTTCCGCGCCGGCCCTGTCCTGGTGTGGAGCCTCTTCTGGGTTCGGCGCAGTGGCTTCTGATTGTTGGCTCAAGTGCTGCTTTCAGAGAGGCCTCCCCTGGCCACACAGACAACAGTGAGGCCCCCTGGCACGACCTGTGTCTCCCCCCAGATTTGTTTCCTGTGCCTCAAGTTCCCTTAGTTCTGGAGGGCTTGTCGCTGGAGGCTGGAGGCTGCGCAGATCAGAGCCTGAGTCTGACCGTCCACCGCCTCCCTGCAGCCCGGCAGCCGGCAGCCGGAGCCAGCACAGGTGCCTGCTGTTTGTGCACGGGCCTCGGGGACCACACGCAGCCGGCCCCATCCTACCGCGGAGGCTCCGGCCCGGATTGCACACCCCACGGCAGAGGGCCACCGCCCGAAAGGTGGAGCAGTGGCTGTAGCTAGGAAAGCCACGTACT
The DNA here is from genome assembly GCA_002007465.1 of Ailurus styani. Classification (NCBI taxonomy): domain Eukaryota; kingdom Metazoa; phylum Chordata; class Mammalia; order Carnivora; family Ailuridae; genus Ailurus; species Ailurus styani. The sequence continues at coordinate 5,370,176 of LNAC01000189.1, forward strand.
TGGCCTCGTGGGGCCCGGAGCTGAGGGTCTGGGCTGATTTATTCTCCATCCTGGCACCAGCTGGCAGTGTTCCCCTTCCCTCCTTAGCTCTTCCAGACAGCCGGCGACTGAGGAGACCTAACTCTCCTCTTGTGTGCTTTCTCGTAGACAGAAATTAACGACCTTAATTATTTTTCACAAAGACGTGATCGACGTAAATCATATTAACCTCTTTTATTTAACCGACCAAAGCATACAATTTTGTGCATTTTTAAAAAGATGAACTTTTACTAGGGAGCACACGTACATGGTTCTAAATTCAAAACGAAGACTCCTCTCTTATTTCCTTCATCCTTCCTGTTCCCCTCCCCGTGGGGAGGGATGTGGACTCCAGGTAAAATGTGTAGCCTCATACAGTTCAAGTAAGGGCACAACTGTAATCTTAGGTACGGTTTTATTAGGCTTTTATTTTTATTAGATTTTATATTTCATTCACAGCAATATTCAGCAGAAGGTACAAAGAAGTTTCGTCTACTGCCTGCTCCCCCCCCCAGCACACCCACCCCACTCCCCCTCTCTTTCCCCCACTGTCAGCATCCCCCCCGGTGGGACCATTTGTTACCCTCAGTGAACCTCCACTGACACATCACCATCATCATCTAAAGTCCACACTTTATCTCTGGGGTCACCTTTTGTGTTGCACATTCTGTGGGTTTGCACAAATGTGTACTGATGGGTGTCTGCCGTTATGGTATCACACAGAGTAGCTTCACTGCCCTAAACACCCTCATGCTCCACATGTTCCCCCCACTTCCCTCCCCGCTCCCGGTATTTTCCCTGTCCCCATAGTTTTGCCTTTTCTGGAATGTCCTGTAGATGGAATCATATAGTATGTAGCCTTTTCAGTCTGGCTTCTTTCCCCTAGTCATGTGCACTAAAGTTCCCCCATGTCTTTTCCTAGTTGATAGCTCACTTACTTTTGATGGTGAATAATAGTCCACTGCCTGGATGGACCTGTTATCTCCCATTCACGTACTGAAGGACATCTTGGTTGCTTCCAAGTTTTGGCAATGAGGAAGAAAGCTGCCCCTAACATCTGTGCACAGGTTTTTGTGTGGACTTAAGTTTTCAGCTCCTCTGGGTAAATACCAAGGAGCACGATTTCTCGATCGTGTGACAAGAGTATATTGAATTTTGTAAGAAACTGACAAACTGTTTCCCAAAGTGGCTGTACTGTTCTGCCTTCCCACCAGCCATGGGTGAGTCTCTCTGGCCTCACATCCTCGCCAGCATGTGGTGTTGTCAGGGCTTTGGATTCTGCCCGTCCTAACAGATGTTAGCTATGTCCTGAAAAGTCCATTCTTATAGCTGGTTAGAGAAGGCAGGAGTCTTATTAATAGGCTGTCACTGGGGGCTCCTGGGTGGCTCAGTCGGTCAAGCGTCTGCCTTCAGCTCAGGCCATGGTCCCAGGGTCCTTGGGTCGAGCCCCGCATCAGGCTCCCTGCTCAGCGGGCAGCCTGCTTCTTCCTCTGCCTCTCTCCCTGCTTGTGCATGCCTGCTCTCTCTCTCTCTGACAAACAAATAAACAAAATCTTAAAAATAAAACATGGAGAAATATGAATTCATAAAGGTAAAATGAAAAATTATGCAACATGCTGAAAATGACTTAAAAAAATAGTCTGTCACTGTAGTGTGGGGACAGAAGTCTCTATGGTCCAGGTGACAGCCATGAAGATGGAGCAGTGGACGAATTTCCAGAGGATTTTTGGAGCAGAAAGGAACTCTGTGAGTGTGAGTTCGTGTGAGCGTCGACAGAAGACTGTGGGGGTAGCTCTTGGTTTTCTTAGTTGTGCAACTGAGCAGAGAGAAGAGGCCACTGCCCAGGGAAAACTGGGAGAGGAATAGTGTACTGGGGTGGGTGGGGATTCAAGGGCTCACTCTCAGACATACTAAGACAGAGATGTCAGAGGAGCGGTCGGGTCCATGAGAAGTCTTGTGCAGAAGTGGTCAGCGTTTTTAGTCAAGTTGCCCTGGGATGGTGGTCCCCTGCCCTGACTGGAGCTTTGGAAGAACATTCACGCCCAGGCTGACGACTGATGCACAGAATGGTGTGTGTGGGTCGGATGGCCCAGGCCCGGCATGTTTTTGAAGCTCCCAGCTGTTTCTCATAAGCCAGCCGACATCGATAACCACAGAACCAGACGCTGAGAAACTGACACTTAGAGGTCAGGGAAAGAGGAGGCGCCACCAAGAGGCTATGGAGTGGCCACGGGGAGAAGGGAGCCGAGAAGAATGTGCTGTCAGGAGCCAACACGGAGTGTGTGATAAAGCTCCCAGGGCGGCAGGCGGCGGTGGAACCGCCTCTGATCACGAACCAGCACAGGTAGGGCTTGGTCCGAAGTTTTATGAGATCAAGCACTTTCATCTTTTCAAGGGTCCTTGGGTGGCTCAAGTAGAGCCATACAGAGAGACTGTGGTTAGAAAGTTATTTTGTGAGTAAGGTATCAAGGAGAGCTAGTCAGTCTTAAGCAGTTTTCTTGGCTAAGTGTTTTCATGTACTTTCATCCCCCTGGGGATAACTTTTCTAAGTAAACGGAAATTCTGGATCATACTGAGGTCGGGTGCCCCCTGGGCTGTGTGTACTCCCACGGCACCAGTGCCGGCTCTCCGGTTCACCATTCTGTGGCCAGACAAGACTCTTGGGTCCTTAGTCTATTCAAACAGACAGGGTTACAACCCTATGCCTTATACTGTTACATGAGAATTATAGCCTCACTTACCCCCACCTGACCTATAGATTCAAAACAATCTTAGCAGTAGTTTTCTGGAGAAGCTGGAAAGTTGACTTCAAAATTGACGCGGAAATGCAAAAAGCTAAGAGCCAGTGTGATCTTGGGAAGCACTACTGGAGGACTTAGTCCATTGGACGTCAAGACTAATCCTAAATCCATGGGGATTGGCAGGAACTAAGTAGCACAGTGTAGTGTCGATTGGAGCATGAACACATAGACCAGTGGGCCCAGCATGGGGAGTCCACACATTCGTGTGAAAGGCACGGTCTCTGACAGGGTGGCTCTGCAAAACAGTGAGTAAGGAGGGCTTGTTCCATAAATGACCCTATTTCACACCATACACAAAAATAAACTCCAAGTGAATTGCACATCTAAATATGAAAAGCAAAACAACAAAGATTGTTGAAGATACCATAAGGGAATCTCCTCAAGACCCTGAGGTGGGTGAACAGAACACAAGACGCATCACCTATATAGGAAAAGATTGATAAACTGGACAAGAGTAGAACTAAGAATCTCTGTTTATGAAGAGATGCCATTAGACAAGGAAATAAGCAAGCCCCAGAAGGGAGAGAGATTTCTAGCAGGTGTAACTGGCTGAAGAAAACGCTGTCCAGAATAACAAATGCCTACATTTGTAGGGGTTTGTAGGGAAACAAAAAAGACATGCAAACCAATTTTTTAAATGGCCAAAAGATATGAACGGGTTTAATGAGAGACAATACCTAAATAGTCAACGCGTTAGTGAATACTGTCCGACTACAGCGGTCATTGGGGAAGTACATATAAAACCACCATGCAACTTCACACTTACCAGAGAGGCTAACATTAAGGCCTGGGACGTGTGTTGGCAAAGATGTGGGGCAACTGGAATGCCCACGTGGTGCTGACGGGGTATAGATGGGTGCCTTCACTTGGGAGAACCAGTGGTGTTGCCCCTGCTGCGGTTTGCCCTGCAATTCCATTCCTCTCTGTGTTTCTACTCAACAGAACTGCGGACATATGTTAACACAAATCCAGGCTCCAGAACGTTCACAGCAGCACTAGTCATCATGGCCCGTAAACAACCCACTAGTATCCATCAAGGTTAAAATATAGTTGTCCTCCATTCACACAGTTGAAGACAGGAATACAAAGAAATGAAATGCTGCTTCATAAAACACAGATGAACCTTAAAACCACCATATTGAACAAAAGCCACACACACAGAGTGCCTGTCCCATTCCATTGATACGAAATTTGAAAGCTGGGGAAACTGGCCTTGATGGTGGAGGTCAGGGTGGTGGTTACCTGCAGGGGAGGGGCAGGGACCTGCAAGGGACCTGGAATGTTCCGTGTGCGTGGCCTTACCCAAGCGTGTTCACTCTGTGGTCATCAGACAAATCATGTTCTTATGAGCTTGTGTTTTCCTCTATGTAATATTTCAGCCTTTTAACATTAGTTTTAAAATCCATAATCCTATCCTGATGTTACCTCCCTGACATTATGCTCAGATAACTGTGATTGAAATGTTGGATGTTCCTTTGGATGTTCCTAAACTCTTGAGTTACACATTTGTAGGCATTTTCTTAGTTTATTCTCCTATGTGGTATTTTGCACATCCTGGATTTGGATTCCATGAATTTAGTCTCAGGAACAATCTTATTTCCAAGCTTGTGTGAAGTGCATTTAGCTCCCATATGGATGGCAATGATTTTGTAAGGGATTTAGATTCAGACACTTGATAAACTGGATTATGAATCTTCACTTTGGAAAACATGGTCAATTCAGGCCAATTATTATTAGGACTTACTCCAGCTGAAAATAAGTGTTCAAAATGTTAAAATTAAATGAAGGAATTCTATTGGTGTCAACTTATTCTCATTTTTCAGTTAAGTGCCCTGCAGGACCTTCATCCATTACCCAAGATAATTTTGGAATATAGACGGGTAAGTTCCCTTTGCTGAGTGAGTGAGTTGGTGAGGGAGCGGGGCCATCTGGCACCGGCTCTGATAAGAGCAATCGGCCCATGATCACAGCAGTAGCCCTGGCAGTGCTCTGAGGGGAAAGAGCCTGTTCCAGCGGCCAGGTACCCGCGCTGCTCTCGTGCACCCCGCTCGGCTCGAGCCACTGGGTCCCACGGGGACGAGGACAGATGAAGGCGGGAAGGGGACGTGTGTTGTCATCGGGTGGCTTTGCTGTGGGCTGGACGCCACCAGCACAGAGTTCAGAAGCCTCTCTCGAGGGCCTCCTCCCGCCCCCACCCCGCTCTGGGCCTGGCGAGGTTCCCTGCTGCCCTCTGCGCACGGCGGCGCCCTTGTTCGCTCACGCACCCCTTCTTCCCCAGCGGCCCTCACGTCCTCTGTCCACGTGCCTGCGTGTGTTCTCTTGTTGGGGAACCGCGGCCGTAACTTGGGCCTCCGCCTGCACCGTCCGTCTGCCATTCCCTGAGCCTGCGGCCTGCAACTCTCCCAAGCTGTGGCAGCCGCCGACGGCTTGCTCACGGCACCACACAGCCTCCTTGCAGGGACGAAACGACTAGAGCAGAACGAAAGGCACCCTAGGGGATGCGGGGGGATGGGCACCTGTGATGCTCCATTTATCTCTGCAACGGTTCTGTGAAAAGGATTATTCCAGAATTATTCTGGAAAAGGGGGTAGAGTGCCGTCTTTCCTGTGGACCATCATGATTTAACCCTGGGCCCCACACCAGGCCGGAGCAGGGCCTCTGGGCGTCATCGGAGTGGACACATGAGCGCACACGCCCAGCACGCCGTGAAACACGGCTGGGATGCTCGTTCCTGCTCGATGCTTAAACGAGAAAATGATTACTTTTGTCTGGGTCACCTAGGTACACAAGACCAAGTCAGCCTTTGTGGATGGACTTCTTGCTTGCACGAGGAAGGTAACGGAGCTAAACAGGATCCTGTGCTCAGGAATGGGGTTTCCACGTAGCTACATACACAGTTTTCTGACATTTTACTTAACGTTGAAATCACCAAATATTCTTGATCTGGGAGCCATGATTTTGTTATTACTCAGGTCTCTATAGCCTGAGTTGCCGTCATGCCTTCAGACCTGGGGCTGCCAGACAACGTGACACCCATCACTGCCCCTCTCCCCGCACCCATGGCAGGGAAGCAGGAGGAGGAGGAGGCTGCAGGCAGAGGTGTTCTGTCTCGTCCCCCATCTGGGCTGCAGAGCTCCTCCTGGAGTCCGTGCAGGGTCCCTGGGGCACATGGCCCTCCTCTCCCTATGCGCAGGGGCTTGAAGGGACCCAAAGACCCACATGTCCCGCTGCTGCTTCTGCCTGGGTGGGGGGAACCGCCTTGTCGGTCAGCAGTTGGCTGACGCCCAGGGGCCTCTCAGGGTTGGGAGCTTTGGGCCAGCGGCTGTGGACGCCTGCAGGAGAGCAGTGAGTGTTGGGTGCTGTGTGCAGGGAGGCTGAAGGGTCACTGTGTGCTTGACTTCACATGGCATTGCCAGCGCTGACACAGATTCTTCCTAACTGTTAAAGGGCTCCATTTCCTCTACGTGGAATCAGACGGGAACAGTGACCGGAAGACTTTCAGCCCAGCATCCGGTAAGTTAGCGCTCCTTGGTAGACAGCTTCTGTGCCTTGGAGCTGAGTTTCCACCTATCCGTGTGTTTGCCTGTGCACTTTCCGTTTCTAAGAGGGGGCCCCATGTTGATAGGTGTGTTTTGCTCTGTTGGTCCACTCAGCTAACCCTCATTTAGCACCTGCTGTGTTTGGGGAACATAGTGGGAATAAGACCCGTGCTCCCTGCTGTCGTGAAGTGTTGAGTTACTGAGGGGCCTTTCCATCCCGAGAGTCATGCGTGCTGGGGCTGAGGGCCAAAGGGACACCCCGTTCCCACTCTCCCTTGCTTGTCTTCAGACTTGGACTGGACAGGAGGCTTCTGAGGTCCAGAAATGTGTTGAAATGTCTGATGCTCTGATGACCTCGTCCATTTCTTTGTTGTTGTTCCAGACTGTCTCTGATGAAGAAAGCTGTGAATACCCTTGAATTTGTGGTACAGCTTTAATAACACTCAAAGCAATCACCTTCTAAATGGCTTTATATTTTTGAATTGAGATCATTCATTACAGATTTTTCATTTTCATCAGAACAGTTCCTCAAGTACAGAAGTGTAAACAAACAAACAAAAACTAGTAAAAGTTGCCTATTATTCTACTATGCAGAATTAACTGTGGTTAACGTTTTGCTGTCTATCTTTATTGACTTTTTGCTAAGTACACATATTTATAAAATACTGTTTTCTACCAAGGTAAAACCACTTTTATTTTATACTTTTCAATTTTATTTATGATGTCTTGATATTATACATGAATATTGACCTGAATCTGTATTTAAACATTTGAATTATTTAAATATATGAATTAAATACATTAATTATCTAAATATGCACTATAAAAATATATACATATGAGTATATATTCGTGATAAATTCAAATACCTTGGATGTGTGTAGAATAAAACATTTCAGTGCCCTTTCCTTTCCCTTCGTGACATGTCTGTCTACCCCGTGGGCCCCCTGTCAGTGGTCTGGACTGCACCCTGCCAGCCTTCACCTAGCCTTTACACGTGTGGGTACCCAGTGCTCACAGCCAGTGGTCATGCAGGGCTGCGCGGTCTCCCACGCGGCGGGAGCTGTGGCCCCACTCAGGGCCTGACGCTCTCTGGACTTCGGACCCACCTTAGCAAGGCCTTTCTTTGGACACACCACTTTAGAGAGCTCTTCTGCAGTCTTTACCTGGCCCACCACGAGCAGTACTAACTCTGGTGCCTCCTCTGAAGGCAGGTGCCTGCTGCACCTTTTCTCTTAGCTGCTGCTGCTTCTCATCAAAGAGTAATTTAGTTCTGTTGCAAAAACACACTCTTCATGAGGTCCTTGCTTGTGCCTGTACAGGGTTGTAAGTTTGTATTTTCTATTGCATTTCCAGATTAATATCTTGCTGTGCTTTATTCTCTTCCAGAAATCTCCAGTGCCTCTGGTTTGTAGGTAGCACTCCTCCCAAGTTTTTAGTGATGCTCTTGTTTTTTTATTTTCTGTTATTTCAGTTGAATTTTTGGAAACAGAAGGTATAAACATAATGTGTGCATTTGGCCATTACCTTCCACTTGAAGTCCACGTGGTCATTTTAACAGCTACTTGATACTCCACTTGATGGCAGTCCCTGGTGAGAGTCATTTAGTTGTTTTCAGCTGCACTTACTTCATACGGAGATGCCATAGACATACCTGTATGTATATTTCTGGAACATTTTCCTAATGATTTCCATAGTAGTCCTAGAGACGGAATTCCTGAATCAAAGAATATGTGTATTTTTAGGGCTTTATGTTATGAGTTTTGTTTCTTGTCTTCCTTGTTAGTGGGAGCACTTTCTTTCCAACTGTGTCCATCCTGAGTAGAAGCCCCAATCTAACAATTTTCATCCACCTAAATTCCTCATTCTTTGTGTTCTCTTAGCATCGAGCGGTTCATCGATCAGTATTTGCTTTATCAAACCTCAGTCTAGTGTCTTCCTAGATGTTCCCTGTACTTGTCCTGATGGTCACTACATGGTGTTTTAACTGCCTGTTGACCTCAGCTTTCCCTGCTAAGTCGTATGTTCCATGAGAACAGGGCCTTTTTGCCTCTTTTGTCGACTTACCCCCCCAGGCCTGGCTCTGCACCTGGAACCCACCTGATAGGCACCAAGTACCTACTGAGTGAAAACCTGGACGTGTGACCCACTCTTGAGCGGCCCTCCCATGTCTCAAAGTTACGTGGTTTGGGATCATCCTCGGGACTGCAGGTGTTAACAGTGTAGGCTCAGCCTCTACCCCAAGCTGCACGGTCATATTCTCCACCCTAGCCAGGAGCTGGTCAAGAACCTCAATTCTCTTCTTCCCTTGACTCAGATCTTTTAGGGTCCATGCCTGTCCATCTGTTTTGTGTGTCTTTCTTGGGCCGATCATCATATTTTATGAAGGCCTGCTCCTGAGCGGGGGCGGAGGATCTCCCTGTTGCCTCTGCACCTTCTAGGAGCCACACTCTCACCATTTCTTCATCTCCTAATACCTCCTTGTTGGTTGTGGCTTCAGATGCCCCTGCTAATGTTTCCGTGTCCACAGGCCAGTTTTGTCACTGTCCTCATGTCACCCCAGCGCCGCTTGCCCTGAGTGTTCCAGCTCAGAATTCACCCACGGTTTGTGATTTCAAATATTTGACCTCAGCCGTTGTACTGTTATGAACTCTTTAATATCCTGACTCATCAGTCTTCTGCTAGGTTAGCTTTTAAAAGTTCTTAAAATGTTACAGCTTTAAAATGTATTGTTTGGAAATGTTGAGATCCAGGTAGGATTTAGCTTTGTTTCCTTTGTGAGTCGTCTCCCTCTTAGTTTCTTCATTTTTCTAATTCTTTGTCTGATATCTTGTTAGCATGTTTGCACTAGCTTTTTTGGTATCTAACTGAGTCGGAGACAAGTTAAGATTTTCTGGTATTATGGTGAGTGCTCTGATGTGATTTGTGATTCCTTGACCCCTCGTCATTTTCCTTGCCTTCAGGCTATTCTTTTTACCTCTGTTTCGGTCCCTTTTCTGTCCCTTGATCCCTGAACACATCTTCCTGCAGCCTGACCCTCTTGGCCTGGTCATTGCCTGCTCTTCTGGCTCCAGCTGAGCTCAACATGTCCATCCGGAAGCATCATCTAACAGCGTCCCCCACCCCAAAGCTCAGCAAGATGCCCCTCTCCCTGTGAAAGAGGCATGGAGCCGATATAATGAACATCTTTGTGTCCGTCGTTCAGTCTAAGAACTTAAATGTTACTTGGGTGTGTGTAAAGCTCCGGTCTACTCTTTTCCCATGTCAGTTTCTTTCTACCCCAAAGTTAGTGTTTGTCATCCCATCCAGTCTTACTACACACACACACACACACACACACACACACACACACACGCAGAGTTAAATAATAGAGGTATGTATATATACATACATGTGTGTGTGTATCCCTAAATAACATCTGGGTTTGTTTTTTCTAACTATTTTTAACCGTTATACAAATGGTATCATATTGTACTTACATAAGTTGCTGTTTTCTTTTTTCTCTTAAGATTTTATTTATTTGAGAGAGAGCAGGAGCAGGGGGAGGGACAGAGGGAGAGGGAGAAGCAGGGAGAGAGCTGAACAGGGAGCCTGATGCAGGGCTGGATCCCAGGACTCTGGGATCACGAGCTGAGTGGAAGGCAGACGCTTCACTGACTGAGCCAGCCCGGCGCCCCGAAGCTTGCTGTTGTCATTCAACAATATGTTTTTGAGATTTGTCCACATTGGCTGAAGTCGTGCTAGTCCATTTATCTGGGCTACTGTACAGTATTTCATTGTATAAACGAACTAGATGTTTTCCAGATTTCCACTATTCGAAACAATGCTGCAAGAAGAAAAACTGCTGTAGTGTATATTCTTGGGCACATGCCAGGGTTTGTCCTGCTGGTCACTCGTGTTGCCTGGCCATGGGGTGTGCTGGGGGCCATCCTCCCGGCATCACCCGGCACTCTCCAGGGGGTAGATGAGCGCACACCCCTGCCTGCAGTGTGAGACAGAGCCAGTGCTCCTCCACAGTGTCTGCTGCTCTTGGCGTTTCCACACGTTCTACTCTCTGCCTCTTGGATGCATGTGGATTAGTATTTACTGTGGTTCAAGACTCGGGTTTCTTTTTGGTTTCTTTTTTTTTTTTTTTAAGATTTTTATTTATTTATTTGACAGAGAGAGAGAGATCACAAGTAGGCAGAGGGACAGGCAGAGAGAGAGGGGGAAGCAGGCCCTCCGCTGAGCGGAGAGCCTGATGCGGGACTCGATCCCAGGACCCTGAGATCATGACCTGAGCCGAAGGCAGAGGCTTTAACCCACTGAGCCACCCAGGCGCCTCTCTTTTCAGTTTCTTCAGTGACTTTGCTTGTTTACTCCTTTTGCCCATTTTCAGTTTAGTGGTTTGTCTTTTCTTATTAATTTGTAAAATTTCTTTATACATTATGGATACTGGTCTTTCATTTACTTACATAAATACCTTCTCTCAGTGTTTGATGTTTTTATGTTGTATTCAATGAAGTTGAATCACAGGTGTTTTCTGTGTTAGTATCAACTTTGTACTCGTTGCTTTATGGTTTGTGTGCTTTGTGTCTTGTTTGAGGAAACTTTTTTTTTTTAACATGGAGAACCTCGTAATACTCTGATTCTCTTTTAATAGTTTAAGGGCTTTGCTTTTACCTTGGCTCTACAGTCCCTCTGGAATCTGCATTTATACAGGTGTAAGGAAGACATGCCACTACTTTCCCATCTGAATAACTGCTTGTTATAACCACTGTTACAGTAAGCTGTCGGAATAATTTATAGTATTTTGCAATGCCTCTGTCCTGCATGAATTTTGATAGATGCTGGGTCTGTTTCTAGGCTCTCAGTTTTGTGCCCTTGGTCCATTTGTCGATTCTCACAGGATCTTAATTTAAGAGTTTCATTAGAAATGTGCATTCCCTGACTGTCCTCAGCTTAACCTATAATATCACTATTCCCTTGCTGTAGTGTTTGCCTTCCTTCTACTCTACACTCTTTGAGTTGTCTCAACATTTTATCCCAGAAGTGAGCTCAGTGTCCACTGTATGATGGGTGGTCACTAAATGTTTTTGAAATAATGAATAAAATGGATCATCACAATAAGTCTAATTACCTTCTGTCACCATGTGGTTGACCCCCTTAATCCAGTTCATCCACTCCCCACTCGCCTTACCCTCGATGATCCTCAGCCTGTTCTCTCTATCTGTGAGTTTTATTTTGGTTTGTTTATTCTTTTGTTGTGCTTTTAGATTCTACACATAAGTGAAGTTATATGGTACTTGTCTTTCTCTGACTTACTTCACTTAGCATCATACCCTCGAGGTTCACGCATGTTGTCACAAATGGCAAGATCTCCTTCTTTTCATGGCTGAGTAACAGCCCATTGCATATACCTACCATATCTTCCAAATCCACCCATCCGTCAGGGCACACTTGGGCTGCTTCCGTGTCTTGGCTGTTGTAAATAATGCTGCTATCAACATAGGGGTGCATGTGTCTTTTCAAGTTCATGTTTTTGTTTTCTTCAGGCAAATACCCACTAGTAGAATTACTGGATTATATGATAATTCTATTTTTATATTTTTGAGGCATCTCCACCCTGTTTCCACGGTGGCTGCACCAATTTCCATTCCTACCAACAATGCACAAGGTCTACCTTTTCTCCACATCCTTGCCAACACTTGTTGTTTCTTGTCTTTCTAATAATAGCCATCCTAACAGGCATGAGATAATATCTCTTCATGGTTTTGATTTGCATTTCCCTCATAATGAGTGATGTTGAGCATCATTTCATGTGCCTGTTGGCCATCTGTATATCTTCTTTGGAAAAATATCTATTCAGGTCCTCTGCTCATTTTTTAATCAGATTGTTTGTGTCTTTTTGCTATTGAGTTGTTTGAATTCCTTATATATTTTGGACAGTAATGCCTTATAGCATATATGATTTACAATTTTTTCCCATTCAGTAGATTGCCTTTTTTTCCCCCCTTCACAGAAGCTTTTTTTAGTTTAATCTACTCCCACTTATTTATTTTTGCTTTTGGAGTCAGATCAATGCTAAGACTGATGTCAAGAAGTTTACCACCCATGTTTTATTTGAGGAGTTTTATGCTTTTAGGTTTTACATTCAAGTCTTTAGTCCATTTTGTGTTAATATTTTTACATAGTGTAAGATAGTGGTCTAGATTCATCCTTCTGCACATATCTGTTCAGGTTCCTCAACACCATTTATCAAAGAGACCGTCTTCTCCCCTTTGGATATTCTTGCCTCTTTTGTTATAAATTAATTGACCCTATAATCATGGATTTGTTTCTGGGCTCTCTGTTCAGTTCTATTGGCCTATGTGTCTATTTTAATGCCAATATGTACTAATATTTTTAAAGGACTTTTTGTATATACTCATGAGAAATATAGATCTGCTTTTATCTGGTTTGGATACCAGGATAACACTAATTTCATGAAATAGGAAATATTCCTTCCTCTTTCATTTTCTGGAAGATATTGTGTGGAATTTGTGTTAATTCTTTAAATAGGTATGTCTGGGTGGCTCAGTCCATAGAGTATGTGTCTCTTGATCTCAGGGTGGTAACTTCAAGCCCCACATTGGGTATAGAGATTATTTAAAAATAAAATCTTAAAAAAATCTTCTTTAAACATTTGGTAGAATTTGCTAATAAAATTTTCTGGGCCAGGAGATTTCTTGTTGGAAAGTTTTCAAATTATGTGTTCGAGTTTACCAATATTTATAGGGTTACTCGTATTATATTGTTTCATATTGGGTAAATTTTGGCTCGTTGTAGTTTTTTTTAATTAGTCCATTTTGTCTTATTTGTGAAATTGTTGTGCATATAGCTGTTTGTAGCATTCCCTTATCCTTTTGATGTCTTCAGGATCTGTAGTGATGTCCCCTTTTTCATTCCTGACATTGGTAATTTGTGTCTTCTCTCTTTTTTCTTTTTCAGTCTAGATAGAGTTTTATCAATGTTATTGATCTTTTCACTGAACCAGCTATTTGTTTCAGTGGGTTTTCTCTATTTTCAATTTTATTGATTTCTGCTCTTTATTCTTTCCTTTCTTCTGCTTGATTTGGGTTTATTTTGCTTTACGTTGGCAGGTTCTCAAGGCTCAAAGTGCAATTTTAGATTATTGCTTTAAGACTTTTCCTTTTTTCTCATGTGTACATTTTTTGTGCTATAAAACTTCTTTCTTCCCCACAGTTCTAACTGTATCCCACAAATTTTTTATGTTGTATTTTGTCAAAGAAAGATTGCACCAGAGAGAGTTAAAGAGGCAAGGAAGAGCTTATTCAAGATTATTGCAATAGGAGAGAGAGATTGAACTCAACTCCAGATACAACAAGGGCATTGGGAATTTACGGCCAATAGGGAGGTGGACAGTCACTGGGTAGAAAATTACAAAGAGGAGCTTGTCCAGGTATGAAGGTTGGGGGGTTCATGCTAATTCACTCGCTAAACTCAGCCACAGTGCTTTTCTATGGTATTTGACTGTAGTACATTTTCTGTCTTGCTGGGCTGTCCCCTTCCGGTCTTTGGCTCAAGACAGCAGGCTCCTACCCTCCCGTGCCACCTTGAGAAGGAGGAGCATGAATGGAGGGTCAGCACTGACTGAGTGCTTTTCCCCAAGTGTCTACACTGAGTGATTAATTATTGCTTGTCCAAGTATTCATTCAGATACGCCCAGTGGCAAACAAGAAAGTCAAACCCAAACTGATCTAAACTACCAAGGTATTTCTCAGCTTACCTAACTTAGAAGTCCAAGGAAGGGCTAACTTCAGGCAAGATTTGATCTGGCAACCTAAGTTATACAGCGGGTCTAGCTTCTGTCCCCCACTTCCCAGCTTCTCTTCCTCAGCATCTGAGCAGGTCTTGGCAAAAACTGCTTAGTCACTCCCCAGTGGGGTGAACACATCCGTCCGTGTCCCTTCCGTGAAAGGAGGAGGAAGCATCTTTTGCAGATGTCCTCAGCAAGCATCTCCTTGATGCTCCTTGGAAATAGCCCAAGCCACCCTTAAACTAGTCACCGTGGCCACAAGGTGGCCTCTGCTAACTGGCTTAAAGGCGGGGGCCCTTAATGACAATTTGAGTGTCATTTTCTAAGGAAGAAGGAAAAGGACACTCGTGGCCCCCATAGCCAGTGTCTCCACACGTGACAAGATAATGGTTTTGTTCTAGCTGTCAGCACATATAAGAAGTATTGCTCCAACAGGAAATGTTCTGTTCTGTTTTCCAGCGTGCCTACTGTTCTTAGGTTGTTCATCCGTAAAGATTCTTAGTAAGTTTTTGCCTTCGGGCTCAGGTGGCACCACCCAATGAAGAGTCTTGTTTCCCGGATACAGTACTTAAGCCCTATTTCATCATTACCTATATACATGTTAAAGTAGCTAATTTGAAGTAATTCTAGTCAGGGTCTTTGCATTGTTGGCATGTGATTTTGCTGCTTACCAGATGAATATCTCTCACATAATATTGTACTATCAAATTATTTATCATCAAGATTTTCATAAGTCGTGTAACTATTGCTAACTCTGTACCACTATTTGAAACCCAAATGAGATGTTTTTACCTTTATACTTTGTTATTTCAGGGATTAAATATTTTCCAGTTTCTATTTAGAATAAAAGGAGCAGTCCCATCATTCTCCAAGGGTCACTTCACAGTGGAGCCCCCCGGTGGTGCAGTTGGTTAAGCTTCTGACTTTTGGTTTTGGCTCAGGTCATGATCTCAGGATCATGAGCTGGAGCCCCTTGTCAGGCTCCATGCTCAATACAGAATCTGCTTAAGTTTCTCCCACCCTCCCCTCTGCCCATCCCCTCTGCTCTCTCTAAAATAAGTAAATAAATCTTAAAAAAAAAAAGCCACAGTGATTCCATCTTTTTATGCCAAACCTGCCTCAGTTCCCCTGGTGGCTCAGGTGGGAGCCCTGCTTTTCTAGCCCCATCGCCAGGTCCTGGGGAGCCTCCTGGGCATTGCTCTTCGCTGCCCTTCTCATCCCACTCACCTCGGCTGTCTGCGGGCCTTCGCATTCTCCTGCCCAGCAGCCAGAGAGTCTCACAGGCCAGCCACATTCTCTGCTCCTTAGCTTGTGTCCAGGGCTCCTGGTGTTCTGATCCCTGCCTCCCTCTCCAAACCATTTCCTCCTACTGCCCATTCATTCATTCATTCATTCATTCATTCAACAGATGTTTACTGAGCACTTCTTACATGCCAGGCTGTTCAGGGTGCTTGTGCTGAATGCATCACGACCTCTACCCTCGTGGAATCTGGGGGCTGAAGGGCATGAGCAGATAGCAAACACACTGAATAAATCCTAATATGAAAGATGACAAAATGTTGTGGAAAATAGTTGCAGGAGCAAGGACCAAAAACACAGGGGAAGACGATGCTCATGAGGGGAGGCAGAGAGGCACTGATGGAGGAGGTGATGACCAAACAAACGCTCTAAGGTGAAGGAATGGGCCACGTGGGGCCATGTGGATGTAGGGGAGGTGCACGTGAGCCCCTCACCCTCCCCCAGCTCCACACAAGGCACGGTCCGTGCTGGTCTTGGGCTGTAGATCAGGTCAAGTGCAGGAGTGTTAGCCCAGCACGAGCCACTATCTTGGGTATGTCTGTGTGGCCCTTACCCTACTCTCTATACCTTTCTATGGTTTTGCTGTGTGGTTTTTACTTGTTTTGTTTTCCCTCATATCCTTAAGAAAAATGATTTCAGGAAACATCTGGCACTGTTTGACAGAACCGCAGAGGCAGCTGAGTACTGGTTTGGGGAAGACCTGAGTTCAAATTCCAGCTCAATTGCCAACAGTATGACTCTAGCTGGAAACTTCAATTTTCCCGTCCATGAAATAAAAATAATGCCTTCTTTGCTAGGTTACTTTGAAGACTATTTCCTTTTCATTTCATTCATTCAACTAATATTTGTTGATGCCTCTGTGTGCTAGGAAGAGTCATAGGTGCTGAGGACCCAGGAGTGACACTACAGGCATGGCCTTGCCCTCAGGAGGCTGCGTCCTGCCGGAGCACAAGTTTGTTCCTTTGTTCCTGACAGCCCATCAGATGCACCTCATGTGGTGCTTGGAAGCTGCTACTGCACAGGGATCAGGACAAAGGGAAGCCAACTGTGACCCTCATTGTGATTATCACTGCCATCCGGCCTCATTCCAGAGGCTCCAAGGCTGTAGCTAGAGAGAGGCCTGCCATCATTGCCGCTGTAGGACCATGGGAGAACGGACCTCCTAGGTGCAACGGCCTTCCCTCGTAGTTAAAACTGTTCCTTGCTTGGCATTTTCACTTACAGCTACTGACATTTTAACAAATGCCAAATTGTAGGCTTAAAATGTCACCTCTGCACCTTGCCTTTGCAGACTGAAATAAAGGCTGTTAACATTGAATTTTTCTAGATCATTTCTCTTTTTTTTTTTTTTAAGCACACTGAAGTTCACCAGGAAAACAAATGCTAAGAGTGTGCCTAGTTTTTATTACTAGCACTTTTTCTCCCCAGCCATAATGGGGCCCAAAGCAGTCAACGGAAGCTGAAAAAAGAGAATCAGGTACAGAGCATAAGGTGTTTCCTGTAGTGGGTCTTAGTGTCCCAGAGAATCTGGCTGCATTTATTTATACAGAGGGCTTAGAAGTAGTTCTCATACCATTTGTGATCTGTACACTAAAGAAAAATTTATAACCTAGAGGAGAGTAAAGTCCTCTCCTCTGAGGGGGACTCAGGAGATTAACATTTTCACTGGATGTTTATTCAACATAGTACTGGAAGTCCTAGCTGCAGCAATCAGACAAGAAAAAGAAATAAACAGCATCCTAATTGGTAAGGAAGAAGTAAAACTTTCATATTTATAGAAAACCCTAAAGATTCCAACACAAAACTATTAGGACTGATAAATGAATGAAGTGAAGTTGCAGGTTCCAAAATTAATATATAGAAATCTGTTGCATTTCTATATACTAATAACCAAGTAGCAGAAAGAGAAATTTAAAAAACAGTCTCATTCACAATTGCACACCCCAAAAAAGAAATACCTAGGAATAAACTTAACTAGGAAAGTGAAAGACCTGTACTCTGAAAACTACATAACACTGATGAAAGAAGCTAGAGAAGACACAAATAAATGGAAAGATATACTATGCTCATGGATTGGAAGATTTAATATTCTTAAAATGCCCATACTACACAAAACAATCTATAGATTCAGTGCAATTCCTAACAAAATACCAATAACATTTTCTACAGAACTAGAACAAATGATACCAAAATTTGAATGGAACCACTAAAGACCCCAAATAGCCAAAGCATTCTTGAGAAAGAAGAACAAGGCTGGAGGTATCACAATTCCAGATCTCAAGGTATACTACAAGGCTATTATCATCAAGACAGTATGGTACTGGCTTGGAAATAGACACATAGATCAATGGAACAGAATAGAGAGCCCAGAAATAAACCCACACTTACATGGTTGATTAGTCTATGACCAAGGAAGCAAAAATACCCAATATGGAAAAGAGTCTCTTCAATAAATGGTGCTGGGAAAACTGGACAGATACATGCAAAAGGATGAAACTGGACCACAAGATAAATACAAAATAAAGTTAAAATGGATTGAAGACCTAAACAAGAGACCTGAAAGTATAAAAATCCTAGAAGAAAATATAGGGAGCGATCTCTTTGACATCCACTGTTGCAACATTTTTCTAGATATGTCTCCTGAGACGAAGGAAACAAAAACAAAAATAAACTATTGGGATTCCTCCAAAATCAAAAGCTTTTTCACAGCAAAGGAAATCACCAAAATGGAAAAGCAGTTTAGTGAATGGAAAGCAGAAATAGTATCTCCAATAAAGGGATAATATCTGAAATATAAGGAACTTACACAACTCAACACCAAAAAAAAAAAATCCAAAAGCTAATCCAATAAAAAATGGACAGAGAACCTGAATAGACATTTTCCCAAAGAGGACATACAATTCACCAACATGAAAAGATGCTCAACATCCCTCATCATCAGGGAAATGCAAATCAAAACCACAAGGAGATACCACCTCACACCTGTCAGAATAGCTAAAATAAAAAAGACACGAAACAAGTGTTGGTGAGGATGCTGAGATAAATGACCCTTCATGCCCTGTTGGGAGGAATGTAAATTGGTGCGGTCACTGGAAAACAGCATGGAGGTGCCTCAAAAAATTAAAAATAGAAATACCATATGATCCAGTAATTCTACTACTGGGTATTTACCCAAAGAAAACAAAAACACTAATTTAAAAAGACACTGCATCCCTGTGTTCATTTTAGCATGATTTACAATAGCCAAGATATGGAAGCAACCCAAGTATCCCATCGACAGACGCATGGACAGAGAAGATGTGGTCTGTATGCACAATGGACTATTACTCAGCTGTAAAAAAGAATGAGGTCTTGCCATTTGCAACAATGTGGTTGGACCTTGAGGGTATTGTGCTAAGCAAAGTAAGTCAGACAGAGACAAATGCCATATGATTTCACTTATATGTGGAATCTAAAAACACCAAACAAACAGACCCGCCAAAAAAGAAAAAAATAGACTCTTAAATAGAGGGAACAAATTGGTGGCTGCCAGAGGGAAGGAAGGTGGGTGGGGAGATGCATGAAAGAGATGAAGGGGATTGAGAGTACAAACCCACAGTTATAAAATAAGCCACGCAGATGAAAAGTACAGCACAGGGAATATAGTCATTAATATCATAGTAACGTCGTCTGGTGACAGACGGGGACTACACTGGTCAGGATGAGCACTGGGTGATATATGGAATTGCTGAATCGCTTTATTGCACACTTGAAACTAATATAACATTGTACGTTAATTATACTTCCAAAAAAAAGTCTTTTTTCACTGAGCCGTCAGCGTGAGGGGCCTAGCTGATGTCAAATACTAATGACTGATCCTAACAAGCCATGTACGCCGATAATAGTGCTTTCACACCATAACATTCAGATGTTACCATCTCATGTCAGTGTGGGGCCAGCCCCTCTCCCGAGGAGACTAATGGGGAATCCAACCCCACCTGACAGCATATCTGCAAATGGTTTGCCATTTCTTTCTTCTTCCTCAGAAAGGCACACCTCCTCCTCATATTGAAATCTGGCTTTTGTCTTTGACAGCATCCATTTGCTAGTCATGTCTGACCTGGATGCCGCCATGGGCGGCTCACAACCGTGCTCTCGCCTACGTCCCCGCTGTGCTGGGAGCTGCCACCAGGCTTCACCACATTCAGAATGTCACCGAATGCGATCTGACTCCTTCCCAGATGTCTCAGGCTCTTGTTAGCTGTCACAGAGCCCCCAGAGGCACTTCATTTCACCCTTGGTCTTTAAGGATAAGTCACATGCGTGTACATTCATGGCTCACTCTGACAGACAAACGAGCATTCATTTGTGCATGAGGCTTTAGGGACAGGACTGTCCAGCTGCTGTTTTCATTACAGAGGTCAGCGCAGAAGCTCTGTGGCATTTCCTGTGTACATGTGTGACCAGGAGCCCATGTACGTGAGCAGACACGGACCTGCCTAGCAAAGCAATGGGGAAGGCATTATCCATGAAGAGCTTGGCATGGGCCAACAGCCTCCTCAGGATTACTTTCTGTGGAAGAACATATATAACAAAGCAGGCTATTTTTTAAGTTAGGTATTTAGTGAAGTTTCTATTATCCTGTTATTTTTTATGTTGTAAAACATAAAAATTGGCATTTAATTATTAAAAGGCTTCCTTCGTATTCATCTAAAAATAATCCATTTAAACTTAACGTTCTTGCTTTCTCAGGACAAAGGGGAAACTTGTTTCTCTCTTTGGTGAAGTGACTTTCATTAAAGCTGATGTTATATGGGTCCTGGGAGAAATGATATTAGGAACCGCGTGCTTGTTTGCCGGATGACCCTGAAACCAGGAGCATTTAGCTGGTGCATTAGTTATAGTCTGACCTGGTCCCGATTTAACATTCCATTGGGTAGAGAACACATCCTATTTTATGCAGCTATGACACTGAAATTATTCAAAGTGAGTAAATTTTATAGATGCTCTTATGTTGAGAAAATTTTTTTTCCTATTTAGTCGAGATATTTTCATATAAATGAGTATTGGATTTTGGCAATTGCTCTTAATGTTTTATTGTAATGATGTGTTTTTTGTCCTTTATTCTACTAATCTGATGTATTACATTAATTATTTTTGAATTTTAAACAAAACTTGCATTCCTGAGATAAATCCTACTTGGTCATGGCATATAGTCCTTTGTGTATGTTGTTAGATCAATTTGTTAATATTCGGTTGAGGGTTTTTGTATCTTTATTTATGAAGAGTGTTCTATTTAATGTCTGGTTTCGGTATCAGGGCAATTCTGACCTCGTAGAATGAGTTGGCAAGCTGCTCGCTCTCCCATTCTAGAAGTACATCTCATTGTTGAGTTTTGTTAAGAGTTCTTTACTATTTTGAATCCAGTGTGATTTGCGAAAAAAATTTATCCTAGTATAAGGCTTGCTTTTCATTCCCTTAACAGTGTCCTTCCCAAACCAAAGGTTTTTAAAAGTTTGATGGAGCCAAATTTTTCAAGTGTTTTCTTTTATGGATCATGCTTTTGGTGTGTATCTAAGAACTCTCTGTGTAACCCAAGATCACAGGGATTTTCTCTTTTCTTCTAAAAGTTTTAGAGTTTTATGTTTTACATTTAGACGTATGGTCTATAATTATAGAATCAGCTCACTGGTAGCTCTGAAATATCCTGCTGGAATTTCTCCTGGGATTGTGTTGACTTTATAGATCGATTTGGGGGTCATTGGCATTTAATACTGAGTATTCTAATCCAAGAACATGATATAAAATATCTTTCCCTTTATTTCGGGCTTTGGATTCTCTCATCAGGACTTAGTAGTTTTCAGCATACAGATTCATGCCGAGGTATTTTGGGGTGCTGTTATAAATGGCATTGTTTAATTTCAGTGTCCAATTGTTCATCGGTAACATGGAGTATACAATTGATTTTTATAGGTTGATTTTATATCCTGATACCTTGATCAGCTCGTTTATTAGTCCCAGGCCTTTTTGTAGTTTCCATGGGTAACTCTACCTAGACAATCATGTCTTCCATGAATAATGGCCATTTTATTTATTTTTTTGTACTGTATGCTTTTCATTTCTTTTTCTTGCCATATCATGCCAGCTCAGACTTCCTCTATTGTATTGACTAGAATGCTGGGAGTAGACATCCTTGCCCTGCTCCTGATCCCAAAGTAAAACATTGAGTCTTTTACCATCAAGGATAATATTCATTTTAGGTTTTGTCACTGATTCTCTTTGTCACGTTAGAAAATTATTTTCTATTCTTAGTTTACTGAGAGTAGTTTTTATCATGAGTGGATATTTAATTTTGTTGAATGCTTTTTCTACATCTATTAAGATCATGTGACTTTTCCTCTTCAATACATTTATATAAGGAATGACACTGATAGATTTTTAAATGTTGAACCAGTCAAGGCTGGGACCTGTGGGATTAGCTCCACTTGGTCATGACGGATTGTCTTATTGCTGGACTGATTCGTTTCTATTCTGTTTAGGATTGTTTCTGTCTATATTCATGAGGGATATTGGCCTGTAGTTTTCTCTTCTTGAAATGTCTTTGTTTGGTTTTGCTACTAGGATATTACTTGCCTCATAAAGTGAGTTAGAAAGTATTCCCTTTTCTTTTATTTTCTAGTAGGGATCATGTAGAATTGATATTATTTATTCCTTATATATTTGGTAGAATTCACCATTGAAACTATCTGGACCTAGGATTTTATTTGTGTAAAAGTTCTTAACTACAGAGTCAATTTCTGTAATAGATGTAGGTTATCTGGATTTTCTGTTTTTTTTCTTTTTTTTTTTAAGATTTTATTTATTTATATGTCAGAGAGAGAGAGATCACAAGTAGGCAGAGAGGCAGGCAGAGAGAGAGGAGGAAGCAGGCTCCCTGTTGAGCAGGGAGCCCGATGCGAGGCTCAATTCCAGGACCCTGAGATCATGACCTGAGCTGAAGGCAGAGGCTTTAACCCACTGAGCCACCCAGGCGCCCCTTTTCTGGTTTTTTCTTGAGTGAATTTTGGTAGTTCGTTTCTTTTAAGGAACCGGCTCCCTTCATCTTGTTGAATTTATGGGCATATTATGCTCATAGAGTTTCTTTATTGTCCTTAATGTCTGTGTGATCTGTGGTGATATCTTTCATTTCCTGAAATTGACCATCTTTGCCTTTTTTTTTCCTTGAACAGTTTACATAGAGGTTTATCAATCTTATTGGTCTTTTTTAAGAACCAGGTTTGGGCTTCACTGATTTTTTTGTACAATTGACCCTTGAATAACACAAGGGTTGGGGCACTGACCCCCTGCACAGTAGAAAATTCACATATGACTTTAGAGCCCCCAAAACTTAACTACTGATAGACTACCGCTGACTAGAAGCCTTACTGATAACATAAACAGTTGACTAACAGGTATTTTGTATGTATGATGTGCTGTTCTAGTTTATAGTAGTAAGCTAGAGAAAAGGAAATGTTATTAAGAAATCATAAGGAAAAGAAAATACATCTGCAGTACTGTCCTGTGTTTTTCTTTTCTTTTTTTTTTTTATTAACAGACAATGTATTATTTGTTTCAGGGGTGCAAATCCGTGATTCATCAGTCTTACACAATTCACAGCACTCAGCATAGCACTTACCCTCCCCAGTGTCCATCCCAACCACGCCATCCCTCCTGCCCCCTCCCCTCCAGCAACCCTCAGTTTGTCTCCTGAGATTAAGAGTCTCTTCTGGTTTATCTCCCTCTCTGATTTTGTCTTAATTCATTTTTCCCTCCCTTCCCCTGTGATCCCCTGTCCTGTTTCTCAATGTCCTGTATTTTTCAAAAGCAATCCCTGTATAAGTAGATCTGTGTAGTTCAAACCCATGTTGTCCAAGAGTTAGCAGTATTGTTTTTGTTTTAAATTTTATTAATTTCATATCTTCGTTATTTTTCTGTTACTTGCATTAGAATTAATTTGCTCTTCTTTTTCTAGTTCCTCAAGGTAGAAGCTTAAATTATTGACTTGAGACCTTTCTTTTTCTCCAATATAAACATTTAATGCTAAATTTCCCTGTAAGTATTGCTTTAGCTATAGCCCATGGATTTTGATACTATGTGTTTTCTTTCGCATTCTGTTAAACACATTTTCTAAGTTCTCTTGAGACTTCTACTTTGACTCCTGGCTAATGAAGAAGTATGTTGTTTAATGCCCAAATGTTTGTGAATTTTTCAGATACCTTTCTGTTACTGATTCTTAGTTTACCTTCATTATGATCAGAGAACATACTTGGAGTGATTCCAATTTTCCTAAAATTGCTTGTTTTACAACCTTTGACATCGTCTAACTTGAACAATGTTTCGTGAGCACTTGAAAAGAATGTGTGCTCTGCTGTCTTGGGATACAGTGTTCTCTAATGTCAACTAGGTCAAGCTGGTGGGTAGTGCTGTTCAGGTCTTCGGTATCCTTGCTGATTTCATCTCTACATTTCTACGTATTACTGAGAGAGGAGTGTTTACACCTCCAAGTGTAACTGCGGGTTTGTCTGTTTCTCACTGCAGGTCTGTCCGTTCTTGCTCTGTGTATTTTTAAATCTGTTGTTAGGTGTGTGCACATTTAGAATTTATATCTCCTTGTAAATTTACCTTTTATTCATTCTGTGATACTCTCTTTATGCATGGCAGATTCCCTTCTGAATGTTGCTGTGTCTTATGTTACTATAGCCACTCCGGATTTCTCCTGCTCAGTGTTTGCATGGCGTCTCCCCTTTTACCCATTACTTGTAATGTATCTAAATATTATTAAAGTGGGGTGCCTGGGTGGCTCCGTGGGTTAAAGCCTCTGCTTTCGGCTCAGGTCATGATCTCAGCGTCCTGGGATCGAGGCCCGCATCGGGCTCTCTGCTCAGCAGGGAGCCTGCTTCCTCCTCTCCCTGTCTCTCTGCCTGCCTCTCTGTTTACTTGTAATCTCTCTCTGTGTGTCAAATAAATAAATAAAATCTTTTAAATAAATAAATAAATAAATATTATTAAAGTGGATTTCTTGTAGACAACGTAGTTAGGTCTTACATTTGTGCACTCAAACTCTTTTTAATTGGTGTGTTTAAAGTATTTAAACTTAATGTGATTATTGATATGGTTGGATTTGGGTTACCATTTTGTTTCTCTGTTCTTTCTGTTTGCCTTCTTCTGTTCCCTTTTTCCTGCCTTTCTCTGAATTATTGAATAATTCTTAGAATTCCATTTCAATTTGTATATTGGATCTTTTGCTACATCTCACTGTTTAATATTTTTTAAATATTTATTTAGAGGGAGCGCACAGGCAGGGAGAGGGGCAGAAGGGGAGGGGGAATCTCAAGCAGACTCGCTGCTAAGCACGGAGCCTGATGTGGGGCTTCCTCCCACAACCCTGAGATCACGACCCAAGCCAAAACCAGTTCACCACCTAAATGACTGAGCCACCCAGGCACCCCTCATTATATAGTTTTTAGTGATGGCTGCAGGGATTATAGTAGACATACCAATTTTCAGTGTAGTTTCAGGTTTAATGTTTTAGCACTCCCGGTAAGTTGTGGAAGACTTACGAACACCAGCTTGTCATCACTGCCATGCATCACATCTACACACACTGCAAACACCCCAGAAAGTGTTACAGTGTTTGCTTTTAACAGTAGTAAGTATTCTAAAGAGCTTGGGAAAAGCAGTCTTTATGCTTCTTCCGGTACTGAGCATGTCTGTCGCTCATTCTTCATTTCTCGAGTTGCAGGCTTCCTTGGGACCTTTCCCTTCAGCCCGAGCAACTTTCGTTAGCACTCCTCTCAGAGCAGACCCCTTAGGACGTGTTCTCTTCACGCGTATTCATCCAGAACGGCTTCAGTTCACCTTCATTCCCGGAGGACACAGTTTGCCGAAGAGCAGCTTCCGAGCTGACCGTGTGCTTGGTCGGCCCCGCCGTGGTCTGAGCGCTCGGCTCCTGATGGGAAGTGGGCGGCCGCCCACGGCGCCTGTCCTTGAGTGTCCTGTGTCGTTTCACCCGCGCTGCTTTCAAGATTGTTCTCCGTCTTGGGCTTCCAGCAGTTCATGGTGTTTCTGGGCCTCGTTTTCTTTTAATTCATCTTCTTTAAGGTTGTTCAGCTTCTTGAATCTGAAAAATATCTCTTTCACTAAATCTGGGTAATTTTTAGCCATTATTTCTTTATTTTTTTTAGCATTGGTCTCTTTTCTCTCTCAGAGGCTGAAATAATAATCGTATTGTACTGTAGTATTATCCTACAGGCCCCTGAGCCTCTGTTCGTGTTCCCTCCTCTCTCCTGGATAGTTTCTGTCTTTAAGTTCACTGGTTCTCCTTTTCTGTCATCTCTGTTCTGTTACTGAGCTTATCACATGACTATTTGGTGTTGGTTTAAGACATCCCACGATTCTGTCATAGAGAAAACTTGAGAGCCCCTAGCTTCATACCTCGGGCCTCGGTGTCCTCACCTTTAAAAACGGGGTGACCGCTCCTGCCTTCCCACGCGGGGTTGCTGGGCCCCAGGCGCGGGGTCTGAGACGCCCCGCAGCCTCAGCAGACCCGGCCAGGGAGTCACTTCCGTTACCAGGTAGAGCGGAGTGTCTTTGTGGAGGGGGCTGCCAAGCACAAAAGATGTTGCCGCAGGAGTTCTCTTGATTTGAAGGGCGATAACAGGAGGGAAGCTAGCGCCTGATCAGTCCAAGTTGTAAGGGTGTGAAAGTGCCTAACGAGGTGTCACACAGCTTTTCAGGGGCTGTGGACACACTGGCCGCCGGCCACAGGGCAGTCGCACATGCCAAGTCTGAGGCCAGTACCGAGTGCCAAGAGCACCAGAGGAGAGCGATGGTCAAGGCGGAGAGACCAGAAGTTTCATCTTAAAATATGTTTTGCAGGGGAAACTACAGTATATAAATTTCATAGAAATCTATGTTTAGCATGTTATATAGAAATTTTTAAGTTTGTAATTTAGGCTGCTGCTAACAGCATTACTGTATATAATTACAACAAGGGCCACGCAGGCTGGAGTCAAAACTGGAGTCCTAGTTGCTGACTATACTTAGTGGTGTTACTTGCCAAAGTTATGTTTCAGTACTAGACCCTTGTATTGCATAGTCATGTGCTTATGCATGATATGTTGTCATTAGCTATTTTGTTAAGGTTTAATAAAACGTGATACTTTTTGTTTGGGTTTTTTTTAAAGATTCTATTTATTTATGTGACAGAGAGAGACACAGCAAGAGAGGGAATGCAGGCAGGGGGAGTGGGAGAGAGAGAAGCGGGATCCCCACCTAGCAGGGAGCCCAATGCGGGGCTCGATCCCAGGACCCCGTGATCATGACCTGAGCCGAAGGCACCTGAGCCGAAGGCAGATGCTTAACGACTGAGCCACCCAGGCACCCCAAAGTGACACATTTTAAATGCCCTTAAATGGTACAGATTTGGGCACGTCTTCCTGGCTCACTTGGTAGAGCATGCGACTCTTGATCTTGGGGCCATGAGTACAAGAACCATGTTGGGAATAGAGTTTACTTTAAAAATAATTTAAAAATTAATACCAATCAAGTGATACAGATTAAGTTACGAGTAGATATTTCAACTAAAGCTGTTCTCCTCTTATTATTAACAGAATATCCAAGGTATCTCCAAGCACCCAATTCAAATTACTAAACCGCAAAATTTTAAAGGTAACACGTTTCTCTCTACTTTGCTGAAGTCTTGGGTAACATTTCCTAAAAACCTGCCAGTGTTTAGAATTGCTTTTCTGTATAACTGATTTCTTTATACAGTTAAAGAGTATGTCCTTATGCATGCTATGTTGGCATTAGCTATTTTGTTAAGGTTTAATAAAACATGACACTTTTTGTTTGGTTGGTTGGGTTTTTTTTTTTTAAAGATTCTATTTATTTATGTGACAGAGAGAGACACAGCAAGTTCTCTGTATTTGCATGACCAAGATTTAAATACATGCTGA
Organism: Ailurus styani; assembly: GCA_002007465.1. Classification (NCBI taxonomy): domain Eukaryota; kingdom Metazoa; phylum Chordata; class Mammalia; order Carnivora; family Ailuridae; genus Ailurus; species Ailurus styani. The sequence continues at coordinate 5,397,606 of LNAC01000189.1, forward strand.
AAAATAAAACACAGCTAAACTGATAAGGCACCTCCCTCTCAGCACTTTACAAGTTAAAATAGATGATAATTATATGAGGAAAGTAGCTCCCTTCCCACCATCTCTCCCCCACCAACTTCCCAATAGAGAGAAAACAAACAAACATATAATAGAACTGGCTTTTATTAAAGTCTGAAAGCTACCGGAAACGTTTATAAAAGCATACTAACACTGTTCTTTCTTCTGAGCTCTTCCGCTGAAATGCTGAGTTACATTTCTAGCAAAGAAAAAGATCACATCTGAGCGAAGTAGGTTCTGTGGCCGTCCCCCCGCTCCTGCGCCCTTGGTGGGGTGCGCCTGCCTCTCTGCTTTGGTCACCACGAAACAGTGAAGCATGACCAGGGTCCTTTTCAAATACACAGTATCCCTTAATAGGACCCGTGGAGGTGACCACAAGCACCTTTGTCTCCTACTGCCCTTCAAAACACGTTCTGTGCGTCGTAGGACCCCACGCTTCCTCAAACCCTGTCTTCTCGGCAGCGAGGCTCTGGGGGCCTCCAGGACATTCTTACTGGAGTATGTTCAACCGTCCATAGTTGAGCTTTTCCTCACCAAGAATTCTAGACAGAATAAAATTTTTTAACAGCAGAGCCTACTTTACTCTCAGCAGTACCGTGTTGCTTTTAAATTATATTAATAAAAATACTCAGAAAAGTCAGAAACCTGGACTCTTGACTTTGGAATGATACTAAAATAAACTCCGTGTGAGCAGTAGCTATGAATCAGCTTATGACCGAATTCACCAAGTGCTCTTAAAATAACGTTGCAGGTCCGGAAGGCGCGATGCTCACCATCTCGCCGAGGAGCGTGCTCGTTGCCCCCGAGGGCCACACCTTCCTGGCAGCAGGTGCGTGTGGACCGGGCCGGAGAGACACCCTGTGTTATGGTGGCTCACTTGACACGCTTCATGTGGTTCAGATACTTGGACGGTGGGTGATTCAAGGGGACTTACAGAATTCCTTCTTTCAAGTAAACCCTAAGCTACACAAAGGAAAGATATCTCGTGCACAGTAAATAGGAGCAGATCTGCTTCGAGGGTCCCTCACCTTCTCCAGGTCCCAGATGCCCCTCCCTCCTCCTCTTTGTCCCCGTCATGCTCCTGGCAGATGGCCTGGGCCAGCCCCCCTCCGGGCCAGCCCCCCTCGTGCCCCGCCACACCTCGCTCCCTCCTTCACCTCCTCCGTGCCTCAGCTCGAGAGGCACTTTCTTGAGACGTTCCCTGACCACCCTCTCCCTCCTGGACCTCCGTTCTTGATCTGCCTTTTCCGCCTCCCTTCTCATCTTCTGCCCGACCAGATAGCTCACGCCCATTGTCTCCTGCTCCCAGAGCACGGGTGCCACGAGGAAAGTCTTCTCTGTTTTAGCACACCGCCGGGCACCCGTGCGCCCCTCTAAACTTCTGATGTACAGAATGAGCAGAGGAGCGCACGTGGCCTAACCCGGAGCTGGTGCTGGCCTCACAGAAGGCAGACAAGCCCCTCAGACTCGCAGACCCAGGGATGGCCAGTGAGCCTGAGGCCAGAGGACCCTGGCGGGGGGTGGGGGGATGTCACCCTTGATGCTGCAGTGGGGACGGAAGGTCGGGGGCGGCAGGGTAGCAATGACGAGGGACGCCATTGGTAGATTCGGAATTAACGTGGATTCTATCTCACAGACTTTTCACAGATTGAATTGCGCATTCTTGCACACTTATCTGGGGATCCGGAGCTTTTGAAGTTATTCCGGGAATCTGAAAGAGATGATGTGTTTTCCACCCTGACTTCACAGTGGTAAGATACATGAGCTCACAATATTATCAGATCTGCAGGAATGCTGACATGATTTTAAAAACCTGAAGTTATTCCAGGGCTATTTTCACAAGAAGGAAATTATATTTTTCTCTAGTCGTTAATCCTTTTGAAAAGAGGAGTAGATAAGTAGAATGCCAAGATTTCCCTAGTGATGAAAAAACCCATGACTCTTCACCACCCAAAACTACCGCCGGCTGCTAGAGAAGGCAGCAGAGCTACTGGAAGAACCCGAGGTGGGAGTGCGGGCTCCGTCCCCGCGGGTGTGCGAGCGCAGGCACCCCCGCCCCATCAGGGCAGGGGCACATCAGGCTGGGGCGACGGTCCCTGGCTGACGGTGACCTGCACTCGCAGAGAAATCTGGAGGCGGACAGCCTCGGGTCCTGTGGGGCAGTTTGGCAGTGTCCTCCGACGCCTGTCCTTGCGCGTCCTCGGTGTTCTAAGTGGGTGGCTCTTCCTTACCCTGGCTGTGGAACCCAGGGAGCCTGGTAGCGGCCACTCTGGTCGCAGTAGCCACCAGGCCAGGGACGCCACTGCCTGGAACTGAGTCAGGATTCCACCACGAGAAGAAAGAGGCACCGTGCCTGCTGTCCGTCCCCTCCCTCCCCACATCTCACCCTCCCTCTCCCCTCCCCCCT
>LNAC01000189.1:5403699-5452203 GCA_002007465.1 Ailurus styani
CCCAGAAGATGTCCTTTCTTATGTTTCACTCTCCCTCTAGTGAGGATATCACATAATGCAGAGCTTTCTAAGCATGTAATAGATTTAGTCACACCCCTGCCCTCTTTCCAGAGGTATAGAAAGCAAGGGTAAGGAAGGAAATAATAAAGATAGGAGCAGAAATCAATAAAATCAAAACTAGGAAAACAATAGAGAAGATCAATGAAACAAAAGTGGATTCTTTAAAAAAAATCAATAAAATTCATAAACCAACAAAAATAAAAATATGACACAAATCATCAATATCAGAGATGGAATAGAGGATATTAATACAGATCCCAGAGGCATCAAAAAGATAATAAATGAATATGATAAACAATTTTATGCTAAAAAATCCAACAATTTAGGAGAAATGGACCAATTTCTTGAAAACCATAAACTACCAAACCCCAACTAAGGTAAAATAAGTCATCTGAATAGTCCTAAAATCATTAAAGAGATTGAATTTGTAATTTATAAGTTTCTGGAAAATAAAGCTCCAGGCCTGGATGGTTTCCCTGGAGTATTTTGCCAAACACTAAAAGAAGAATTAACACCCAATTGTATATAACTTCTTTCAGAAAATAGAAGAGAAAGTAACACTCCCCACTTCATTCTGTGAAGCTGGTATTACCTGATGCTTAAACCAAAGAGAGTAAAAACTAAATAACTCAACAACAACAAACCCCAAAACCACTACGGTCCAATATCACACTCACAAACTTAAGCGCGAAAATCTTCAACAAAATATCGGCAAGCTGAATCCAACAATGTCTAAAATAATTATTCACCATGTCCAAGTGGGATTTATTCCAGGCATTCAAGATTGCTAAACATTTGAAAATCAATATAATGCATAATCCACATGTGATGAAAAGAATAAAAATAAAGAATAAAAATAATATGATTATATCCATTGATCTAGAGAAAGCATTTGACAAAATCCAATATCCATTCATGATAAAAATTCTCAGGAAGTTAGAAAGAGAGAGGAACTCTCTCAACTTGATAAAGAGCATCTTCAAAAAACCTGCAGCTAACAGCACATTTAATGGTGAAAGGCTGAATGCTTTCCCTCTAAGATCAGGAACAATTTGTTAGTACTGAATGTCAAAGCTCTAGCCACTGACTAAGGCAAGAAAAAGACATAAATGGTATGCAGATTGGAAAGGAAGAAATAAAACGGTCTCTGTTTGCAGATGACATGATTGTCTGTATAGAAGTCTCAAAGAACATACAAGAGAAGAATTTTTTTTAACTCCTAGAACTAGGAAGTTCAGCAAGGTCACAGGACACAATATCAACACATAAATCCAAGTGCATGTCTATAAACTGACAATGAACAAGCAGAAAATCAAAATTAAAAACACAAGACCACTTAGAATCACTCCAAAGATAATGGAGTCATATGCAAAGTATCCAAAGATAATGAAGTACTTAAGTACTTAGTTATCAAAGGACATACTGATCCACCTGTGTTAGATTACACAGTAGCAGGGAAAGCTGTCCAAGAGGACTAGTGAGTGTGGACACACTATGCGTGTGCAACAGAAGACCCAACTTGGTAAATGTGTCCAGTCTTCCTAGACTTATCCGTAGGCTTAATTCCAGCCCAATGAAAACTGAAGGAAGTACTTTGCAGACATAAATAAGCTTAGTTTAGATTTATGTGGAAAGGCACAGGCCCTGGAATAGCTAAAACAATCTTGACAAAGAATAAAGTGGGAGGAATCACTACCTGATACTAAGATGTAATATGCAGTCATCAAGAGAGTGGAGTGTTGGCAGAGACCAACGGAACAGAAGAGAGAAGCCAGAAATAGACCCACACAAATATGCTCAACTGATTTTTAAAAAAGGTCTGAAGTATCGGGCAGAAAATAATTCTCTTAAGATTCATGGTAAGCTGATCACCCAAAAACCCAACTTGACAAGTTCATGTCTACCTTGGATACTGTCTGTGTCTTTTCTGCATCTTATTAGCTTGTATTAGTTTTTCAGAGAACTTCAAAGATAAGAAGCTTTTAATATTTGCATGATGGTTGCCTCTAATTCCCCACACTTGTGACTTAAGTCTGTAATTAGTCGCTGTGGAAATGATTTTTATGTTCCAAACAGAGGACTAGAATAGCACATGGTAAAAAGCCACAAGATCAAGTGTACTCTTAAAAATGTTTGTTTCATGCAAATGTCTTATTATTTGAAACTCAAAAAAGCAAACAGGCAAGTTGATATTCTGTTCTGGAATATTTAGTAACATTTTCAAAGACTAACAATTTCTTTGAAAAACCTTTAAGGATACACAAATTACATATAAAAATGGAGACACGGAACAAGTCTTAGAAGTCCTCTGTAAGGCTGTGATCTGATCAATGAAAGCCTGAGACCCCAAGAGCTGGGACCTGGCCACGGAGTCACACCAGAGCTAGGACAGAGCTTAGAGCCGCTGCCACCAGCTCCAGCATTTTCAAGTGCACATGGAAGACAGCCATTCTACACTGCAGGTCCAAGACAGGCCACAAGGCATCTTTCTACAGGGTCATCATTACATATTTGCCCCATTTTTAACAGTTTTACAAAATGCAGGGAAAAACCTTTCCTTATTGGCTATGCATTCAACTCAACATTCTCAGAGTGAAACTTAAAAAAAGAATTTTTCACTGCAGTATGTATCAGTTTTTCTCCTGCTTAAGACCTCCTGGGGGTGTTTTCTGAGATATTCTTCCGTAAGGCAAGTGTGGTAGATAGTGCAGTGGGCTCCTCATGCTCTCTTGGGGAAGATGGTGTTTCTCTACCCAGCAGATGTCGGACTTGGGCCTGTGACTTGCTCTGGCTAACAAAATGTAAGCAAAAGTGACATGTGTCGCTCCTACGCGGAGGCTTTAAGAAATTGCCTATGATTCCTCTTGATTTCTTTTCTCTCTGTCACCGTAGCTGGCAACATTGATAGAGGCTGCCCATCGTCCTGCATTATATATGGCAGAGCAGCCTGGGAGCAAAGTGTGGTGAAGACGAAAGATAAACTATCCTTGCTGTAGGCAGGAAGATTTTGGAGTAATTTATTGTGGCAGCATCATTTGGCCTATCGTAGGATCTAGAGGACTTGGTGCCAGAAGTAAGAGGTTGTGTAACGAATCCTAAAACACGTGGCTTCAGAGGGGGGTGGCAGGCAATGAGGAGACCTCCACTGGAGGCTGGAGGATGGTATTCGGTAAATGGTATAACTTTTGGTGAAACTGTCTTTCGTGATAATTTGTGAGGCAAATTATACCCTAATGAGCTGAGGCTGTAGGCAGAGGGGACCAACAGAACACTAGGACATGCTTGTTGGTCCTCTGGTTGGTCTTGTCTGCATGTGACAAGGCACTGTAAGAAGCAAACCCAGAAAAGAATTGGCCAGTGTACAAGTAGGCTTGAAAAGGAATAGAAATTCCAGAAAATTGGAGTCTTAATGCATTTGAATATAGAAATGATTCTCATCTCCAACCCGTAAAAGATGAATCTGAAAAGGGTTTTGAGCAACAAAGGCCAATTAAAACGCTACTTTTAACAAATTAAAGGTGTGGCCTTAATGCCTACTGTTATTGTCTCTGAAAGAATCAAAGTGGCACCCAGAAGTTTTTAGTTAGACCACATAGCTCCAGACAAAAAGAGCCTAGCGGTGGCTTTCCCACAAAGTCCTGCTAAACTCAAGGTACCTGCAGTCAAGTCTAGAGAGAGGATACATTCCGAAAGAATTATGGGTGGGTCTGTTGGCACGTGGAACGGAATGAAAGCAGATGGAACTGATTATGTTTCTGAGAGTTGTACTTCCCAGAGGACCACCAGTCTGGACTGAAAGAGGCATTGATTGTTCGAGACGTAAACCCTGGGGCCCCACATCTTCAACGGGAAGAAGCCGTGTGGGGTATATCCTCATCCCCCAGGGAAAGAAAATTTCTCACTGCCCTCTTCCATGTAGCCAAGAAATGTAATGGAAAAGGAAATCCTGGGCGATGGATAAGAGGCCATGGAGAGCAGCGGACTGGGAATATACTCCTGGGGAACAGGCTCAGGGCCTCCTCAAGGACCCTGCTCACCCCCAGAGAAGGATCCTCTCAGCACCCACCCGTCGAGAGCGCCGCGGGCCCCCGACTGCCATGCGTGTCACACGCGTCTCCTTTGCAGACAGGCGTGCTCGTCTCGGTCATCTCGTGCCGCCCAGCAGCTCCGCCTCCCCTGTGTGCCGGGAAAGAGCCTTGACGTTTTAGTCCTTTGGCCTGCAGAGCAAGAAAAGCCACATCAAGACCGGGATCACGAAATCCTGATGCCCTGCTCAGATGGGACTTTGGATTGTCACCTGGGCAAGGGGGGAAGCAAATATGTGTGACCGGAAGGGTGGACTGTGGCACGATACATTATTATTCAAAAATCTTTGTTTTCCTCCCCAGAGGAAGAGTGGACTTCCTCACCCGTTGACTCCAGCTTGGCTATGTGACAAGGACGTGAATGGAAACGATGTTTGTCACCACGGGGTCACACGGGTTCTCCGGACTCTCTTCTTCCTCTGCCGTGACAGCCATCACTGTTCCAGATACAGGCTGGGCTGCACTCCTGAATCAAAGGATGTAGGTCACATGAGGCAGAACCTCAGCGGACCCACGACAGACGTGCTGCATGAACAAGGACCAGTCCTTGCTCGGGTAGGCCTCTGAGCACAGCCTTGCCTGTCCTTGCCACACACCACTGGTGCTGTCTGCTTCTTCAACGAGTTTGTACGAGGCTTCAGGAATCTCTGAGTAAGCAGACTCGTTTTGGAGAATTATATGTGTGCTCTGGGCACTCCAGGCTGACTTCCCATGACTGCCTGAGATGTTCTATGCCTAGAAGGCCAAGAACAACTTAGAGGGTTTTTGTTGGGTTACCACTAACCCTGCTGAAGAACCTCCTTGCAACCTTGTGGTTTGGGCTCCTGGGTCATAGTGCCACATGAAGGAGGAGCCAAGTTTATAGGCCACATCCCCTAGAAAGTTACACGACCCCCTGTCCACCTTTCTTCTGATGCACACCTCACCCAGTACTGGATTAGATGTCCTAACGCATGGCTATCTTGGTGGGGCTGTATTTTAAGTTGTAATTCTTGGGAATATTAAAGGATGAATTTCTAGTTAAGATGTAAAAAAAGAACAAATCACAAGAGACTTTTGCTCTAACCCTAACAATAAAACCAAGATAAATAAATTACAAAATTAGTTTTTCTAAATTTACCAGCAAGCTGAGGATACAACTAAGTGAACAGAACTCCAGACAGTGCTGAGCCCTTCACAGATATGAAGAAACCCAAGGCTTCTCTCATCGCCGGGGAGGGCTGGGGGAGGAGAACTCTGTCTTACAATGGGGAGGAAGAGACCAGCTGAACTTAATGACAGGTGGGCTGGTGTGGCAGAATTCTAAAGTGCCCCAGCTACAGAGCTGATCACTTATCGACTCTTTTCCATCAGTCTTTACAGAAGGTCTAGAAGCAGATATCAAGGCTGAGGTCAGGCAGCTGAAAGCAGTCAACCCACGGCATCCCAGGGCCTTCAGCTGCCAAGGGCTGGGTTATGGCAGAAGGTTGGGAGGACCCACAACCCCCCGAAAGGCTTTCTGGTACAGGAGCACTCTCCCATGGTGCAGAACGCTGGGTGAGATGGGAGGACAGAGCGAACTTCCTAGTTGGCTGGCATCTGGTTAGTAACACAAACAGAGATCGGCTGTGGTCTGAAACACTGACAGTAGAACTGCGAAGCTCCAAGATATCCTGGCAACTGTGCCAGGTCTCAGACTGCAGACCCCATAGAAGGGAAATTTCTGATCCCACGTTCAAAACATTACAAGCCAATAATGAATGGAATCAAACCAAAGTTGCAATAAAGTCCAGACCCAGCCCAACCACAAATCAAATTGACTTTGCTCCCAGCTTCAATGACCCAACATAAAAAAGTGGCATGTCCTTTTTAGGAAGTAAATATTTACTTCAGTCTCTACTGTCCTTTTATGCAAAATTTCTAGCAAATAATTTTTTTAACATTTTAAGACCTAAGAAGTAAGAAAATGTGCTTACGACCAAGAGAGTAAGCAATCAATATAAGTCAACCGGATGGCCCAGATGTTGGAACTATCAGATTTTTTTTAATGATAAAAATGCCAAAGTATCTAAATGAACAGTAGACAATATGTGTTAAGAGATGGTCAATTTTAATAGAGATGTGAAAACAATAGAAAGGATTCAAATAAAAATGTAAAAGATGAAAAATACAATGGCAAGACCAAGAATCCATCAGATAGCTTCACAGCAGACTGGACCTGGTGTAGGAAAGAAACATCAACTTGAAGACAGGCCAGTAGGAAGTGTCCCAAATGAAATAAAAAGAGGAAAAAAGTGAAAACCACCCAACCCACCAGAGAGTCCAAGATATGTGAGGCAATATAATGGTTTAGCCTGTGTGTATTTGGCATCTCATGAGGAGAACGAAGAGTTTGAAGGTAAAATAGCTGAGAGCTTTGCAAATTGATTAAATATATCGATCTGCATATCCAGGAAGCCCAACAAATCGCTAATAAGTTAAACACGAAGAGAACCACACATTACGCCCATTACAGTCAAACTCACAACTCCGAAGAGAAAGAGAAAACCCTAAAAGCTGCAGAGGGAAAAAGACACGTTCTATACATAGAACAGTATTACTGCCGACTTTTCCCAGAAACAGTGGAGACCAGCGGATGAAGGGATAATGCCCTTGCCGTGCTGAATGAGTCCATCTAGATTTCTGTCTCCAGAAAATTATCTCCCCAAAATGAAGGCAAAGTAAAATGCTTTCAGATTTACAAAATCTGAACAAAGGTGTCTTAGCGGACCGACTCGATGTGGAATGCTGAAAGCAGCCCCTCCGGCTGGAGAGAATGAGGCCACGGGTCCTGGAGCTGCAGGCAGGAACTAAGAAACTGGGGACGGTGAGGACAGATACAGAAACATGCTTAGCTTCACTTTACATAGCTTATTGTATATATTTTGTATAGTTCTATATCCGACTTATATATGGTTTTGAATTCTTGAAAAGACTTTAAAAATAAAAATAAAAAAATAAAAATTAAAAATAAATTAAAAATATGTGATTCACCCAAAAGAACTCAAGAAAGGAGGAAGAGAGAACAAAATGCAAACGGTGTAAACAAAACTAAAATACCAAGATGGGAAGTTTAAACTGCAAGATGAAGAGCATTACTAGAAATAAGAAGAGACATTTCATGATGATAAAAGACAAGTCCATCAAGAAGGTGTAACCATCCTAAACCTGAAGGTACCTAATAAGAGAACTTTAAAAAGCTCGAAGCCAAAATCGACAGAACTAGAGAGAAACAGAATTCATTTTACTTATTCAGTCACTGAAACAGCCCTTCCTTTTCCCAAAGCGAAATTTATTTTTAAAATGAAGTTCAATAAATATGTAATTAAGATGTCATACTATTACTCTTTTAGGAGGCACATTATGGCACTGATTTCAAGATACATGCATTGCAAACATCTGGTTACCACACATTATTTTTTTTCTGGGCTCCATGTAGTGCTTCTGTACAAAAGCTCTGTTGCAATGACCGAGGACAGTAAAGTCTCCTCTCACAATTACTTCTGTTTCGGAGATTTTTTCTTTTCTTTCTTCTTATCCAGTCATTTCTCCTAAGTGGAATTGTTTGATCTTCCAGACTCTTCTATTAAGAGGTTGAACGGTTCTCTGATGTATTTAATTCCTTCCAGCATTCCTACAAGCATTGGCAATTTTTAAACAACTCAGTGGTTTATGGGTCTTCAGAGCTTCCTAAGGCTACCTGTTCTCCAAAACATCCCAGGAGCAACATGCACAGGTTAATAAGCACCACAAGATAGCCAAGTCCTGTTGATAAGCAGAATCATCTCCAATGGGAGTGGGTAATTCACTGCTTCTTGTCAAAGAGGAGAGTAGCTTTGCGTGTCTGCTGACCAGGGTCACTTTGCTGCTTTCCCACTGATGTGCTGAAGCCTAGTGCTCCATACGGAGGGGAACTGGCAGGGGGAAGGGGTGAATGTCAGCCACAAACCTCTGGCCCCGCCAGGGGCATCTCTGGTCAGCCACACCCAAGCTCAAGTTTGGGCAACACACAGAGTCACAGTGCGTGCCTTTCAGGGAGAAAACTAGGAGGGAAGAATTGGGATAACAATCCCTTTAGAGAGTTCTTAAATGTGAATGGATTTCAGTACATGTAATGCAATGAATAATTTATTCTGGAGCCCTAATAGAGATTTGGAAGAAAAGTTCGCAGAACTTGGTTTTGTTCCTTCGGCCTGTGCGTGTCCTCTCTTCTGTGCCCAGAAGGCTTCTATCCCTCTTTCTTCTCTGCTTTCTGTCCCTTTGACAACACAAACAGCACTCACTGTTATGCCTTGCCTTGCTTTATGTTCATTTAATACTAACAAGAACCTCTGATAGTATTATTCCCCCATCTTTTGGGTAAACTGAGGCCAGGGTTATTTAGTAACTTGGACAAGGTCACACAGTCACTGCCTAAGCCCCGTGACCCATATCCAGTGAGTGATTCTAGAGCCGTGGCTCTTAACCCATCAGGCTTTAGGGAGTAAATGCCCCACTCCTGTTCCTTAGGCTCCTACTGATAGGCCTGCCCTGGGATTTTTAGTTGAAGAGGAGACCATTTGCAGAGATGCGACAGGGCGAAGCCCTGTGCACCAGCCCCAGGGGGCACGCTTGGAGGAGCCAGTCCCGGGGTTTAGGCACCCTTCCCGGAGGCAGAGATGGAGTCGACAAGGTCCCAGATGCAGCCACGGCCGCAGCTCCCCCGAGACGAACAGGGACACTCTACTTCTCACCCTCTGAGATCCGCCAGGGCGAAGCTGCCGTGCGTCAGGTCCAATCCCTCAGGACATGGGACAGCATGGGCACTCAAGGAGGTAGAAGTGGGAAATGCCACGCAGAAACCTACAGAGAAGGACGTCAGGGAAACGGACTCCGAACCTCTGCTGAAGCTGGAGTGGAAAGCGTTGCTGGCAGTGTGGTCAGATGGACCCCTCCTACCTGCTCCTAAATTGGACCTAGCCCCGTTCTGCAAGAAGTTGCCCAGCGAGGGCAGGGCTCGCCGCATGGAAGGACAGACCATGCATCGGAGCTGGAGCTGAACAGTCCACCAGGTCATTCCTGCCCTTGAGACAAGAGAGCAGGTGTGCCAGGGACCTACACCTTCTGCCCCCCAGTGAAAGTGTTCCTGGGGCTTTATCCAGGGCGCATCCACCTGCTCCCAGGACGCCCTCCTCCCTTCCCTGGATCCAGCTGGGCTCAAGGCCCAGCTGTCCCATTGGCTGCTAGTATGAACTGAGGTTTTTTTTCATTTATAAAATGGGAATAAGGACGCCTGCCTCCCAAGATGATCCCACTCATCTACTCAACAAATCCGTGAACATCAATCACATGATTCAGCCTCGAAGACAGGTCATCAGTGGGAAGGATGGACCTTATGCAATGCAACTGAATATTTCATCACGTTTTCTAAAAGGTCATAAAAGAGAAGTACAGGTTCAGAGAGGGCAATGGACGGTGCCCTGTCCTAGCCTGTGGTCAGAGAGTCTTCCGTGAAGGGGGTGGACTGAGCTCTCGGGCAAGAAGATGAACAGCAGAGAAGGGAGTGTGGCGAATGAGGCAGAGGCAGTGAAGGCACACGGCCCTCGGTGTGGAAGGTGAGGCCCAGGTGCCCAGAGTGCGGGAGCCTCGGGACATGGTGGTGCGGCCGTCCCTGAGTGCACCTCCGTGTGAGCGCCCGGCCAGCAGCTCCAGTTCTTGGTGGCAGTCCCCTGATTGTCCTGCAGACACTGAGAACTCAGTGCGTCTGGAAGAGCTCCGCACCAGCGCCCAGTCCCTGCAGGGGCCGGCCTGACCCCTCCCTTCCTCCTTCCCACACCCCGGTTCCAGCCACGCAGGTGTCCCTGTTCCCCAGGGGCCTCTTCCCTCCGTGACCTCAGTTCAGGCCCTTCCTATGGCCACATCTACTGTTGTAGCAACTTCACATCCTCCCCACGGCCTCCACCTTATCTCGCTAGGATGCGGCCGGACCGCGTGACCCGCTGGGCCTTCCTTGGCTGATAAGACTCCCCCTCTGCCAGCCAGCAAACCCCGGCAGGCCCGCCTGGGAGAGTCAGGAACAAGATAAGAGACTGGTGCTGCCGCGGTTCACGGCTGAGCTGCTTGATGTCCTATGGAGAGAAGCATCACTGCTGGAAAGAAGAAGGAAAACGATCGTCCCATAAAGACGGAGTGATTGCCTGCCTAGGAAACCAATGGAATCAACGAAAAGAAACCCCTCCATACCGGATCTTCAAGAAATCTAGGCAAAAATGAGCACCCAGAAACTGCCTCCTGGTAAAAACAGCCAGTTACAAGATGTGATAGGGGGAAGATGCAGGGAGGAAGATACAACTATAAGCTTAGCAAAAATGTGCAAGATCTAGATAAAGAAATTAAAATTTCAGAAGATAGGAAATGTCAATTTTATAAAGACGTCTTGTCCTTACATTAATGCATAAAATATAGACGTGTCCTATGTAAATATGCCCCAAAAGTCAATGGGATTTTTTTTTAGTAACTAGACAAACCTGCAGTTAATGATGCAAAAATAATCCATAATAACCGTGAAAAATGTTAAAAGACAAGCAGTAAGGAAGACCAAGTCCTACCAGATACTAAAACATAAAGCCACAGGTACGAAAACACTATGCTATGGGTGCAAAATGGAATAGATCAATAGAAAAAAATGAAGTCCAAAAATAGACCCACACATAGATATAAATTAATATAGGATAAAGGAGATGCTAATTTAAGTGAAAAACAGGCTCTCGAATGCTCTGCTCACTAGTCTTCTGACAGAATGCATTGTATGGAGCCGGCCCCTCGTGCCCTGGAGGAGGACCGTGGTAACATTCTCACCCAGCAGGCGGGCCTTGCGGTGACGTGGCCCGCGTTCGCGTCATTAAAACAAATGTCAAGTACGACAACCGGTCACAATTACAGGGGCCTGTTGAGATGCCCCGTCCCCGGACATGGCACAGATTCCAAAGCCTGGGAGCCCTGCAAGCGACCCAGGGAGCCCCGAAAGAACAGTGAGGGAGGGCTGTCCAGCCCAGTGTTCACATTCACGGGAAGCCAGGGCGTTTGCGTGGACGTCCCCACGTGAGGTTTCTCAGATTGGGTCTTCAAGATGTGCCTTTTCTCCACAGCTGCAAGGCAGGCAGCACATTTCCTTCCTTTATTTCGTAGGCTTTTTTTGAACTACGAAGACTTGCCTTTTTTAAGGCCAGGCTCTGGAATTCCTTTAGTGAGCATTATAAACCAAAGGCAGATGCCCAGAGATGACCTTGGCTGAAGAAACGAAGGGCCCGAGGGGGAGCTGGGGCCGCCAGAGGGAAGTGCACAGCTTTCTTCCAGGTGTCCCCGCGAGCTGAGGCCCAGGGGGACACCAGGTTCAGCAGTGCGAGTTTCAGCAGTTCGGAGGACGGGGGGCGGGCACGGAACTCGGGTTTCCTGGGGCTCTGGTGACCCGTGGTCGTCTGTCCGCAGTTCAGAGCAGGGCCATGCCAGTTTGCTCAGAGCCCCCAGCCCACTGAGCGGAGACCCTCGGCCTGCAGACCTCCCTTCACGACACCACGCTGGGGACACGCCCACAGGTGCGGGTAGAGGTCACTTTCCAGGGCCATCCCTCTTGTCCAGAATCCTCTGGCTCATTCTCCTCCTCGTCCTCATCTGCCTGGGGTCGTACCTGCCTGTCCAGGGTCACTCCGAGGGGACCTGAGGGTGGGCGGCGGCTGGGGAGTCAGGGCGCCCCTGCGTTCAGCCCCCCCCCCCCCCGCCTCCCTGCGTTGGGCGGCACCGTAATCCCAGCTGTCACCCCGCCTGCCCTGGTGGCCCCTCTCCTGTTCCCTTCTTTCTGGTAGATTTATTTTGATTCCTCTGCTTTATTTCAGTGGAGCCTCAGAAGGGAGCAGAGACAGGGGTGCATGACTCACTTGCCGGGCTGAACTGGGAGCCTGCGGGCTGGCGCGCGGCAAGGAGGCACAGGCACTTCACAGCGGCTGCAGGGCAGAGGGGTCACTGCATCATCCCAGGGAGGGCTAACCACAGGCTCGGATCAGAAGAAGTCAGTAGAGGGGGCAGAGGCAGGGGGAGTGGAGTTGGTAAGATTTAGGATGTTGGGGCAGGGGGAGTCAGGCCTGGTGGGTGGGAGGGGCCGGGAGGAGGAGTGCAGGGGAGGGCGCAAGAGTCCAGTCCGCCCCTGTGCAACTGGAGAGTCTCGGCCACAACCACAGAGAGCACCGGACGGCCAAGTTCAGCAGACGGAGCTCAGAAGAGCGGCCTGGGGTTCCACGGCAGACACTCAGGGAACCACAGCTGTTACCAGCGCTCTTGGGAGGGACGCAGCCCGGTGCGCGTGTGTGTGCGCGTGTGCCCCGTTCGTGCACGTTTCTGAGGCTCGGTCTGATGCACTTCTCCCCTGCAGCCCCACACAGCACTCACCTCCCCAAACGGGCGTGAGCATGGGGCAGGCACCGCTCACCGCGGGCTGGGAGGCCCCTCGGGGCCCCGGAGCCCAGGGAGCGGACAGCCCTGATCCCGGAGCTGAGGACCTAATCTGCCATCGGGGCCCTGCTTCCTCCTGAGAACACAGAGGCCATGGAACCTGTGTGCGCGTGTGGTCCGGCCGGGCTGGGGTAGCCCCGCGGCGGCGCTCGGGGGCGGCCGGGCCTCCGTGTCTCAGCCAGAGCCCTGTCCCGAGAGCGGTGACGTCTCGTCCAGAACTCCGGGAGAGGCCTTCTGGGGGGACTGCGAATACAGAGCCCAAGGACTCATCTGCTTTCCTGGGAGAAAAGGAACTTTCCTCCTTTGCTGGTGGAGAGAACAGTGCAGCCACCGTGGAGCGCAGCGTGGCCGTTCGTCAGAAGAGTGAAACGAAGTTCCCACAAGGCCCAGCCATCCCACTCCGAGGCACCGACGCTGGGACCAAGGGAAACTTGCCCCCGAGTGTCCACAGCAGCACAGTGCGCAGAGGCGCTGCGCGGAACGGCCGGACAAACTGTGTCCGGACGGTGGGTGCTATTGCCCCACAGAAAGGAACGAAGTACGGACCCTGTTACGACCTGGATGAACCTTGAAAACGTCACGCTGAGTGAAAGAAGCCGGTCACGAAAGGCCACACGGTCTGTGACTCCACTTACGCATGCGAACTGCCCAGAACAGGCAAATGTATGCAACATCGGGAGTGTGCGCAACGCCACCGAATTCTACACTTGGGCATGGTTAAAATGATAGGTTTTAAGTTACGTGTACTTTACAAAAGGAAAAAAAACACTAAGGGAATTAATTATACCTTAAACGAGTGCCTTCGTCACTCATTGTGAGGACACTAAGAAATACCAAGCTTTTCAGCTGCAGACTCACAGGCTCTGTACTTGAGCTTGACCGGCCCCAGGGCCCCGTCCGAGACTGGCCGCCGGTGTGGTCCTCCCCGGTCTCTGCACCTCATTCTCCCTGAAGCCAAACTGCTTCTCTGTCCGCCGCCTCATGGGCCCGGCCAGGGAAGGGTGCGGCCAAAGGCTCCTCCACAGGCTGGGCCCAGCTCTCAGGCCCAGCACTTCTGGCTCGGAGACCCCCCCCTCGGAAGTAATGGCTTTGCTTCCAGGAGCTCGAGGGCGGGTTCAGGTCTGCACTTCTCCCCCTGGCCCCCTCTCGGGCAGCGGCCCCACTGCGTGCTGGAACTGTTTCCCTGCGTCTGTGTGATCGCTGCGCACAGTCAGACTTCATCTTTCGGTCTACTCTGTGGAAAGTGAGGTGGCCTTTATCTGCACTTTACAGGACCGGTAAGGTTCTATGAATTAGCCATTCCGATTTCCCCTTCCAGAAATTGTCTTTAGATCCTCTCTCCAGTTTTCTCTTTTTTCTTAATGGCTTGTACATATTCTTTATATATTCTGGGTATTACCCTATTTCTCCTTTATATGCCCAGCGTATAGTTTTCAATTGTCTCTTGAACTTTTTATGATGCTTTTTATCATATAGGATTTTAAAATTATGATGTAGACTACTCTCATTCATTCCTTATTATGGTTTATGTTGTGTGTGTCTTTTCATTAAGATACACTCCCTATTTGTGGAAAGCTTCGCCTTTGTTTTCTTTTTTTTTTTTTTAAGATTTTATTTATTTATTTGACAGAGAGAAAGAGATCACAAGCAGGCAGAGAGGCAGGCAGAGGGAGAGGGGGAAGCAGGCTCCCCTCCGAACGGGGAGCCAGATGTGGGACTCGATCCCAGGACCCCAAGATCATGACCTGAGCCGAAGGCAGAGGCTCAACCCACTGAGCTACCCAGACGCCCCTACCTTTGTTTTCTTTAATTGTGCTTAAGATTTGCTTTTTTTTTTTTCCCCCCATGTTTTGGCCTTCAGTCCATCTGGGCTCTAATCTTGCTATTTTGTGATACATGAAAAACGCAGGTCTAATTTGATTTTTTCCAACGTGGCAAGCCTGTGATCCCAGCACAGTGTCTGGGAATGTCTGCCCTGTGCCCGTGACTTTCCCTCTGTTATACAGCAAGACCTGTGAGGCATGGGCTGCCGCCAGGCTTTCCATCCCATTCCATCAAACGTTTATCCCTCTACAATATCTTGGTTTATGTTAATATCCTCTATTTTTCTGTATGATAGGAAGTAGGCACTTAACTTTATAATTTTCCAAACAATCAGTTCCAACCCTATGTGGACTTGAAACGCCAGGTCATCGACTATGTTTTCGTATGGACTATGGCCTGTTTGGGGCTTTCTGGTTTCTTCTGCTGACTTCGCTGTTTCTACATCAGTGTCAGTACTGACCTTCGTGCCCAACACAACTGGTATATCCTCACTGCTCACCCGTCTTCAACATTTTCCTGACTCCTCCTTTGGGTTGTTTTTCAGGTGAACCTTAGAATCACTGTATGTTTTCAGTCCCAAATCCCACTGGCGCTTGGGTGAATCCGCACTAATGTCACTCACCGTGGGGACGTTGACACGTGCCCGTGCATCACCTCCTGTCCCGGAGCGTGGCTCATCCCCCCCCGTATCCTCACATCCCTTCCTTCATGAAGACCTGGTGCGTTTCTTCTCATAGTTATTGTCAGGTATTTGGGGTTTCTTTTTTTTTTTTTTACTGCTATTGTGAGTGTAGCTCTTTTATTATCTCTTCTGTCACATTGTTGGCAAGAAAGTATCTGTATTTACTGTGGGGTTTTTTTTAAGACCTAATTTTTCTTCAGAATTTTCATTGATTAGAAAAAAGCTTAAATACCAAATATGAAAAATAACAGGAACCAAAGAGCCACCAGGCCACTAGACTTCCTCCTGGTTCTCCCCCATCTACTTAGCTATAGTTTCATGACTCAAAATTCTGTCAGACTACAGAAGTTGTTTTGGAACCTGCAATAATTGTTTATTTGTTAAATAACCTCTTTGTTTTAGATGTACGTGAACGTGGCAAAGATAGTACAAAGAGTCCATACATCCCACACCCAGGCCCCCCTATTACTAACATCTTACCTTAATACATCGGTCACAATTAATGAACCCGGTGTTGATATATTATGAGCTACAGTCCCTACATTAGTCACATTTCCTCTGTGTTTCCCCAATGTGCACATTCTGTCCCTGGACCGCATCCAGAACCTCCCAGGACACTTAGTGGTCACGTGTCCCTAGATGCCCCTAGAGTGCAGCGGTTCTTGGACTTACCTGTCCATGACCTTGACATGTCTGAAGAGAGCTGGTCAGGTGTTTTTTTAGAGGGTTTCTCAGGTAGGATTTGTCTGATGTTTTCCCTGTGATTAGACTGAGGTCATGGTTTGGGGGGAGGAAGACCATGGAGGTGAAGTGCCCTTCTCATCACATCATTTGTGAACGCGACCTGTCACCGTGGTGTTGACCTCAGTCCCCTGGCCGAGGGGTGTTTGTCAGGTTCTCAACTGTAAAGGTCTTCTTTTGTCCCTTTTCTATACCATACCTTTGAGAGCAAGTCACTAATCAGAGCCCACACTTACGGAGTTGGGGGGTTATGCTCCACCTGCTTACAGACAGTTATTTATATAAATTATTTGGAATTCTTCCACACGGGTGATCTGTCTCTTCTCCCCCACTTACTCATTTATTTAATCACTTATTGTATCAGTGGACTCTTGAATATTCATTTTACTTTGGGTTATAACTCAACTACTTTATTTTCTTTCTTAAATTATTCCAGCTTTGGCCATTGGGTGCTCTTTCAGTTGGATCCTTTGTCCCTTTTACTTACCCCTCTTTAGTGTGTGTGTGTGTGTGTGTGTGTGTGTGTGTGTGTGTGTGTCACTTCCTCACTCTCTGGCACAAGACGCTCCAGGCTCGTCTTGTGTCTCCTGCCCCAGTCCTAGAATCTGCCGTTTCTCAAGGTGCCCTGGTTGCTTCTCTGGGAGAATGGTGTTAGAAGCCAAGATCCGGGGGGTAGGTGTGCTCTTTGCTACAAGGGTGTCGTTGCTTCTAAGCCCTTTCAGCCAACAGAGCAAGGAGATATGTGTGTGTGCTAACTGGTGTGTATACGTATCTAAAATATTTCTCTCTGTTTCCATCTGTATGAAGCCATAAAGCATTATGTACGAAGCTAAACATACATGTTATACGTACATGTTATATGCTAACTTAAACAATTTCCCAAACGCCTTCTTAACAAATATCCTCAAACCACGTTTTATTATTTCCTTAGGGTGAATTCCTAGAAGAATTCTAGCCCTGGGGTCAACCCCCACATGGGGCTCCCTGATCAGAGGGGAGCCTGCTTCTCCCTCTCCCCCTGCTGGTGTTCCCTCTCTCACTGTGTCTCTCTCTGTCAAATAAATAAACAAAATCTAAAAAAAAAAGTAATAATTGGAAATCAACAATAATTAAAAAACAATATGCCAACGTTTGTGGGGTGCAAGAAGAGCAGTACTTAGAAGGAAATTTAGAACTAAACACACTTATCAAAAACTAGAGCATGTTAAAAACAGGTAGGTATCCAGCTCAACATATTGGAAAAAGAACAACAAATCCAAGTACACAAAAAAAGACCATTTAATAAAGATAATTTATGAAGGGCAGAACTTTTTAAAATGGAGAAAAAATAGAAAAGATTAAGAAAATTAAAATGTCAATTCTTACGTTATTACTTCCTGAGCGTACTGTAGGACAGTTGTGAGTGTGACTGTGTGCGAGGGAGCCCTCAGTGTTTCACGAGGCTTCACGGTTGACCAAGCGTCCGTCCTCACGCGATTGGCTGTGGAGTTCACATTCCCTGGCAGCCCCAGCTCACGCACTGCTGTGTTCGGATCTGCAGTTTCCGTGCTTTTCGTTGGCTTGCTCGCTTGACCTACTCATTTCTGAACAGAGTATGCCAGAATCTCCCATTATAATTGCTAATCAGTTTTTTCCCAGTGGTGTTTAAGTTCTTTCTTAAGAGGCTTTGAGGCTGAACTGTTTGTTAGGTGTTTATATGTTCACGATGCCTCTGTCTTCTTGTTTTACTTTTAACAGAATATAATCTCCTTTGTCCTTTATGACTTGTTCTTGGTTTATTTTATTTATTTTTTTTAAAGATTTTATTTATTTATTTGACAGAGAGAGAGAGAGATCACAAGTAGGCAGAGAGGCAGGCAGAGAGAGAGGAGGAGCAGGCTCCCCTCTGAGCAGAGAGCCTGATGTGGGCCTCGATCCCAGGACCCTGAGATCATGACCTGAGCCGAAGGCAGAGGCTTTAACCCACTGAGCCACCCAGGGGCCCTTTTTCTTGGTTTAAATTAAATTTTTATCAATATTGAGATTTCTTTTGGAGCACGTTTGTCTTATATATCTTTTCCTATTCTTTTATTTTTACCGTTCTGTGGTTTTTTGTACATTATATATATATATATATATATATATATATATATATATACACATATATATATATATTTTTTTTAAAGTAGGCTCCATACCTAACATGGAGCCCAACACAAGACTTGAACTCACAACCCTGAGATCAAGGTCTGAGTTGAGATCAAGAGACAGACGTTTAACAGACTGAGCCACCCAGGTGCCCCAATATTAAAATTTTTAAATTCAGTCTGTGAGCCCCATTCTCTTAATTGTTGAATTAGCTCACACACATCTGTAGTAGTTACTGATCTATTAAGCCTTTTCTGTCTTATGTTTTCAATGTACTGGGTTTTCTTTCCTAGTTTCAATCGGATATATCATATTTTCTTCTGCTAGTTTAAGATTTTGTGCCTAATTTTTTGCAAGCAGTCTGGCCATAACTTTCCTTTCTTTTAATTTTCTTGTCAGGTTTTGAGTTAGGAAGTATTTCTTCTTTTTCATTCTCCAGATGAGTTTATATAAAAGTGGTCCTGTTTCTTCCTCAGATGTTTGGAGGAAATCATCAATGAATCAGCTGGGACTGTGATTTCTTTGTGTGGGATTAAATTTATTTAATAGACATATGACTGCTCAGATTTTCTGCTCCTCCTTATATTAGTTTCAGTATATTGAGTTTTATGGTGAATTTGCTCGTTTCATCTATATTTCCAAATTTATTGGCATGAAGTTGCTCATATTAGCCTCTTTTTTTTTTAGATTTTATTTATTTATTTGACAGAGAGAGCGATCACAAGGAGGCAGAGAGGCAGGCAGAGAGAGGGGGGGAAGCAGGCTCCCCACTGAGCAGGGAGCCCGATGTGGGGCTCGATCCCAGGACCCTGAGACCATAAACTGAGCCGAAGGCAGAGGCCCACTGAGCCACCCAGGCACCTCAAGCCTCTTTTTTTTATCTTGATGACTGTAGGCTCTGGAATGATACTGCCTCTTCATTCTCAGTATTGGTAATTTGTGCCTTCTTGTTCTCATTCTTATTCAGCTTTCCTAAAGAGTTACTGATTTTATTAACCTTTTCAAATAACCAATTATGTTATTTAATTTCTTTATTATATGTTTATTTTCCATTGTATTAATGCCTTCTCTTTATTATTTTTTCTTTCTACTTTCTTTGGATTTATTATGTCGTTCTTTTTCTAACTACTTGTGATCATCATTGATTTTCAGCCTTTCTTCACCTTAATATGGATTTAAGTCTACAATTTTCTTTCTAAGCATGACTTTAGCTGCATCTATATCATAAATTTTGATATGTCTATTTTCACTATGATCCAGCTGAAAATATTTTCTAACTTCCATTGTGATTTCTTCTTTGACCCAAGGCCTAGAAGTAAAATGCTTAGTTTCCAAATACATGAGCAATTTCTAGTTTTTGTTGTTATTGCTGCATTACTTTTAACTTAATTCCACCGCAGTCAAAGAACGTTCTCTGGAGGATTTATGTCCTTTGCAACATGTTTTCAGTGGCTTTTCGGACCAGCATGAGGTCTGTTTTGCCATTGTGCATTTGATGAGAATATGTACCCTCTGGCCACTGGTGCAGTAGTCTGCGAAGGTCAGTTAGGTCAAGTTGGTGGACGTGTTGCTCACATCTTCGGTGTCCTTACTGATATTTGAGTGGTTGTTCTACTAGCTATTAGAGAGTTGAATTAAGTTTCCTGTTATTATAACAGATTTGTCTATTTCTCCTTTCAGCTGTCAATTTTGCTTCGTATTTTTGGAGCTATCTTATTAGACATGTATAAACTTACAACTATTTTTTCTGATGTAAGTGCAGCTACGCCAACTTTCTTCTGGGTGGAGCTTGCATGTTCTTTTCCCCCTGCTGTTACTATACTTCTGATCTTCTGTGCCCTTATATTTAAGGTGTATCTTCTGTGAGTGGCTCATAGTTCTGCTCTAGTCTATCATATTCTTTTAATTAGAGATTCAGTATTTTACATGTACAGTGGAAAAACAGCTTTGGATGTCGGATGAGGAACAAAATGCCCCACAGACATACCCTTGGCCAACTAGCAATAGATGGTCACAGTCACAGTGGGTACCCAGAGTCCAGGGTATGCAAAAGGTCAGAGGCTCTCTAATGAAGCCCAAACTAAATTCCTGTTTAGCTGGCGAGAAATGGGAAAATGGAAAGAGATTTGTATAAAAATGATGTAAGTGAAATTCCACCTAAATCCTTCGTCGAACCGATGCCAGAGTTTGCCACCTGAGCCATCCAGGGGTCTGAGAAGCCAGAGTGGCATTTCTTAGCTTGCGGCCACTTGCATTTCTGTCCCGCAGTCACATGGCCTCCTCTCTCCACCTCCCTGCCTCCACCTCCCCCTTACTAGGGGCCAGGGATGCACTTACAACCCACTCTGATAATTCAGTATCATCTTCTCATCTCAAAAACATTAACTTCATCATGCTGTGAAGATCCTTTTGTCCATATAAGGTAGCAGTCACAGGTTCTAGGGATTCGGTGGGCCGTTATTCAGACTACCACAACATGTGAACCATAAAATATTTAAGATATGTACACAATGAGACCAGATTTTGACAACAAAGAACAAAAAGAGAAAGTCCTAGGAATCAAAAGCGTGTGCACAAGAGCCAGAGAGAAAGAATGAGTGGGAGTGGAAATGCCAGCAGCCCCCAGAAGCTGTGATAGCAGCCAAAGGAAACTAACACATACGCCAACCTCTCTAACTTCCTTCAGGCCCTACGTGTGTTTGTTCACGGGACACCTGCTTTGCATCTGCTTGTTAGTGGCTAGTTCAGCAAGTAACCACAGCTAATGAAGATCTTACACGTTTTTTTCCTGGTACGCAAGGTGACACAATGCAGGTGTCGTTACTCCCTGTCATTGTATCGAAGCCCAACCACGTGGAGGCAGAGAAACCTGCTCTTCACAAAGGCCCTGGACGCCCCCCAAACCTGGAACTGGTGATGGGAGGCGCAGTGTGCGGCCCAGTGGGGGAGAACCTACGTTAAAAGCCGGGAGAGCAAGGCCAGTCCGTTGGAGATCTGCATGGCTGTGTCAGACACATTAGAGCTCAGGACGAGGAATATTCCCCGGCACAGAGAAGGATGTTTCGTGAAGAAAAACCAGTCCTAAGAAGAGGGCTTCAAAGCCATGAAGCAAACCTGCCAGGACTGAAGGGAGAGACAGACAGACCCACAAGTGGCACCATGTTCTCAATAATTGACAAGAACGAGTACAGAGAGAATCAGAAGCTGGATATCATTATCCACCAGCGACCACAGAATGTGGTTCTAAGTGTACAAGGAAGCATTCATCAAAATAAAAATCTCAATTGGGTTAGAAGAATCGAAATCAAGTGAGTATGTCCTATAAAATAGTGGAATTAAATTAAGAACAAAAAATATATATGAGAAATTTCCAAATATCTGGAAAATGAAGGATATATTTCTCAACACATGGGTCAAAGAAAAAAGTCACAAGAGGTATTAGAGAATAATTTTAAGCTCAGGGCACCCGGTTGGCTCAGTGGAGTGATGACTCTCAGTCTCAGGGTTGTGAGTCCGAGCCCCACATTAGGCACGGAGATTACTAAAGAAAAAAAAAGAAAGAAAGAAAAGGAAAAAGAAAAAGAAAACTTAAAAAAAATATTTCGAGCTAGATAAAAACACAACATCAGAAATTATGGGATGCAGCTGAAGAAGTACTCAGAAATTTGTGGCATTAAATGTTTATATTAGAAAATAAAAGTCTACAGTAAATTATCAAAGTTTTAAGCTTCCACCTTAAAAAGCTAGAAAAAAAAAGCAACTTAAATCTGTAGTAGAAAGAAGATAGGAGGTGGAGAAATCAATGTAATAGAAAACAGAAAAATAGAGAAGAAAAAAAAAAGAAAACCAAAGCAGGGTTTTTGAAAAAATGAATAAAACTGATCAACCCCTAGGGAGACAGGGGGAGAGGTGGGGAGAGCAGCAGCAATATCAGGAATGAAAAAGGTCACGTCAACATGAACTCTACAGACAGTAAAAGAATAACAGGGTGACATAATTAACAGCTTTATGTCCGTAAGTTTGATGACTCAAATTTCTTGAAAGATACAAATTACCAAAACTGATAAAATATGAAACAACTTGAAAGCTTTTTATCTACTAGAAGAGTTGAATTTGTAATAGAAACCTTTCCAGTGTTATATGACTTCACTAGTAAACTCTATCAAACATTTAAGAAAGTAATTCCATCCTTTATAAATACTTTCAGAAAAGATAAGAAGAGTGAATATTTCTCAAGCCTTTTTATGAGGCCAGAATTACCTTGATACTAAACAAAGATATTTGCACAAAGAGAAAACCAATAGACCTCATGATCATAGAGGCCAAAATTCTTCACAATATTAACAAATCAAATCTAGCAAAATAGAGAAAGGACAATACTCCATGACCAGCTGGAGTTTATCCAAGGAATGCACCGTTAGTGTAACACTCAAAAACTAATCAATGTAGTTAATGATAGTAAAAGAATAAAGGAGAAAACCACATAATTATCTCAATAGATGCAGACAGGGATTTGACAAAATTGAAGATCGATTCAATAAAAATATAAAAAATTTTAGTGAGCCAGAAATAGAAAGGGGATTTCCTCAATACGATAAAAGGCATAGATGAAAAACCTATAACTAACATCTTAATTAGTGTTGAAAAACTTAGTTATTTTTCCGAGAAATAGGACCAAGACAAGACTGTCCACTCCCACAACTTCTGTTCAACATTGCAGGAAGCTCTAGCCCATGCAATAGAGCAGAAGTGGACAACAATCAAAATAAAGGGGATGCAATTTGGAAAGAAAGAAAGAAACTGTATTTCTCTGCAGAAAACATCATTGTGTACACAGAATATCCTAGAGATTGACTCAAGATGCTACTAGAAACACCAATATTTAGCAAGGGCATAGGAAACAATGTGTAAGAATCAATGGTATTTAGGGGCGCCTGGGTGGCTCAGTCAGTTAAGTGTCTACCTTCAGCTCGGGTCATGATCCTGGAGTCCTGGGATCGAGTCCCACATCAGGCTCCCTGCTCCGAGGGGAGCCTCCTTCTCCCTCTGCCCCTCTCCCTGCTCATGCTCTCTCTCACTCTCCCTCTCTCTTGAATAAATAAAGTCTTTTTAAAAAAGAATCAGTGCTGGGCGCCTGGGTGGCTCCGTGGGTTAAAGCCTCTGCTTTCAGCTCAGGTCATGATCTCAGCGTCCTGGGATCGAGGCCCGCATCGGGCTCTCTGCTCAGCAGGGAGCCTGCTTCCTCCTCTCCCTGTCTCTCTGCCTGCCTCTCTGCCTACTTGTAATCTCTCTCTCTGTGTCAAATAAATAAATAAAATCTTAAAAAAAAAAGAATCAGTGGTACTTATATATAGTAGCAATAAACAATTGAAAAAATTTTTTAAATAAAACAATACAATTACAATATCATCCAAAAGCAAAAATACTCAGGGATAAATTTAACAAAATATGTGTGTGACCTACACACTGAAAACTACAAACATCTCTGAGAGGAATTAAGACCTAAACAATGGAGAGACATAGTGTGATTATAGATTAGAAGAGAATATTGTCAATTTGCCCCAAATCAACCTGTAAATTCAATATGATCCCAATCAAAATCTTAGCAGGATTTTCTTGTAGAAAATAACAAAATTAAATTAAAATTTATATGGAAATGCAAAGAGCTTGGAATAACCAAAACAATTTTGAAAAGGAAGAACAAATTTTGAAGAATTTTACCTGACTTCAGAACTTGCTATAAAGCTATAGTAATCAAAACAGTGTGTTATTAGTATAAGAATAGATACATAGATCATTAAAACAGAAGAAATTCCAGAAACAGACCCTCTCGTATGTGATTAATTCACTTTCAACAGAGGTGATATTGTAATTGGGGGGGGGCGTGAAAAATAATCTTTCCAATGATGCTGGAGCACCTGGATATCTACTTAGAAGAAATGAGCTTTGATTCTTACCTCACACCATATACACATATTAACTTAAAATGGATCATAGACCTAAACATAAAAGTTCGAACTATAAACATTCTAAAAGAACACATAAGAGAAAAAGTCCTTTCACCTTTGGGACAAAGATTTCATAGGATACAAGACGTACCAGCTACTTAACTGAAAAATTGATAAATTGGGCTGCATCAAAATTTAGAAGACCTCTCTAGTACAATACCAGTAGACAATGAAAAAGCAAGCACAGACCAGGAGAGAGTAGTCACAATACACACCTCTGACAACAGAAGACTGTCCGAATGTATACAAAACTCTTACAACTCCATGATAGGAAGACAAGAAACCCCAAAAGATTTAAGCAGACACTTCATAAAATAACTGCCAATAAGCATGTGGAAATATGTTCCATATCACTAGTTATCATGGAAATGTGAATTAAAGCCACAGTTAGATACCTCTCCATACCCACAAGAATGGCTAAAACTAAAAAGACCAATAATCACTGTTGGCAATGATGGGAAGCGACCACAACTCTCATACGGTGCAGCTGGGAGTGTAAAATTGTCATCCTCTTGAGAAAAAATAATCCTTTTCTTATAAGGTAAACAAACATGTAGCATACAAGCCAGCCATTCCACTCTTAGGTATTTATCCAAGAGAAATAAACATACACGTGTAAACAAGGACTTGTGTCAAAGTTCCTTCTAGCTGTATTCACAGAAGTCCTAACTTAGAAAAATCCGTGTCTATCAATAGATGATTGATACACAAATTGTGTCACTGGAAAACTATCAGCAAGGAAAAGAAATGAACTAAGGATATACACAGCAATGCGAATCTCAAAAATATTATGCTAGCTGGCACAGAAATAGACACATCAATTAATGGAACAGGATAGAGAGCCCAGAAATAAACCCACGCTTATATGGTTGATTAATCTACGAGAAAGGAGGCAAGAAAATGCAACGGGAAAAAGACAGCCTCTTTATCAAATAGTGTTGGGAAAACTGGACAGCCACATGCAGAAGAATGGAATTGGTCCACTTTCCTAGACAATACACAAACATAAATTCAAAATAGATTAAAGACCTAAATGCAAGACCTGAAACCATAAAACCCCTAAAAGAAAACGCAGGCAGTAATCTCTTGGACACCAGCCTTAGCAACATATTTGGATATGTCTCCTGAGGCAAGGAAAATAAAAGCAAAAATAAACTATTGGTACTACATCAAAATAAAAAGTGCACAAGAAAGGAAACCACCAAAAAAACAAAAGGGCAACCTACTGAATGGGAGAAAATGTTTGCAAATGGTATATCTGATAAGGGGTTACTATCCACAATTTAAAGGAACTTATACAACTCAACACCAAAAATAACAATAAAAATCAAATTTTTTAAAGAGGCAGAGGACCTGAATAGACATTTTTCCAAAGAAGATATGCAGATGGCCAACAGATACATGAAAAGATGCTCAACATCACTCACCATCAGGGAAATGCAAATCAAAACCACAGTGAGATATCATGTCCCGCCTGTCAGAATGGCTAGAATCAAAAAGACAAGAAACAACAGGTGCTGGTGAGGATGCTGAAATAAAGGAACCCTCGTGCACTCTTGGTGGGAATGTAAATTGGTGCAGCCACTATGGAAAACAGTATGGAGGTTCCTCAAAAAATTAAAAATAGAAATACCACGTGATCCGGTAATTCTACTACTAGGTATTTTCCAAAACAAAAGGAAAAGACTAATTTGAAGACACAACGCACCTCTGTGTTCACTGGAGCATTATATACAATAGCAAAGGTATGGATGCTTCCCAAGTGTCCATCAATGGATGAATGCACAAAGATGGGACATACAAAATACATATATACTCGAATGTTACTCAAACATAAAAAAGAATGAAATTTGCCGTTTGTGACAACATAGAGGGACCCAGAAGGTATTAAGTTAAATGAAATAAGTCAGACAGAGAAGATAAATATCATATGATTTCACTTATATGTGGAATGTAAAAAACAAAACGAATGAACCAAAAAAAACTAGAAACAGACTCATAAGTACAGAAGACAAACTGGCGGCAGCCAGACGGGCTGTGGATGGGGGGATGCGTGAAAGAGGTGAGTGGGATGGAGAGGTAGTAACTTCCAGTTATAAAATAAGTAAGTCACGGGGTGAGAAGTACAGCACAGGGACTATCGTCAATGATACTGTGGTTCTGTTGTCTGGTGACAGATGGGGTCTCCCTTACTGCGGTGGGCACTGCGTCATGTTTGGAACTGCTGAATCGCCACCTGAAACTAACATAACGCGTGTCAACTCTTCTTCAATAATAAAAATTTTAAACTATATTAAGCTGAGTGAAAGAAGCTGAGCACAAAAGGTATGCACCGTATGCTTCCATTTATAGAAGATGGAAGGTGAATGTCCTCTAAAGTGGCCATAACTGGATCTGTACCCCTGGGGCTGCAGAACTGGGGGTGGTTGGACTTCAGAGGGCGCGAGGCGACATTTTGGACCGGTAGAAATGTTCTGTATCGTGACCGTGCTGGTGGTGATACGGCTGTGCGCATTTTTTAAAATTCACTAGACCGTACACTTAAAATGGGTGCCATTTATCATGTTAACTCTACTTGAATACATTAATTTTTAGAAACCAATAAAAGAAAACACCAGGACACCTGGCTCTCTCTGCCGGCCACACCAACCTCCACTCGCAAGTTAGCCTTCAGCCGACATCGCGAAACGGCCACTTCCTTTGTGTTAAGCCGCATCGCACGCTTCTCTGCACCCCGGAGGGCCGGCTGACCCGGCTCGGCGGGGTGCGGGGGTGGCTCCCTACCCCGTCTGCCAACAAGCAGACGTGGAAGCGGACTCCCTCTGAGTTACCAGGAGCGGGGGCCCTGCCTCACCGCGGCCAGCGGGAATCCACACACTGAACTTGGCTTTTGCCTCCCGGCCATCTTCATCCTTCTTTCGTGGGAACATTGTGTTTCGCATCCAGGCTAGAAGTCATGGTCAGAAAGCTTTTCCCTACATCCAGGAGACAGGAGCTTGCCGTGTTTTCTAGAGCCCGTCTGCAAACGGCTCTGCAGCTGTCCCAGAACCACCTACCAGGAAGCCCGCCTTTGTCCCAGGGCATTTCTGCAGGTCGTGGCGAGTCTGGCCCTGAGCTCCCTGTCCCCACTCCGGGGCCCTGGCTCTTCCCGCGCCCCCCACACACACACACACACTGTACAGAGCTTGCTGCCCGTCTTAATGTCTGGGCGGCTCTCCTGTTTGCGAGACTTTCTAGCCCACCTGAACGTTAGCATCTAGTTCCAGGGGAAAACTTGTTGATACTTTTATTGAGATCGCATTAAATACACAAATGAGTGTTGGGAGAGCTGTTTTGTTTTTTTTTTTTGTATAAACAATGAATTTTAGATCACTGAAAAAAAATAGCCGACTTCTTGATGATGTCGCAACATCTCAGTCAAGAACAAGGGGTGCCTCTCCATTCAATGTCATCTCCTTTTGTGTCTTTCAGGAAGCTTTGAAGGTGTTTATATAGCGTGACACATTGCTTGTTGTTTATTCCTAAGTATTCTATCTTTTTCATTGAAGTTGTAAACGAGGTCCTCTCTTCCACTGTACCTTCATTCTGTGGTTATTGGAGTACATGAGGGCTACTGCCTTGCTATGCTAATTTTATTTCCTGCTACTTTATGAATTATTTTATCATTGATTCTCTAGGGATTTCCAGAATACTACCTTGTCATCTGCAACTAGAGACAGGTTTCTTCAAATTTTCCAATTCTTATGCTTCTGATGATTTGGCTAATCCTTCCAGAACAATGTTAAATGGTATTAGAGGTAGTAAGCACCCTTGCCTTGCTTCTGACCTTAGTAAGAATGTCTGATGTTTCCCCCATACAGTGAGATGCCAGCTTTAGGATTGGGGTGTGTGTTTTATAATTTTAAGGAAGTATCCAGCTATGCCTATTTTCCAAGACTTTTTATTAAGACTGGGTGTTGAATTTTGTCAGATTTTTTTCAACAACTGTATAGACAATCAAGTAATTTGCTCCTTATTCCATTAATGTGAATTATATTAATAGATATCCTAACATTGAACCAACATTGCTTTCCTGGTATAAAACTATTTTTGGCTATGAGTACTGTTTTCTTAATATAGGGTTGGACTCCATTTTCCAATATTCTATTTAGGATTATTACATCAATCAATATTCATAGGAGGTAGGGTCTGTCATTTTCCTTTATTATACTCTATGTTTTGGTATAACTGTTATACATACTTAATAAAATACACTTTTTCTTCATTTTCTATGCTCTGAAGCAATTTAGACAGCATGGGAGCTCTCTGGTCTCTGAGGTGTGATAGAATTGCCCTTTGAAACCATCTGGGCCTGGAGGGCTTTGTGGGTTAGTTCCTTAATGATTTTCTGTTTCTTCTTTAGACATTTTTCCCTGGTCTGTTTAACTTTTGTCTCTGCAGGGGCCAAAGTTTTTAACTGTGTTTTGTCAAGAAATGTCCGTGTGAACCTAAGTTTTTAAATTTATTTGCATACAGTTCTGCAAGATAATTTTTAAGCCTTTTTTAACTTCTTGCTATCTGTAGCTACCTTCCCTTATTGTTCCTTATTTTGTGTACCTGTGCCTGTTCCGTTTTGATTAAACCAGCTAATGGTTCGTCTATTTTATTTTTTACAGGAACCAGGATTTTTATTTATTAATCTGATCTAGTGTTCTGCTGTCCTCTACTTCACCCATTTCTTTTTCCATCTTTATTCTAGCTTTATTATTTCCCTCCTGTGTGTTCTTTTCATTTGCTTTGTTGCTCTTTTTCTAGTTTTTTGAGTTGGAAACTTCGTTCTTGTACACTTGGCTTTTGGACAACACAGGCACGAGCTGCACGGGTCACTTACACGGGGATTTTTTTGCTTCCGGACAGTACTATAGATGTGTTTTCTCTTCCTTATGATTTTCTTAATAATATTTTCTTTTCCGTGACTTACTCTATTGTAAAAATACAGCCTATGATACACGTTAACCTGAGGAGAATGTGTTGATCGACTATTCATGTCATCGGTAAGGCTCCCACTCAACAAGAGGCTATTAGTGGTCAAGTTCTGGGGGGTCGAGAGCTAAACATGGCAGGGGGTTGGCACTCCTGGCCCCTGTGTTGTTCAAGGTACTTTTGTGCATTCGTTGTTATTAATGTAAGTGTTCAGGGTTATGAAATTTCTTCACTGCGTTAAATGTAATCCACTGGGTCTGACATACACTGTTTTCAGTAGAAGTCATATAATTTCTGTTTGTATTTTTCTTCACCCGAAAGTTGTCTGAAAGAAGTTTTTTTGTTTTATTTCTAGGTAGATGGGGTTTGGTTTGGTTTTTTGTTTTGTTCTCGGTTTTTTTTTTTTTTGTGGAGGGGGTGTTTTGGTTTTAATTTTTAGTTTTCTTGCACTGTGATCAAAATGTTACTTTAATATTTCTGCTTTGTGCAACCTTTTGGTGTTTTCTGTGTGTCCTGATGTATGGCGGGTTATTGTGAGTGTGAGCTCAGGTCGTGATCTCTGGGTCGTGGGATCGAGCCCCGCGTCGGGCCCCACACTCGGCGGGGAGTCTGCCAGTGGTTGTCTCCCCCTCTCCCTCCACCCCTTCCCCTCGTGCACACACACTCTCTCCCCCCCTCCCTCCAGAATAAATAAATAAACCTTAAAACAAAACAAAACAGACCTGCTTGGGCCCTCGAAGCCGCCCGTGTACAGCAGGAGGTTTAGAGAGCCCGGTGCACGCCCAGGGCAGCTCACACGCGCGGAGAAGGCCCCAGAAGACCCCAGGCTCGCTCGGGGCTGGTGTCTAGGCCCAGGGCCCGCTGGAAGTGGAGGCTTCGGCAGTGCTGCCACAGCCCAGAGCTGAGCGACCCACAGATATTGGGACAGGTTCCCTTTTCCTTTCCTGTTTCCCACCTCCTGGGTCTGAGGCACCCGCTCGCTCAGCGATCCCTGTGCCCCTGAGCCACACGGCCGCGCGCGGGCAGCCGGCAGGGAGGAGCAGCTCCAGGTGCCCAGCAGCCCTTGGGCAGCTCTGACGTCTCGGCTCTGCCCTCTGCAGCCCACGCCGGGTCCCGCGTCCGGCAGGAGCTGAGCGCCGCCTCCCCAAGACGGGCTCACCCACCAGCCCCTCCATCTCTGCCAGGCAAGGCTGCGGGTGCTCCTGAGGCTTTTCGGCCCACGCCCGCGTCCTCTGGGCTCCTGGGCCCAGGCCCCCCGCACCAGGAGCAGGCTTCCTCAAGCTGCGTTGTACTTGTTCGGTGTTAGCACTTTTGGGGTTTGGCGTGCAGCACGGGGCGGTGCGGCCAGCTTGCACCCACTAGGCCTCCGTGCCAGCCTTTGTGCGGGGGACCCGCGAGCCAGAGGTGCGGGTGCTCAACTCCCCCCCTCCCCGTGGACGGGTTTGAAATGGTTAAGAGCCTGCAGAGAAAGAGCTGATGGGTGGCACGCGGCTTGGCCTCCCGCGGCCCCCTCTGCAGACCCGACACTGATGGGCCTGACCACACGCCGTCTGTCCACGCAGGAAGGACATTCCCCCAGAGCGTGTGACGCACGCAGACAGAGAGCAGACCAAGAAGGTGGTGTACTCGGCGGTCTACGGAGCAGGTAGGCTGCAGGCCAGTCTCGGGGTCACCCGTAGGCCCGATGGTGCTGGCTCTTGCCCTGTCTGTGTTTAAATGTGGCTGTGCCTTAGAGAGATCATTCTTGGCCCCCAGAGCTCACTTTTGTGAGTTTCTGAGTGTCGTTTACAAAATGCTGATGACATCTGGGATGCACTGGACACCAGTCAGGCCACTGACGGCCATTAGCTCCCTGAGTGTCCCTCCGGCTGAGAGAACAGAGGTGCAAAAGTGAATGGGGGCCACGGTTGCCCGGCGGGAGGGATGTGGCCGGGCTGAAGGCCGAGCGTGCAGCCCCGCCCCTGCATGACCGGGCTGTGCTGGGGGCCGTTTCTGGGCTTTGACCCTGGCCCTTATCCTGACCCTG
Organism: Ailurus styani; assembly: GCA_002007465.1. Classification (NCBI taxonomy): domain Eukaryota; kingdom Metazoa; phylum Chordata; class Mammalia; order Carnivora; family Ailuridae; genus Ailurus; species Ailurus styani. The sequence continues at coordinate 5,434,717 of LNAC01000189.1, forward strand.
ACCTCCACCCCAGTGCTCAGAGCTCACCCTCACGCCTCCCTCCTGGTTCTGCTGTCCCCTTCCTGGCCGTCCCTGACCACCGTATCAGCGATCCGTTTCTGGGTAACACATTCATGGTCACCCGATGTCAGTGGGTCTCCAGGGCAGTGGTCTCACTGGTGGAAGCTCCACCAGGGAGCACGTCAGCAGCCCTCAGGCCTTGCCGCGTGGGGCCCCCAACGTAGGCAGAGCCCACCGCACGGTGGCCGCATTCTGCAGAGCCAGCTGCACGCTTCCTACACGGTCCGTGTGCCCGTCACTGTGCCACTGCTTAGAGGCAGGTGGGCCCACCCCCCAGGGGAGGGTCACATGAGGGCGTGAAGACCAGGAGGCAGGACCAGGGAGGCCACTTAAGAGTCTGTCTGCCGCACACCCCTTTCCAAGCCTGGGTCCCCAGCCCCATGCAGCGCCCGGCTCGCCCTCCTCCTCCAGGAAGCACCCTGCTTCCCCCGGAGCGCCAACCACTCTCCCAGCCCGAGGAGCCCTGTGAAGCAGGAGCTCTTCCGGCTCTGCCTGTGGCCAGGCACACAGCAGGCGCACAATAACTATGGAACAAATTCATGCACTGGGTAGTCTTTTGACCCTGCTTGTGAAAACATTTTATGTACAGTTTTTGGGAAACAGGCTAAGAAACTTTGAAAGAGTTGAACTCAGTGGGTGATAGGATGACTCAGACTCGCTCAGTCTGGCTCCTCTGCTCGGCCTCCCTCTGCGGTGCTCCAGAACCTTCTGGGTCACTGTCGGGGGCGGGGAGCGGGGGGGGAGCAGCCTGCCACCCAGTTATATTAGATCTTGGTCCTTGACCTAGACTCTGCGGACAGAGTGTTGCCTCCGCTTCCCGGCAGGCAGCCCCGGGCTGGAGTCCTAACTCTGTCCCTCCGGGCTCGGTGACCTTCTGCAGGGCCCTCCACCTCTGTGTCCCGGCCACCTCCCAGTCGGTGAGGAGCTGGCTTGCTGCAGTGGTGCCCGGCACCAGCAGCCGGACACAGCACCAGGTGACAGGCACCCGCGCGTGGGGGCGGGGCTGCCACCTCGGCTGCACCTGGGCGCGAGGACAGGAGCGCGCCTCCCTCCAACGGCAGGAGGCACCCAGCACCGGTTTGGCACCTTCTGGACCGTGCACTCTGTTTTTTGCTGGAAAGGAAAAGAGCTCCACTTGGTAAATAAGCAGTGAGTCATTAGCTGTGATGTTGGTGAAAAGAGTAATTTGGCTGCTTTTAGCCCTGACGGTGACAGGGTTCCCACCCCGAGCCTCCGTCCCTGCTGTTCCCGCTGTCACCGGCCCGCTCGAGAGCAGGCGGCCGGGCCTCTGTGGCTGTCGGCGCTCGGCTGGGCGTCCTCCCCGTGGCGAACCCGTCGGGGCTCCTGAGCTGCTGGGGGCCTTCTGGAAACGCAGCCCAGACGCTTCCCACCAGCTGGCTTTCGTGGTGGCAGGGATGTGTTTTCACGAGGGGTCTGGAAGCTGCTGCTCCGAACCCTGGGGGCACCTCCTGGGTGGGTGCTGTCGGTGCGCGGACCACAGTGAGACACGGCCCAGGGGAGGCAGGACTGCGAGGCGAGCAGAGGGCGCTTGAGGGGGGCGTCCCATCCGGGCAGCCCTGCTGCGGCCCCCAGACTCTGCCGGGAGGGCCGTCCCTGCCCGAATGGTGGAGGCCACAGAGCCGCTGCTCCCCGGGGTCTCGCGCAAAGGGGGACCCGCTGGCTCCCTGGTCCTCCCTCAGCCACCTGCCAGCTAACAGTGCACCCTAGCTCCGTCCTGCTCACCGCCCCTCTGAGCCCATCCGGACGCGCCGCCTCCGGGAGGCCCCTCCTGACTCCTCCGGTCTTGCTCTGAGCTCCCCCTGCTCCTGGAGTCCGCTTACCCCTTGATGCTCCTCCAGGTGTTCAGCGTTTAAGTTCGCCTCCACGTCCAATCCCATTCGATCAGCAGGCCCCCTGCTCCCGGAGGCTGCTGTGTGTCACATCAGATGTGCGAGGAGGGCACTGAGTGACTAGTGCGGGCGCCCCGGAGTTGCTGGTGCCAAGGGGGGCGGGGGGCCGGGCTGCGGGTGCTGCAGCACGTGGACAGCGAGGTCTGCTTGGGTCAGACCAGCCGGCGCCCCTGCAGGCCCCGTGCTCCGGGGCTCGCGAGGCCCCAGAGCTTCCGACGAGAGGGACAAACTCTTAGCAATTACGCGAGGCGCGAAAGAGCCCTTGGAGAAAAGGGAGAAAAGGGGGTGGAGGGTGTCTTCCGGAGCTGAAGGTGCAGCACGCCTGCGCACGGAGCGACGAGCCATCTGTGGGACGAGGCACAGCCTGGGGTCGCCTAGGATGTCAGAGCGGAGGAATGATGGTGGCTAGCGGGGCGCTTGCTCTCGGGGGGACAGGCGGCCGACGATGACGGCTCGGAGAACAGAAGCCCCATCCAGTGAACCAAAGCCCAGAGGACAGTTGTGTGAAAGGGACCGGTCTCCGTGAAGCATGGAACACAAGCCCGTCCTGCCGGGGGGCATCTGAGCGTGACGGGCCCGCGGGAAGGGCGCAGGAGCAGGAATGAGAGAAACGGCCAGGCCCTCCGTCTCTTTACCAGACTCTGTCTTCTTCCTTAGCAGTCACCGCATTGTTTGTTCCTCTGGTAAACAGGCTTCTCCAAGTACAGGACCTCGGCCAACCGCTGCCCTTCAGATCTCCCAGCATCCTTACCTGATACAGAAAAGGAATCCTTCCTGGGCCGCACGTACTGAGAAGGACGAGTGTGACTTGTGTAAGGGCCAAGCGGGTCCCAGCAGACTCCTCTCCCACGGGTATCAACTAGAAATTATGGAAAACAGATAATAAACAACTCCCAAAATGTACTGAAAAGTGACTTCTGGGAGGAATGGTTCAGGGTGAGTTCCCCTTTCTATAGCTCTTCACCCAAAGACAGGCCCCGGTCAGTGTGTTGGGTGGCTGACACCCCAACAGAAATCCATAGTCTCACTTCCTTGAAGAAACAGAGGACACAGTTTGACGCAACCAGAGAATCTGGAAAGTGAGGGAGAAGTTTCAGGAAAAAGAAAGCCAAAGGAGCCAAAGAACACCAGATTCTAGGTATGAAATCTGCCCAGACCTCTGGCTGACCCTGGGCAGACCTCAGACAGCCCAACTAAGGCTAAAAGAACGGATCTGAGATTTCAGCTGCTTCCCACTGCAGAGGGGCAAAGTTCAAGTTTGACTTTAGCCACATTAACTGCCTCCTTTAAAAAAAATACTCCTGAAAAAAAACATAATAGGGCGCCTGGGTGGCTTAGTGGGTTAAAGCCTTTGCCTCCGGGTCAGGTCATGATCTCAGGGTCCTGGGATTGAGCCACACATCGGGCTCTCTGCTCAGCAGGGAGCCTGCTTCCTCCTGTCTCTCTGCCTGCCTGTCTGACTACTGGTGATCTCTCTCTCTCTGTCAAATAAATAAATAAAACCTTTAAAAAAAAAAAAAGTAATAGAATCCAGAGTGTTTACAACATTTCATTCACAATATCTAGGATTTAATCCAAAATGACTAGCCACATGAAGAAATAGGATAATTTGACCCATACTCAAAAGAAAAGGCCAGCATAGAAGCAAATCCTGAGATGACCTGGATGTTGAAATTAGCAGACAAGGATTTTAAAGCCATTATAATAACTATGCTGAAGGATGTAAAGGAACATACTCAAAATGAATGAAAATAAAAGGAAATCTCAGATAATAGAAAAAGCCAAATGGAAATTCTAAAACTGAAAACTACATCAGAAATAAAAAGTTCACTGACTCAGTTTAACAGTAGGTAAGACTTGAGAAAGGACTAAGCTGAGAAGACCCGGGGTTCCACTGAGCCAGACGTGCCAGAGGCGTCTAGCCACCAGCTGGTTCCTTTCTGGAAGCGGATGGAGGTTTCCACGAGAGCGACATAGCAGAGGGGCAGGGAATGGAATGTCCTAGGAAGAAAGACTTAGAGACGGGTCCTTTCAGTGGCCTGTCTTCAGGAAGCTATCACACGGTCCTTAATTAAGTCCTCATAGAGAAATTGGAATTTTCCGGTTTCTGTCCAAATGACGTGGGATAACCTGGCAAGCGTGGCGAGAGCAGGGACGGAAGTCTCCAGAGCTGTGTCTGCTGGGGGAGACTTTGGGGGGCATGGCCTTTCCCACGCTCCCTAGCCAAGCAGTGGAAGCAAACATCTGCCCCTTCACTCTCCCAAGATGTGACCAGTTTCTGTCCAGACCCTTGAAAGCATCAGCTGGCTCCGGCTAAAGAGGAGACTGGATCTGAGCTCAGTCAGCCCCGTTCCTTCAGAGGTGTCCCCTTAACAACCGCTGGGTTGAGGGAGAGTGTTCTTGACTCATAGGTGAGGAAACGGGGTGATCGCAGCTCACATGACTTTCCCAAGGCCACACGGAGCCGCCGTGGGTGACGGAACTGGACTCAGACCCGGGTCTGTGTGGCCTCAGCATCTGCTCCCCGCAGGCTGGGCTGGGACTCGGGGTGCGGCCCTGACCGGAGGTCCTGCTCTACAAAACCTCGCAAGAACACCTGCACCTCCAGGAAACAAATACCGGTCTGGACCAGAAGCGGTCCCAAAGTGAAAATGTCAAGGATGCGAGCTCCAGGTCCATTTTCTCACGATTTGGCAATGGGACTTCCCCTTCCTCTTTTCCTCTGGGCTCTCTCCAGCGCCCCCCAGCTCTGGAGTCAGTTCTCCCTCTGGACGGGCTGAGACTTTCCTCTCGGCTTTACGCACCTGCCTGCCAGGCCCGCGGCCGGGACCAGTGAGCGAATGAATGTGTAACCGTTACCGGTCTAGGCCAAGCGGCCCCGAGCCCTCGGCTGGAAAGCCCGAGCCAACACCGTCCTGACCGATCAGAAGAGACAAGTGGGGCCAGCGGGTCCCGGACTCACAGCGTCTTCCAAGGGCCCTTCTTGGAAGGGTCACTTCTGTGTGCGGTGGCCGCTGCCTGGCAGCTCGGTTCCCGGTCCCCGCAGCTGTGAGCTGGCCTCTGATCTGGAGCGTCTCTGTCCACACAGGGAAGGAGCGGCTTGCTGCCTGCCTTGGGGTCACTGTGCAGGAGGCTGCGCAGTTCTTGGAGAGCTTCCTGCAGAAGTACAAGAAGATCGAGGACTTTGTCCGGGCGGCCATTGCCCAGTGCCACCAGACAGGTGAGCCAGACCCAGCCGAAGCCTGGCGGGCCCCTCGTCCTCCCCCGCTGACCCGCATCTGCCCCGGCCCCCTGCCCTGCTCCTGCGGGGGTGGCGGGTGGACGGGGGGGGCGGCGAGGCTCCAGTGGGGGCCCCGCGCCAGCGTCTGCCAGGTGGGGTCCCACCTCGGCGGACGGTGCTGGGCGGCCGGCGCCGGGAAGTGAAGAACGGATGTTCTTACAAAAAGCACGTGGTACGTTTACAAAATTTCACCGCCATCTGGGCACGAATTTTGAAGACTGTCAACCAGCACGTGTCGTGTGACCGCAGTGGAACGCAGAGGTAGCTTAGCCAAGCGTATGGCCGGCCGGCCGGCGGCCTGCTTGGAAACGGATCACGCGCCTTCATGGTTTAGAGTCAGAAGACGTCCCAAGGACACTACAAACATCCCAGAAATAAATGACAGTGAGAGGATCCCCCACGAAAACTGGGCGGCACGGCCACACCGACCCTTCCCTCGGACGTGCAGGAATAGTTTAAAAGCGTATTTTAAGAGGAAGAAAAGAAGTTTGTGAACAAAAATGGGTTGTATTCAACCCCAGACACTTGGCAAAGAGCCGCACGGTGAGGTGAAGCAGGGCGAGTGGGCAGGAGGAGGCCTTCATGAGGCGGGCGGCAGGGAAGCAGGCGGCCGCCGGGCGGACGGGGCCCTGGGCTGCCGGGGAGGAGCAGCCCAGTGGGGCCAGCCTTCCTCGGGGCTGTGGCGCGCTCGCTCGGGCTCCCTCGGGGTCCAGGCTGTCCCGGCTCTGCCAGGCCCGCTGGCCGCCTTCCTCTCCGGAGCCCCCAGGGGCCCTTCCCCAGGCACCTCCTGGCCCTGCGTCCAGGCACCAGCCCCGGGCGGGGCCCCCGTGGGCCCTGAGCGCGCTCAGCCTCAGCTCCCTGCAGCCTTGGGGCACAAGAAAGCCAGCAACCTGCTCCCACCCCAGCCGGCGTCGAACAGGCCTCGGGCTCCCTGGACCCGGGGCTTGAGCCTCGGCCTGTGGCCACCTGCGCCATCCCCAGGAGGCCACCCACTTGGAAATGTTACAAGAGTGGCAGAGTGTGGATCCAAGTCGCCGTAGGCAGAGGACAGTGAAGGTGCAGCAGGCTCCGTGGCTTTCCGCAAAGAAACTCGAACCCTCCCCACAGTTCTACACGTGGAAGCTCTCCTTGCCCATTTTACAGATGGAGAAAACGAGTCACCAAGAGGTCAAGTTAAGTGGCTTCTCAAGCTCACACAGCAAACAGGTGGCAGCAGGCTGGGACCCACCCCTAGGCAGCGCTGGCCGGAGCCAGCACGTGCCCCGCTACGCGCCTCTCCCGACCTCACACTCAGCTCCTGAAGGGCCGCACGTGGGGTGTGTGCCGCTCAATCCAACTATTACACTTCGGTGCGAACACTGTGAAGAAATCCTGAGGTGATCACAAAATCTCCCACACAGGCAGGCAGCATATGAGCTCCTCGCTGTCCCGGGGCCACAATTCAAGAGCCACGATAACCCCCGAATAAGCAAGCACGTGCAGACAGTGTCAGAAAGATGGCATTGTAGGGGTGAAGGGAGCCAGCAGGCAAGATGGTAGGGGTGAAGGGAGCCAGCAAATGGGATTGTAGGGGTGAAAGGAGCCAGCAGGCAGGATCGTAGGGGTGAAGGGGGTCAGTAGGCAGGATTGTAGGGGTGAAAGGAGCCAGCAGGTGAGATTGTAGGGGTGAAGGGAGCCAGCAGGCAGGATCGTAGGGGTGAAGGGGGTCAGTAGGCAGGATTGTAGGGGTGAAAGGAGCCAGCAGGCGGGATTGTAGAGGTGGAAGGTGTCAGGCAGGATCGTAGGGGTGAAGGGGGTCGGTAAATGGCATTGTAGGGGTGAAAGGAGTCAGCAGAGTGCCAGAGCAGAGAGCGGCGGTGGGAGGACTCCAGAGAGCACCGTGCACCCTGGCCTCGCTGGGGTGACCCGGAGGTGGTCACTCAGAAGTGACCACACGACTGGCCGGAAGGGGCTGGCGCAGTGTTGGGTGCGCAGAGGGGACTGGGGCTCTGGCCTCCTGGAGGCCAGAGAGGAGGCCGGCAGGCCCAGACCCCGTGTGGCACACCACGAGCCACAGGAAGAACCTGGGATTCGTTTTGCCCCAGTCGGTCCGCGAGCGTGGGAGAAAGATTGGCCGGGGAGGCAGAAGTCAGAGCCGGTGCCTCGGGAGCCGTCTGAAGGGACGGGGCCTCTGCCCTGCGTCTGAGGTGGCCGGACGGAGCGCACAGGCAAGAGACGCCGAGCAGGCACCCGGACCGCGGACTCGATGGGGGCCGGGCCCCGGGCGTCGGCTCGCCCCCCCTGCTGGGGATGCAGCGGGCCCACCCGGCCCACGGACCCGGCTGCTGTGAGCAGGAGGCCCGGGTCCCGTCCGAGGCCCTGGGGAGAGGCCCTGCCAGGTGTTCGTGTGGTCCGCTCCTCTGTACAATTGACAAAAGCAAGACGGAGAGGCTGGTTCTTCCATCCCGGCCCCTCCATTCCACGCCGGGGGGCGGCAGCTGGCTTGGGAGTCCGGCTAAGGGGACGTCAGGGCGGTGACTCGTTTAACTCAGACGTCAGGGCGGGGATTTCTGCCGTCTCTCCCTCCCTCCCCGTGTGACTGAGCGATGCCGGCCGCGTTGGCCCAGGAATGGCTTCGAAGAGCATCCCTTCCATCCCCGGGCCCACTTCCGAGCACGGTGACATGACGTGAGGGCTGGCAGTCACCTCGCAGTGCGGCCGGGAGCGACGACCCCAGCACTGGGCGGAGCAGAAGCAAGATTTGAAATGTATGGAGCAGGGACCTCAACTTTGGGCCACAAAGGGGAAACTGAGCTTAGACTTTCCTGCCACGATAAACAATAAGAAAACTGGGCAAAATGCATGGGACAGCTGGTTCAGACGCGGGCTCGCAGGCTGTGGCCTCCTCTCTCCCTCAGAGCCTCTGAGCACCCCCAGAGCAGGTGCGAGGGGAGCCCAGGCAGATGACGGTGTCTCACTCAGCGAAGGAAGCAAGAATCAGGACCAGGGACGCGCAGAGCCAGAGAGGGACGCTCCGCGGACAAAGCGCACCAGTCCGGGGAGGAGGCCCGCTGGTTTTGAGCACGGGACGCAGGCACACACGCCGAGTGGGCAACCCCACGCCATGAAGCAGAGTGGTTTCTGGAAGCAGTAGGCTGGGCCGTTCCAGAGTCCACAGGGGGCTAGCCATGTGCGTTCTGACTCTCAGAGGGGACGGTCCTCGTGGGACATCTGCGATGGGGGGGAGGGGTCCAGAAGGACCCACCTCGTCGTGGGCCTGACTAGCCCCGGGGAAAGCCTCCTCCAGACCCGCCCTAACTAAGCTCAAACACAGGCCTCAAAGGCATCGGGTGGCCTGCTGGTGACTCGGGCCCCCAAACACCCTTGAAAGGAAGGCACCAAACCCGACGCCCGGCAGCGTAAGACACACAGCAGGTGGCCTCCAGCCCGGAATCACGAGCCACGCGAAGAGGCAGAGACTGAGCAAGTCAGGCGGAGGCGTGGGCTCTCCCTGTCCCCACGGCCCGTCCCTCTTAGGAGACTTGCTGTCACCACCTGGCACACGCCGGGCGCTCCATACGCTGTCCTTTCTGTGTTCACGACGTGTGCGGGAAGGTCTTCCTGTCCTCTGACACGGGGGTCCCGAGTGCAGATGTAGTCTCACCAGCACCTCATGAAACCCAAGTCCCACCATCAGGAACAGACTCACCCAGCGCGGCGTGTTCGCGTCCGCTTCCTTCAGGAGGACCCTGGGGCTGGCGGTGGAGCATCTCAGCTGGTGATCTCGGGGTCTGGAGATGGAGCCCGTGTTGGGCTCCACACTGGCGTGGATCCTACTTAAGAAAAAGAAAGAGGAGAAAAGAGGACCGAATGAGGACGCCGCAGGCCGCCCGCACCAGGGACCGCCCTCGCGTGAGAGTGGCCACCGCCTCCCGCAGCAGAACGCGGACGGATGCCGCCCCAGCCCGGCGGCCGCGTGGTCCAGGATGACTTCTGCACCCGAGCCCACGAGTGGCCTTCCACAGCCTTCACACAGCGCCCTCCCCGGACCTCTGTCAGCTGTGGCTGCAGCCACAAGTCGGGAAGGAGAGGCGCCAGGAAGCTGCCCTGCCTCCCACCGCCAGCCCACTCGCCCCAAGACACACCGGGCGGCCGGTGGGCAGAGCCCCCCGCCGCGCTCGGGCTTGGCGCAGCAGTGAGGACGGGTCCTGCCGGGGCCCCCGGACCCTGTGTGGGGGAGGCTGTGCCCACAGAGGCCAGGTGAGCCCCGGGGCGCCGCACGGCCTGTCTCATGTCCTCTTCTCCCTCATGTGACCCAGGCTACGTGGCATCCATCATGGGCAGAAGGAGACCGCTGCCGAGGGTCCGCGCACAAGACCAGCAGCTCCGGGCACAAGCAGAGCGGCAGGCCGTGAACTTCGCCGTGCAAGGTATGCGGAGCCCTTGGGGCCGCCTGCCATGGGTTCTCAGCTGCCGCAGGGCTGCGTGACACCCCCCAGATTATCGGGGTGCCGGTCCCTGCTCCTGCGCTCCCTGGCAGTTAAGCGGGAGGCCCGAGCGGAATAGTGCTTGGTGCTCACCAGCTGCTCAGGATGTGGGGTCTTTCCCTCAGACGACACCATCCCGGACCTCTGAATAGGGAACTGAGGTTTCGGAGTTTTTCTGGCCGAGACTAGTGCCTGCACTTTGGCCTGGGCTCCGTCGTGCCCGTTGTGCCTAGCAGGGGTAAGAACTTGCAGCCCTCCCGGGTCCCACAGTCCTTGGCGGCAGGTGGCTGGGAGCCCTGACGGCCCACGGTCTGCCCCTGGTCGTGAAGCCTCCTCCGTCATCTCTAGCCACAGCCGTCAATAGCTCATGTCGCTGCGTAGAGGGGAAGAGGGAGAGAGATTAGCATGGGCTCCACATACCACGGGCCACAAGCTGTCCAAGGGAGGGCCCAGGCAGCCTGGGAGTCAGGCGTCATCCCATTGGTGACCCATGGGTCACAGATGGGGCACCGAGGCCCCCAGGGCCCAGACATGAGGCCTGGAGGCAGGATTCCACCCCTTGCCCCCAGAGGGGGTTTCTGCGGCAGGAGAGCGGCAGGGACCCTAGCTGATGGGGAGCAGGCAACTTGGACTGGAGGCAGGTGGAGACCCTGTCCCCAGGCGTCCTGCAGAGAGGGGGACACGGCAGCACTGAGCTCAGACTCAGCCCCAGTGCGTTGCTTGGACAGCGGGAGGCCCAGCAGCAGCTGGCAGGACCATTGCTAGGGTGGGTCTGGGCTCAGTATAGAATCTTCCAAAAGTCCTATAGCCCCGGGTGACCAGCCAGACAGGAGCTGAGGACAGTGGCAGCCCTCCACCTCCTGAGATGGCAGGTTTTCACGCAGGAGGCCGCTGTGAGGCCACGGCCACCTGTCTGTCCACTGGATGTGTGCGAGGCACGTGGTCGGTGACGCTGTGTAGAAACCCTTCCAGAAAGTCTTGCATGCGAGTACGTTCGTGTGAGAAGCCAACAGGACATCCAGCCACCGTGGATACGGCCTCCCCGCACACGTGTCTCCGCCGTCCATCCACGTAACAGGAATCTGTGCGAGCTGAGCCAGATGCCAGGGGCGAGCAGTGGCCAGGGCCCGCGAGAGAGTTCTGCCGCTGACCCATCGGCCAACACGACCAGCCATGACACGTCCACCTCCCTGGGGCCTCCCCTTCCCCCACACGCCCCCCCCTCTTGCCACCTGCCTCCCCCACCCTTGTTCCTCCAGCTCCTTGCCCTTTTCCTGACACTCATCCCAGCGCAGCTCCCCACCCTGCCTGAGACCCCTCCCCACCAGCAGGTCGGCCTCAGAGGCCAGACTTCCACATCCAGCATTCCTGCCACATGCTCAGGAAAGGGTGTCCGCATTCTGGAGGCTTAGCCTTGTGGTGGAGAAAGGCCATCCATGGACTACCGACTCCTTCAGGAACCGTGGGAACCGTGAAGGGCCAAAGCAATGTCAAACCACCAGTGAGACACCTGCTGTGTGCCTGGCACTGGAATGGCCGTGTCCCCTACACAGGCCAGCACCTGGCAGAGTGCCCAGCACAGCCCCAACATGTGATTTATCCCTGCCAAAATCTAGGAGGCTCTATCATAGCCCCATGCAGTCCACTGGAAAGCCCAGCACAACGAAGTCAAAAGGCCACACGACTGGCAGACGGAGTGCACGCCCCTGCCTGGTCAGTCTGTGAGCTGGTGCAGCGGGCAGGAATCTAGATTCTGCAGAACCTGTGAATATGACATCATCCCCACACTTAGGACAAGCCACAGGGGAAAAGGGGGTTTGCATCCATGGTGGGCCTGACCTAATCAGGTGGGGCCTTGAAAGTCCACGTAGGGCTGAGTGTCAGGGATTCACTGCAGCAGGTCCCCTTCAGCTGGCCGTGAAGAAGCAAACTGCTTGTTGCGGGAGGGCCCGCAGCAAAGACCCGAGGACAACCTCCAGCAGCTGAGTACGTGGCCCAGAGCCAGCAGCCAGCCGCAGCACAGGAACCTCACTCGTGCATGGCATGAAATGAATTTTGCTAATGACCTGGGGTCACTTGGGAGTGGGTCTTCCCTCATCGAGCTTCCAAATGAGGTCATGGTCGGGTTGCACACTGATCTCAGGCTGTGAGGCCCCAAGCAGAGGACCCAGGCTCACAGGCTGTTTTCACCTGTGGGGCGTGGGGTCCTGCACTCCACAGGATAGGGAACGAAGACAGCGGGGCTGGGCAGAGCATGCTGGCCGAGTCCCTGCCGCAGGGCCCTGGACCTCATGTCGTTTGTGAAACAGAGCCCCTTGCTCCCCCAGGCTCAGCCGCAGACCTCTGCAAGATGGCCATGATCCGCGTCTTCACCGCCGTGGCCGCTTCCCCTACCCTGACGGCCAGGTCAGTGAGCGAGCGGCTGCCTGCCCTGCCCCGCCCAGCGCGCAGACCTGCCTGTCCCAGGGCTCGGGTGGGAGGCCTGTGGTTCTGAGCGGACCCCGTGGTTGGGCCATGTGCGCGCTCCTCCCAGGGGCAGAGCAGCGCCTTCCGCTTCCTGGGAACCCCAAGCAGACGGCCCCCCGAGCCCGGGCTCCTCTCGGCACCCCCCGGATAGCCTCTGCCTCCCAGCTCGGGCTGGGCCAAGTGCCCAGGGGCCAGCTCCCAGCCTCTGCAGGAGCTACGGGCCACCTGCCTCCAGGCACGAGGAGGCCTCGCCAGCTCCAGCCGGTGCGGAAATGCTCCTCCTCGGGTGCGTGAGCCCCTGCAGGCCCAGCCCAGGGTCAGGACACGGAGACCCCACACTGTCCCCGCTCCCGGGGCCTGTCGCTGCCACCATGCGGTGTGCCGGACACCCAGCCTGGCCCCCGGAGCCCCCGCTGCCTCCGGGCCGCAGCTCTCTCCGGTCTCTGTCTCTGCCTCCGGGGCCGAGCATCCGGGAGGCTGGGGGACAAGGAGAAGGACCCCCTGTCCAGCTCTGCTGGCCCAGAACCACGCCTCGCGGCCGCCCGAGGCCCCAACACCAGTGCAGGTGGCCGGGGGGCGGGCTCTGCTCCAGAACCCGGGAGCCTTCCTGGCCGCTCCTCTGGAAGTTCCCCGGAGAAGTGAGAGGGTCAGAGCCGGCAGGCCTGGCTCCCTCCCTGCTCGGGCCGCGTGCACGTGTGTTTGCCGCGCTGGGGTGGTCTCCAGGCCCTGAGCGGGCCTGTCCCTGCCGACGAGCCCTTCCCAGGGGACAGGGCTGGGCAGCCGCGTCTCCAGCTTGTGACCAGGGCTGGGGGATCGCGCTCACCCGTGTCACCTGCACAAGGGACCCTCTCCATCTGAGTTCCGTCTTGGCTTCAATACCATTCTACTTCTCAGGGCATGATTTCCTTCCTTCTCTGAGGTCCTTCATCTTCCCTTAAAAAGGCTTCTCCTACTTCACAGATTTCCTACTGTTCATTTTGACATTTGAACCTGGATTTTTTTGGCAATTCTGTACAGAAATGTGCAGTGGGCAAAGGCCCCACCAGAGACTGTGGGAGGCGTCCTAGTGAAGGGCTGGGGAGAGGACTGTCCCCAAGCCCCACAGAGCCACCCAACAGCTCCCTCTGCAACCCCTGCCCCAGACACGGCCTCCCACCCACCCAGCGACCACCTACCTCAGGGAGAAGCAGCATGGGGAGGGGGCCTCCGCGGCCGCCAGCTGGGCCTGGGGAGGAGCGATGGCGGCGGGGGTCAGATCCGTTGCTCTCAGTTACCAGCCCTGCACCGGGGTCTGGGCTGCGTCTCCGGTTTCTGCTGCTGCTGGGAGCCCGAGGTGAGCGCAGAATGGGAAATGCTTTCCTCCCTGTTTCTCCTGCCCCGTGCCCGTCTGATGCCCCCGCCCTCCACACGCCAGGGACTGCAGGCCCTCCAGTCCCCTGACCCCTGGTCCTGCTCCCTGGTGTGCTTTCTGTAGGGTCCGCTTCGGAGGGGGCTCGAGCGGCCTGAACCGAAGGCTGCACGGTTGTTCTCCTCTGTGGTATCGTCCAGGAAAGTTTGGTCCATCAGGGGGTTTGTGGGATTGATAAAGGAAGATGGTCCGTGAGGACTCGGGGTCTTCTTAGGTGAGCGAGTCCAGAGCTGAGCACGAAGGGTCCCTGCCCCAGGCTTGGGCACCCAGCTGCCCTCTCTCAGGCTTCACTGTCTCCGGGAAAAGCTTCCTGTAGCATACGTGCCGTGTTAGAGCACGAAGCAGGTCAGTGTGGATGCTGCGGCCTTTCCGACTCTGCTCTGTTCTTCCCGGAGCAACAGAAGCTCTGGATCGAGTTTAGAATAAACCACCATGAGCCACATGTGAGGACGCCAGGCGCAGACCAGAGGCTCAGGGTCGTGCAGAGCGGAGCAAGGGCCCGAGAGCCTCGTCCAGTCGCCCCCAGGCCCCCATGGGCTGCAGCCCCGGGCCCAGAGCAAGAAGGCCGGCGAGCTTCCAGCCGCCAGCTGTCGGCAGAGCTGTCAGTGCTCAGAGCTCCGGTCTCGGCCTCTCAGGACACGGGGCCTCCGTGAAAAGGCCTTTCTAGGTTTCAGAACGTGTCGGAGCCAGAAAGAAGCTCCAGAGACGGCTGGGTGTAGACATGGGGAAACCGAGGCTCAGAGCCTACCCATGTCCAAGCCCATGCAGAGCCGGACCAGCGCTGGGCCCCGGCCCTAGCTGCAGGGCTCCCGCTGTGCCCCTGCCACCGAGAGGACCCGAGGAGCCGCCCGGTTCCCGCTCTGGACAGAGGCCGCCTCCGGAAGACCCTGCGCTGCTCCCTTGCCCTCGGGTGCGGGGGCGGCCCGGAGGATGCGGGGCGGTCTGTGGGAGACAGGGTCATCAGCTGGCCACCAGGGGGCCCTCTGACCTCTGGCCGCCTGGTCATGCAGCAGCAAAGCGAGGGCGCCCGGGCCAGGCCTTGCCGGCCACAGTGGGGCACACCATCTCCCGGCCCAGAAACGAGCAGAGAGGGTGTTGGGGACCCAGGGGAGGCAAGAGACTCAGCCAAGCAGCGGGGAGCCGCCCGGATGAGCCTGGGCTCTGTGAGCAGCAGGGTGGCTGTGGGGGGGGGGGGGGGGGGGGGTGACCGAGAGATGACAGGGCCAGGCCAGGGGCAGCAGCCGAGGAGGCAGCGTCAAGGGCACCGTCCCTGCCTGGAAACCGCGGGTCCGACCCCGCGCTCCGCGGCCCCGCCTGGGCGGCTCTGCGGCTCTTGGGTCCCGTGGCCCAGTTTCCAGCTGGAAGGCCGGGAATGTCGCAGGCAGCTGTAGGAGCCATGTGTGAGTGACTAACAAGTCAGGCCTATTCTTAGGTGGCTGCCACACGGTGGCTCAGAGCTCACAGCGTCACTTGGAGAAGTGTGAACTCCGCTTCCGCTAAACCTGAGAGAAGGTGCGAGGGCCTCGTCTGAGTTCCTGTGCACTTGAGCACCACGATCCCGAGGGCGCGAAGAGCCCCGTGCGGCCGTGCAGCCGGCCTGTCCTGGCTTCCAGGGGGCAGCCGGGAGGTCGGGGACCCTCTCCTGCCAGCAGAGCGGGACGGGGAGGGAGCTCCGTGGGCCCCCGCGCTCACCTCTGCCCCGCGGTAGGAAGAGCGCTCCCTGTCCCCACGGGCTCGCGTCCGCACCCCTCTCCTGGGCAGCCGGTTTCCCAGCGCCTCTGCTGCCACCGCCTCCTCCCGCGGCAAGCTCACGAGGAGCGGACGTGGCCTCTGACCTCGGAGGCCCAGCCCTGGAGACAGCAAGTCACACAAAGAGCAGAGCACACCGGTCCCTCCCTGATGTCCCCCATCCTTCCTGTGGGTCGCCTGCCCCACGCCTGTCCTCCCTGAGGGCACAGGCCAAGCCCCCTCCTCTGTCCCAAGGCACAGCCCACTGCAGGCGTCATCCGCCCACAGTACTTAAGTCAGCCCGCACCCACCTTCCACGGAACGCACGCCCCGCTGGCCCCGGGCACCTGACCCGGAGCCCTCCCGAAACCCACGAGCAGGGACTTGCCGAGGGCTGGAGGCCCCGACTCTGGGAAGACGTTTGCGTCCAGTCCTGGCCGGGTGTCCCGGGTGCCCCCTGTGACGGGAGCCAGAGGCTGCGGTCACTTCTCACCGGAGCTCCCTGCTTCCCCAGAGACTCTGCTGGTGACAGGCAGGGGACCGCAGGCCGCAGGGGTCTTCCTGGTCTTCGCACTCCCCACCCAGTCTCCTGGTCCAGAGCACCCTGTGTCGCCGCCCTCTGTGGTGGCCCATGGGACGCCGCCTATCAGGGTGACTCCCGCCCCCGTGTTTTCCAGGCTGGTCGCCCAGATTCACGACGAGCTGCTGTTTGAGGTGGAGGAGTCACAGATTCCTGAGTTTGCGGGTGAGCCTGGGAGCACAAAGTGGCCTCACTCCCCGGAAAGCTAATGCACTGCCCTGGTGGCTGGTGTCTGCCCCTGGCGGGAGTTCAAGGCCACTTTCCTGCAGAGAGCAGACACGCCCTTCCTGGCCCCACCCCGTCCTCCCTGTGGGGTGTGCCTTAGCCTCAGGGTTTCTGGATGATGGGGACTCCCCTTCGGGACTTGCTGGCCTTATGACCTTGGTCCCAGAGTGCGGACTGCATCCTACTGTGGGTGGTTCCCTGCCCAGCTGGTACCTCCCCAGGGGGCCAGGGTCCTGGCTGCACCCTTAGGAAGCACCTGGACGCCCTGCAGCTCCCCAGCATGGCCAGAGCCCCTCTGCAGGGCTCCCGACGGGCGCACCAGCCCAGGGGCGGGGGACATGCTGCCCTCCCAGTGACCCAGCAGCCCTCCACCCAGCCTCCGCCCCCACCTCTCGCCAGGACCCTCTGCGCAGCACAGAGAAGGAAAGAAGGCCACGGAGCTCAGGGACCCTAAGAGGCCGCGGGCCCACTCCAGGCTCCCAGACACCGGTCCTCAGGGGGCGGGCCCACTCCAGGCTCCCAGACGCCGGTCCCCAGGGGGCGGGCCCACTCCAGGCTCCCAGACACCGGTCCCCAGGGGGCTGGCCCATGAAGCCCGGAGAACAAGGCAGACCCACCCCTTTAGGGCGTCTTTCTGTCACAGTCTTTGTATGGAAAATTGCAGATAACTTAGTAGGATGGAATGAAATATTTGTTGATCAAAGGGGCAAAAGAGATCTGAGCAAACTCTGGGAAACACTGAGCCCGCTGAGCCCTCCCCTGCCCGGGCTGCTCCCTTTCTCAGGGCTGGAAGGCAACTGGAGGGTCACTGAGGCCCCACGGCCAGGCCAGCCCACCAGCCCCACACAGCTGCCCTTCCGGGCTTTACCATCACGTGCAAGTTCATGGGTGTTGAGTGTTCAGTGGAAGCTTGGGTTCCCCCGCCCCTGCTGCTCCAGCCAGGATGGCCCGACGCTCCCTCCTCCTCCCAGCCCCAGAGCCTCTGGACAGAGCTGGAGGTCCCCGGCACCCCCTGCCCAGGCCCCCACTGGCTGAGCCTGGGGCTGGGGAGAGGTTGGGAATGACGGCTGGGGCAGCTAGGGTGGCTTCCGGCCTGGGGGGTGTGGGCAGGGGGTCCAGCCCCACCGGTGCGGCTGGCCGTGTGCACTCAGGGACTCGCTGGGGATCCTAGGGGTCAGAGCAGGCCTGGGGCCTGGGCGTTCCCATGACGGCCCCATGTCTGCCCGAGGGCTTGGGGCTAACCCTCTCCCCCTCTTCCCTTCGTTCCAGCTCTCGTCAGGGGGACCATGGAGGCCCTGCGAGACCTGCCGGCCCTGGAGCCGCAGCTGCAGGTGAGGGGAAGAGGCGGGAGGCGGGGAGGCGGG